>OX589605.1:11122010-11534510 GCA_951329385.1 Polia nebulosa
CATCCAAAAGAGCGTTGAGCGCGGAGACAGTGCGAGGGATAGGAGACTGGGCTCGGGCGACAACGGTTCGACACCCAAGCATAGCGAACAGTAACGTTAGGTTTAACCTAGTTAGGTTAAGTTATGTAATGATCTTGCAAAACCTCTTAGTTCAACATGTATACCCAGCTCCCTGGTAGGTCCCGTGAGTCGACGGCGCGTAGTGTTCCACGCGCGCCTCAAAGATATGATTGTAAGCCACCACTGACGGGACCCATCGTAGCCGTTGCATGATTGCCTAGGGGTAGCGGATAAATTCTTAACATGAGTTACCTCACCCCTGAGTACTCAGGCAGGGAAGGAACAGGGGTGGGTTTTAGTCAGTAAGAGTCTGACACAGAGAGCGGGAGATGTCATTGGATGATTTCCAACAACACAAAAAAAAAGCTCCCTGGTAGGTACTTACACAATTATGTGTACATCGTTAGCTACTATATAATACACAGTACCATTTACTATTTTATTTCCTTCAACAACACTTATCATTAGTCCTAAATACATTAAACATTTCCTAGGCCTGAATCTATTTCAAATCCAAGAGTGTGTATTTATGTCGGGTTATTGGCAATACGATTGCTTCCTCCTCTATAGCATAACAACATAATTGTCAAACTTTACTATGCGTCTTTGACTTAATTCATTTTGAGACAGTTTACAGCTAATTCTTTTGAGTAGGTATGCTGTAGCGACATCAATGACGCAAGATACGTACTAAAATCACAAATCCTGTATCGCACAAGCAGAGTTGTCAGCGCAATTTTAGCATATGCAAAAGTCCGAAATCAACTATCGAGCAGATGGCCAGACCAGACACAACACCCGTCTGGTCGGTCGGTCCATCCTTTTCAATGGAGGTTTGCGGGATTTTACACCCTGTTTCGCATACCTTCAAACTGGTGACTACGACGTGATCATGAACGCTCGCGCAGCTTTCGTGCAGCTACTCCACCGTGACGTCATCGCTATCACTTCGTCAAGCTCTTGAGGGAACTCAGTTGGGTAGTACGTTTATAATACTAAGTTTAACTCGAATTAATTATTATCACATAGCATAACAATAATTGGCCTCATAACGCACTGCTGGTACTCAGGCCTCCTCACTAGGCTGTGGAAGGAGCCACAATCCACCACGCGGGCGCAGTGCGTTTTTGGTGGATGTCACATGTCTTCGAATTTTTCGTTCTTGGACATGCCGGTTTCCTCACGATATTTTCCTTCGTCGTTTTGAGAGCAGTTGTCATGAAATAAATTGAAGAAAGTAAAACGCCTCCTTCGTTTTGAACTCATGACGTATAAATCGTAAGTTGGGACCATTACCACTGGGCCACCATTACTCTGATTATCACAATCTGCCATAAATATAATGGCTACACAACACTTTCTATATTATCAAGGTTTTCTTCCCTTTGTTAGCAATTTCTTTAGGAAAGAACACCAATCCACTTCATAAGCGAATAAGATAAACTTTTCTCTCGCAATCTCTTTTATCGAAAAACCCTATGTATGCCTTTTCATATACCTGTCAAATGTTTTGATAAGGGGTGATCTTTTAACAAGGGTTTAATAATAATAGACACACGAAAGATCCTGTGATGTTGTACTGCTATTGATTTATAGATACCTAGCTTCCTACTTCTGTAGATGGGTGTTATTACACTAATCGATCGATCGTCGATCGAAGCTATCGATCGACATCAATCGACGTTGGTCGTCTAATTAATTCTACCATTGATCGATGGCATCGATCGTATCAGAAACTATCGATCGACGTCACACTTTTATTTTTGTGGGTTGGGAAATCATTCAAAAGTTGGGCGTGTTAGACTTTTACTGACTAAAACCCACCCTTGTTCCTTCAGTTGCCTGAGTGCCCAGGGGCGCGGTAACTCTGTTTCGAATTTATCCGCGACCCCTGGGCAGGAATCGGCCATGACGGGCCCCGTCATGTATTGCTGACATCTTTGAGGCGCGCGTGGAAGCGTGGAACACTACGCGCCGTCGACTCTCGGGCCTGGTCCTCTTCGAACGGCGAGGCACCCACTACTCGCCGTCCGCAGGCCCGTGCCTGCGGTAGCCGGAGATCGTCCCGCGACCCTCGACCCCCAGGGCGTCTCCTGCGGTGGCTGCTGCTTTGGGCGTGAGGGCGACTCTCTTGAGTCTCCTTCACCCGTTCTGCCTCCTCCTTTGTAAGCATTACTGCTTTACAGAAGGAGGCGACTGCTTCCCATTCCCTCTCACTCCGTACGGCCTAGACCAGGGCCGGGCGCGAGAGGTCGCTGCCGCCGATCGCCTCCACGAGGACACGGCGGTGCTCCGCTCAAGCGGGGCAGAACTCCATCATATGCTCCACCGTGTCCTTTGAGCGGTCCGTGTAATAACATCCTCAGAGGCAAATTGGTGAAACCTTAGGGCCTAGACAAATAAGTGACCATTTTTCAGCGATAGCGAAAATCGAAATGGTAGCTATAGATTTTGAACTTTGAGATAATCGCTATCGCGAATATCGCTAATAGAATATAACTTTGTCTAGACATTGTGTGTGCAAACTTTCCTAAGTATTTTATTGATATACAATAGGTACTTACATGAAGCATTTCCAATTATAACAAATTCCCTCAAATACATTAACCATTACTCCCCCCTCGATCCCCCCACTCTCTTCAGTCCCTCGTCAAACAAAATTAACCAGAAAACCAATTATTATTTGAACCATAATTATTGCAAGTACTTGTATACTCATTACCGTGATTTATTAAAATGTGAGTACGTTACACCATGTTTTACGAGCGACCATATAAATTGTGGGGTTAAATCTCTGACGGCATCATATATTGTGTCATAATACTTAAACGACTTCATAATGCCTATAAAACACCTTCTTCCCATGGGTGTGCGGGTGGGCTGGAAGACCAGGGGTTACAAAAAGGGTTACAAGCTTTACTTCTACAGGCTAGTGATTGTCCCTCTGCAGGACATAGGCCTCTTTTCATCATCATCATTTCAGACGAAAGACGTCCACTGCTGGACATAGGCCTCCCTGGAAGATACCGCGCAGCTTCTCGAACGCTGTCTTCTAGGCCCTTCTCACACAAAGATGTAATAAGCTTAGGAGAAAGTTCCTTCATTATAAATAAATATTACAAAAAAAAAGTCCCCGCCGCGTCTGTACGCGATAAACTCAAAAACTACTGAACGGAATTACATGCGGTTTTCACCAAAAGACAGAGTGATTCATGAGAAAGGTTCATGTGTATAATTTGTACCCGAGCGAAACTGGGGCGGGTCACTAGCGTTTTAAATAAATTAACTTAGAAACTACATCTATTGAAATTCAAAGAACGATACATTGTTTCTCTCAAGCCTCGTGCTCGATAAGTGAGCCGGTATTTTTTTGGATCAGCTTGTTTATACCGCGTTAATTAGACGGGTGTCTAAAAAAAGCGAAGACAAGAGTAAAAGTTGTGTCCATCTTAGCTAAACTGATTTTTAGGGTTCCGTAACCGAAGTGTCCAAACGGAGCCCTGTTACTGTCTTTCACGTGTCCGTCTGTCCGTCGTCTGTCACAAAATTTTCTTCAGAAGAATTTTTTAACGTCCCATTGATCTATGACTTTGAAATTTGGTGATAATTTTTATTATTACATACCTAGAATATTTTATTAACAACTACCAATATATTGATAAATTAGATTTTTGTTTGAAATTCTCTCATTTGTTACAAAACCCTAAATGTGCGGATTCCGACACGCACTTGGTCGGATGTCTACAGTGGCTTTATTTGTCAACTTTTGACTTTGACCTAGCTCGCCTTTTCGGAAATGTTTGGGGTCTTAAACCGACCCCAATCTGAATCGCAGTCATTTACATGGACCAATTACCATTCAAATCTCCACATCACAGATAAAGGACATTACGAATTATACGAAAATTCTTTGGTTAGAACTAATGTATTGTGCACGAAATGATTCCCTTTATCCATCGATTTTCTTTCTAAAGTCAGTCTTGACTGCAGTCTGCACGTAGCCTTAATTCCTACACAGCTGTATAGTACCTATAGAGCTTATACACAGTGATATTATACGTATACCGCCTGTTTGCACAGCGCCGGGCCCCGGGCAATCGGATGCTGCGAGTTGGCTTATTAAACGGCAGATTGTTTCAGTATACAGTGATGATTAAGTTTAAAAACGTATAATAGCGGCAGCTTTTGTAAATACTTATAAAAAAATTACTTATTACAAATTTGTGAAGTGAATAGGTGCGCAGTCTGTTTATGTTTATATTAAAATAATAGGAAGAAGGATAAAATTGCACCTGCTAAAGGACAATGCCAAAAAAACGCCTGAAATGGACTTAGAATAAAATATGTATACTGAAATAATTGTTAAGTTTGTTTAACTAGGGCAAAAATATAACGATCACTAAAATTCCCCTTTATGTGTTTTGTCGTCGGCTTTCAATAGATACTCTTATGAGCGTTTACATCTCACGGTTTCAGAGAGACATTGAGAGCAATTTTAAATTTCTTATAGAATGTGAAAAAACATCTCTTCCTCTCTAAACTCTTTTTCTAAAATGTTCGTAACTAACTTTTTAGACCTAGGTACCTTGCGTATGTACCTTGTACCAAGTTTCATTCAAATCAGTTCTCTCATTACCAAGAATTGTACTTGCGAGTACCTATGTATGGAATACCGTGAGGAGTAAACGGTCTTAACTTGTTTTTTTTTTTGAGGTTTGGAAATCATTATATCACTTCTCCCGCGCTGGGTGGAGTGAAAGGGCGTGAGAGACTCTTACTGTCTAAAACCCACCGTGTTCTTTCTGCCCTTTGCGTTCCAACAGACGTATTCGCTAACTCAGTGGACATTCATTTGATAGGCACCTTGCCGTACATTGCTGCTTTGGCGTATAGGAAAACCGTAGTGCCTATTATAATCGATGGCCACCGAGCAATGTACTGCATAGTGCCTTTCAAATTGATGTCAATTGTCAACTGAGTTAGCGAATACACCTGCAGGGCCGCGGTGACTTCTATTGGTTTAGTTGGATCTAGAGCTATCTCAATTGCCCGTTCAAGAAGGAACCTTCGACTCTGAAAGGTTATAGATAGAGTGTGAGTGTCAAAATCCAGCAATCTGAAGTACCAGAATGAGAAGCCGGCTTGTATCTATACACGCGAAATAAGCTCACATAGACAAAATGAGAAACCGATACGTCATCGTTACGTTCGTCAAGGTCACTGACACATTTTAACGATCCTGCTTCATTTAATTTCCAATCCCGTTCCGTCAATAACCTTTCATAGTCTAAGGAAGGTACTTGGTTATAGATTAGCAAAGAGCCTATATCACAGCCGTTAACCATCTAGGCATCTACAACAAAACATGAGCCACGGGTAGGGAGCGATTGTCAAGATTGCGTAAAATTAATTAATACTCGACATGGGCACTATTTTTGCTATCCTGGCTGATCCAGGAAATGAATGCTAGGATTGTTTATGACATGGCAATGTGTCGGTAATTAAACTTTTTTAGTGTTAATTATGTTAAGCAAATTTTAAGTTGATATGTAAACGTAAGTTAGGTTACAATTGGGCTGACATACCATTAAGGATAAAAGTCCCTAAAAAGATTTAATAAAAAACTTTTTTCAAAAAATACAACCGACTTCTAAAAATTGCAAAATAACTTTAATTTCGGAAGTCGGTGTACATATTTTTTTTTGTTTCTTCGTTATTTGACACTGACTGCCGCAAAGTTATTTTGCAATTTTTAGAAGTCGGTTGTATTTTTTGAAAAAAGTTTTTTATTTTTTAGTTTTTTTTTTATTTTATTTTTTTATTTTTGTTGTACACCAGAAGTAAAACTAAATATTAAAGTTATGCCCGAATGGATAACATGGAATTTGAACATTTGGAGACAACCAAAACGTCATCTGTGTATACATATTTTTTATTTATGTTGATTTTTTTAAAAAGTGCTGAATCATTTTCGATAAAATTTATATGGGATCATCTTTGAAGTATGACCTACCATATAAAAAAAGAATCATCAAAATCTATTTACAAATGGCGGAGATATCACGTAAGAAACATACAAAAAAAAACATACAGACGAATTAAGAACCTTCTCTTTTTTGAAGTCGGTTAAAAAATGAGCTACTAATGGACTCACCCACCACCAAACGCTGGTCGATACCACCACAAGCATTATAAAATAAACTATGCAAAGCCACTAGTGCGGTAATCGGCTGATCGACGAAATATTAATAACTTTTAATCATTTATTCACCCACTACCTCAAAATATATCAATAAATTATTTATGAATTCACTAATAACTTCGAAATTATGATGGTCCATTAATCCCAACCGATTATAACATTAATTAAATAAGCTTGCAAAGTGAAATATTTGAAAATCGTTCACAGTACCTAATGAACAAATCAATTTCGAGGTTTTTTCAATTAGGGCTGATAACTGTGAATATTGTTATTTTAAGCTGTGTAAATTATTATTAAATTATTTTTTTAATAAAAAATACTATAGAGGTGAAAAAAAAATATTAAAAAAAAGATATGTTGTTTGATAGGTGATATTGTAGAATGTATGTATATTAGTATGTTTATGTATATAAGTGAGTAAAGTATACGTAATAAAAAACATTATCACCAAATTTCAAGTTCATAGGTCAATAGGAAGTTAAGAAATTCTTCGTAACAAAATTTTGTTACAGTCGACGGACGGACAGACAGACAGACGGTCGCGTGAGTGACAACAATAGGGCTCCCTTTGGACCCTTCGGGTACGAAACCCTAAACACTGGCCAAGTGCATATCGGACTGCGCACATTTAGGGTTCCGTACCAAATGTATTTTTGACTATTTGTATGGCTTTGGGTCAACAAGATTCTTATACTGTGAAGATTTGAAGACTGTGGCTCCAACCGTTTGGCTGTAAACCCTGTGTGACAGACGACGGACAGACAGACGGACAGAAGGACACATGAGACAGCAATAGGGTTCCGTTTGGACCCTTTTGTTTCTCTTACTTTCAATTTTCTCGGTTATATATTTTTATAGTAGTAATTATCCACTAATTTACGAGTTACTCTCAATATTAAAATGCGATGCATTTCAGTTTCCATTTTTCTTTCGAAAACTTACCAAAACACCCTACTTATAACAGTAGATAATCGATATGTAGATTTAAAAAAAAAAAATTACATACCTAATCATAATAATCTCTTTTCCATACAGAAGCAAAACTTCGGTATTCGTATTACAACTCAGAAGCGGTACTTCGTTAGCCGTATCAAAAACTGTTTCATCTGGAAAGTTCGGAACACTGCAGGCTTATGTTTTACACTGCTTCCAAGTATCGTAAACTTTATCTACATGTTCACGGCCTAGTATGTACTTGTATGAAGATCCTTAAGAGGTTTGAGAACAGTATTTTTTGTATTTTAAATAGAATTAAGAAACATTGGACCAACAATTTTTTTTTAATTCATCATCCTGTGTCAACAATGTCAAGTCAGGAGTGAATAGATTACTTCCAGGCAAGTCTGCTCCATCGTCGACCACATCATCGCTTACCATCAGGTGAGATAGTGGTCAAGCGTGAGCCTATCCAATGATAAAAAATTGTGAGGTTGAAGGGTGTAATCTCTGAAACTACTGAACCGATTTTGAAAATACTTTTACCAATAGAAAGCTATGTTATTTGTGAGTGTCATATGCTATAAGCAGAGCGCAGTGGTGGCCCAGTGGTAACGGCCGCGACTTGTAAGTTATAGGTCATGAGTTCAAACTCTGGCAGGCGCTTCACTTTGTGTAAATTATTATTCATCACCACGAGGAAACCGGTATGTCCTAGAACCAAAAATTCGAAGACATGTGACATCCACCGATCCACATTGGGCCAGCGTGGTAGATTACGGCCCACACCCTCTTTCAGAGAGGAGGCCTGTGCCCCAGCATTGGGGACATTAAAAGGGTGATGAAGATATCCTATAAATTTATGAAATCTACGCGGACGAAGTTGCTGGTGAAGTGCTAGTGTTTCATATAATATGATGTTTCAATTGTTCACCTTTTTAGAGTCCCGTACCCGAAGGGTCCAAACGGAGCTCTATTGCTATCATTCACGTGTCCGCCTATCCTCCTGTCTGTCTGTGTGTCCGTCGGCCGTAACAAAATTTTGTTCCAAAGAATTTTACCTTTCCCATTGACCTTTTTTTTTAAAAAAAAAAAACCCATTGACCTACGAACTTGAAATTTGGTGATCATGTTTATTATTAGGTATACTTTATTAACAAATAACAATATATTGATAAATCAGATTTTTTTCTTTTATAAGTCCCTGATTTGTTACGGAACCCTAAATATGCGAAGCCCGACACGCACTTCGCCGGTTTTTTTATTTCACTTTACTAGTAAATAAGTTTAATTCTCGGTAAAGTAACTCGGAGCGCTCTCTGTCATAGAAAATAGGAACCTCACGAACACAGAAACAATGTACCTACACGTGATACACACAAGCAAGACCAACCCCCCTCGTGATAGAATATCGATACCTATTAATATCCCGCCAAACTTCTGCCTAAAGGTATCTTTGTATCTTATAATTTTATGCCCCCTTCAAAGAACCCACACACATAGAAGCCCACATTACAACATTAATGAAAATTAGTCTTAAACAGCAGACTGAAAACGGGATCTAACATAAAGTACATCAAAGCAAAAACTACGTTGTTGTAAAGTTTATCATCATAGCGAACTTCTACTGAATTCCGCTTCAAAGAACATACTGAAATCTGTGAATTGAACTCTGTCTGTGTGCTTTTGTGAAGCTCTTTATTAGAATTCCTAGGATCATGGAGACAATGAATGCCTCTGCTATGCGCTTTTGCAGAATACGTATGTTTCCTGGGTATACAAATAATAATTCTATTTTAGTCCGTAAATCAGATTATCAATAGCAGATTGTTTCATCGAGCGCAAAGTGAGCTTGTAAGGGCCTACCTAACCATAAGTGGCGCCCTCATTGAATAAAAATTCGTCTCTTAGCATAGAAAATAAAGATTCAAGAATCCTATGTTGCGTTTGTTAAAAATAGAATAAGGTATTTTTACGTTGTTTAAACAGGACTCAAAGTGTTTCGTATCCAAAGTAGTAAGCAAAAGTACCAAAAACGGCCGGTTTTTGACACTTTTGCTTACTACTGCACAAGTGTTATGTTGGTAATAAAATAATACGAGTGCATTAATTACGCACTTTAGCAAGGTGCTTAATCTACTTTTCTTTTAACTACCAATCTACCTACCGTGATAAAATATACCAACCTACTCAAAATAAAAATTCAAGTTAATGAAACATATTTATCCCGCGACTTTTGCAAAAGGTTATTAACAATTTCATTTGCAGCTGCTTTTATACTTTCTGGAGTTAAATTCATATCGCTATCGAACTATTTCCATAATTTTTTAAACTATTCTTGCAAAATGTGAAGGATCAAAATTTTACAATGGTACAAAATGCGCGCCATTTGTTTTTTTTTTTTCACCAAGTCGGTTTTATTCAGCCAATTTTTATTTTCAGCCAGTATCTTTTTGGTCTAATGCATACATTTTCTAATAAACTTAATGCGAGACATTAAACCTCTGTGGTAAATTTATATCTTAATCTATATAAATAAAAGAAATTTAAATAAAACAATTATGTCACGAAAGGTAGCGATATAGCGGTTTTTGGCCTTCAGATTTCTAATACCAACGATGAAATCACGCACTATCAAGTTGGTCGATATGTGAGCTGCAATGAGCCGATTTGGTGTATACTCTCATTCCCCATTCATGAACGTCCTTCGACTGTCGTACTTTTGGCGGTGCTTCTGGAGAATGGTCAAAGCACCTCCAGCGACCACATTGACCAGTTTTTTTTTTCGATTTGCCAAAGCGATCCGTTTCCATGAACGTTGCTGTAATCTGAGATGCCATATTATTATTACACTTGGAACGTTTCATCGACGAGATTTCAACGTCGGAAGCAAGGCTGTGCGTTTTCTGATCATCCGGATGTGCTGCCACATTGACTGCCAGACAACAGACACAATTGAAAATCTATTGTTTGGGGGTCAACGTGTGTCCCCCATGGCAGTCAATGACTTAAAACGGTACTCATTGGGACATAACTATCGCTGAAGCAATTGTTTCTGCATCACCGAGTCAAATACATTCTCAAGCGGTACGAAGTTCGCCGGGACAGCTAGTAAAAAATAAAAATCAGTGCATTAATGAAAAACTGCAACCATGAGATTTCTTATAACATTTCTGCACTGTTTTGGTTCTAAGCAAGTGATTAATTATGATAACATTACTACATAGTAGAAAAAAAAATATTCACGATAACTGACAAATGCTTGAACTCTCTGGACAGGTCCACTCAAATTTCCGTGTTGCTTTCCTCAAAAGCTCATCCCAGATATAAACGTACATGATTCTCATATGATTTGACCAGTACATATTGTATGGATTTGAACACTTTAAAAGAGAGGTTAACCTCTGAGTTTGTTTTGGTGTTTCTTCTCAGGGTAGTCAGCTAAGAAACATCGGCCTTATAGCTAAAACTGAAAAAAAAAACAACTCTGATTATTCATTCAGAGGTAGCATATAATTTAGTAAAATCTGAAGATTTTAGTTTTAGATCGACTAAAAATGTAATAAAACACTTGCGCTTTTAATCCTTAATAATGGCTAACATACGAAAAAAGTGTGTCTTATGTACGCACGTAAGAAGTTATACTTCTTTGGCGTAACAAAATAAAAAACCAAACTGTCACAAACTTTACAAAAGGAAAACAATCATTCTTCATAAAGCACAGACCATAACTAACTTCAGCGTGTCGGTTCTAGCTAACTTCAGGCTGTAGATTTTTTGTGACGGTGTGCGCGCGCATCGTAAAAATTTACTCTCATCATTTTTCCCTAACGCGCCAAAAGCAGTAAGTATAACTTCAAAAATGTTGACGTGTATAAGTGTTGTTAAAACCTACATACAAAAATAAAATCATTTATCTTTATCATTTATTGGCTATGTACTTTTTGTTTTACAAAACCAATAACACGCCCGCGTGGTGGATTACCGCCCACACCCTCTCACAGAGAGGAGGCCTGTGCCCCAGCAGTGGGGACATTAAAAAGGCTGATGATGATGAAACCAATAAGAAATGACAAAGGTAAAACGCTTCAAGGTTCAGGAGTGCGGGCTTGTTACCTCACTAAACGGTGTAGCGTGCCATGACGTCACGCGCAATTTCAACGCACGGTATCGCCTTCATTTTTGGTTAACATGACAAAAGAAATAATAAGTATCCAATATTTTTTGGTGATCTAAGTGACGGACTAATAAGATTTTTTGGTGATCTAAGTGACGGACTAATAAGATTTTTTGGTGATCTAAGTGACGGACTAATAAGATTTTTAGGTGATCTAAGTGACGGACTAATAAGATTTTTTGGTGATCTAAGTGACGGACTAATAAGATTTTTTGGTGATCTAAGTGACGGACTAATAGGATTTTTTTTAGGAAATTGGCCTACTAAGCAGATAGGAAAAAAATAAGTACTTCAAGCATCATGGCTGTATTTCCCTAAGAGATAAACAGAGATATGGCAGAGGTACATAAATATTCACACACATTCTCATTCAGTCACTGAAAATTTAGTACCTACTGGAAAATTTCAATATTAGTTTACCTAACACGGATATCGACGGCAGGACCTAACGCTCGTGAGATTGTGGAGTTTTATAATAATTATTACTTAAATATTAAATTTATCAAAAATATTTTTTAGCGACACAGGAATTTAAAAAAAATAAAATGTAATCGCCCGAGTTAGAAAACAACGACGCATAGGTACTTTGTATCTACTTAAAAGCATGGAGCTCAGTGACCTGTAAAACTGCCAATTTTAACGTGGGAGTTGTGACGAGCGTTCTGTGGAAACCCAGAGTGCTTTATAAGAGTTTTACTCATTATAATCTCTCCAGTGACCGCGTGCGCTATGTCTAAGCATTTCTAGACGTGACTGGGTTTTACTTGTTTAATATAATATATGTAATATTTGTTTGTTCATCAAAATTACAGATAGTTACAGCAACAAACAGTGGGTAGAGAGTTATACAGTTACCTCTCGGCTCCGGCCCTGGTCCAGGCTATGGTACGGAACTAGAGGCAATGGGAAGCAGTTGCACCTTTAGGATTGTTGTAAAATCTGTACTAAAATTTTGAAAACCCTGCCTATCAAACTTCTACACAAAATTCTTATACAATATTGTTACAACCTTAGACTATGAAAGGTTATAGACGGAACGTCATTGGACTTTAAATGAAGCAGTGTCGTTAAAATTTGTGACTGACCTTGGCGAACGTAACGATGACGTATCGGCTTCTCATTTTGTCTATGTGAGCTTATTTCACGTGTACAGCAAGCCAGCTTCTCATTCTGGTACTTCAGATTGCTGGATTTTGACACTCCGTCTATAACCTTTCATAGTCTAAGGTTACAACAATTAATGAACGGTGTCGTTCAACCGCTGCAATGATTTATGTAATTCTGTAATAGTTGTGACGTATGTATATGTGTGTGTCGCGGTGTGTACATGTGTATGCAAATGTGTGTATGTTATCGAAATCGGGGTGCATGAGAGATTAGGTAATGTATGTAAGTAGAGACTCTGTGTGCCTATAGTCCCGGATCTCTAGTAGCCACTCTGTTGTTTTAGTTTTTACCGCGTGGGTGTTTCATTTTAGGATTTTTTAACTCCCGACGCAAACTAACTTGACCGTTATGTATGTGTGTCTGACTGTGTTTCTGTCTGTGCCGTAGTAGCTCTTAAACGGGGGAACCGATTTGAATGCGGTTTTTTTTTTTGAAAGCAAGAGTTCTAGCGGTGGTCCTTAGACATGTTCTATCAAAATTCCCTTTCAAGGTTATCAGTTCTTTTGTGTTTCTAAATGTTCGCTTTTCTTATTAACATTTGAATTTAATTGATATCTTGTTGAATAAAATCTACTTATTTCTTGTCATTTAAGCCATTTAAACGAGAGGACAATAATAATAATATTAGATCTTTATTGCAGACCATACAAGATCCTTAATGACATTTAAAAGTACAAAATAATAAACTAAAAATAACAACAATTACCGAAACATTTGAAACCACGTGCGATATCTTTTTTTTTTGCTGTGTATATTTTTATTATGAAATAATTCCACCACTCTGTTCCCAAACACTGCAAGTTCTGAAAGCCAGAATCAACCGTGGCGACCACCAGAATAATAATCCACCAAGTCAATGAAGTTCGACTTGCCTCACTCTTGCTGTGTGCACAAAATGTGGTGCAGGCAAAAAATCGCATATGTCGAGGATGGCTTCTACCGAATAAAGCCTCATGTGTTTTTTTCTGATACCTACCGTAAGTATTAAGCAAGGTTGCAATTCTTTAGATGCCCTCTACAGAGGTCTTTAGAGAACCTATCTAAAGACCTCTGTAGAGGGCTTGGAACTAATGGTACATTATGAATAAAAGAAATAAAAGCGAATTCAAGTTTTTAAAAAGTTTGTAAATAGATAATATAGTCCGGAAGATTTAGGACGGCTGTCAGGCCGATAGTTGCGACTTGCTAGTGAATTATATAAGAATGTAAAAGTAATTTTGATAGGAATAAACCTATGGTTTCATGTGCCTCGCCCCCCGGATATTATAGTATGTAATTCGAAGCTATCTGTGCCCGCGTTTTTTTTTTAATTTAGCACCTCTCATTACACAAACACGTATGAAACAACAATATCTACTAAGAGTAAAGCTACATACAAAAATAAAGCTTCCATTCTTCCCCTTTTGATAGAGATCTCACTCAACCCTGACGTTACGTTAAAACATGAGCAATTCGAGGAAAAAATGGCGTATCTCAGAAACGTGGTCCCGTTTTGTTAAAACTTCCAAAAGTAAGGGAACGTGAGATGTAACCATGAGTGGTACATGCAGTCTCATTACCATATCTATCAAATAAAAGGCATATTGTATTATACAACCTTGTAGGATAAAAGTATTAGCGTATTTATCAGCAGAAAAGATTTAGAGGTGAACGTGTATAAAGGTGGAAATGTTCTATTTTGACAGACAAACAAAGAAGACTGGGGTCAGCTTTGGGTGAAATCAGGCTGTGGATAGTAATGATAATGGAGTTTATTTACAACATCACCCATGTCAATGAGGGTTTCCTGAAATGGCGTACACCAGATGGCATTACTGAGGCGTCAGGTCTAGCCACCTGTCAAAACGCTTCTAATAATGTCAAAACTGACATATGTCATGTTAACGTCAACGTCATGTTTACGTCATTATGTTTCGTTTTAAAAGTAAAAGACGCCGAAGTGGCGCCAACTGGTCAGCCTAATAGAAGGCCAGTCTATGGTCGGGACTCCACCAAAGCGGAGATGTTTGCGGTGTGCTGTGCGAGAAGAGATGTTTTTCAGCTCGGGGGACTCCACCAAAGCGGAGATGTGTGCGGTGTGCTGTGTGCTGTGTGCTGAGCGAGAAAAGATGTTTTTCAGCTCGGGTGCGAGGTGTTGAGTGCTCAGTACGCATTCTGACACAAAAGGTAGACGATATATAGCGGGCAAGAGGGGGGAGGGTGACATCGCTCACTGCACGCCGCTCACATCTCACGTCTCCACTGCGCGTCGTCCGCGCACAGCTCACATCTCCGCTTCCATCGCGCCATACAAATATTACACATCTCCGCACAGCGATCTCCACTGAAGCTGAGCGGAGAGGAGATGTGTTAATAACACAATTCTATTGGTTGTTTAAAAAACATCTCCTCTCCGCTCGTCTCGTCTCCGCTCTGGCGGAGTCCCGGCCTATTGCGATCAACCGGGCGCGGATGCAGACTCCGGGCTGCAACCGAGAAAAAAAAAACAAAAAAACTTTGTTCTACATTGATATTAAACCCTGGATCTCATGCTAAACATTACAACCAACAGACAAGTGAGGCAGTTTTTATGTAATAACATCAATACCTACTCGTAATTACCAACTCGATCAAAGCCTGTCAAACGTTGATGTAAAGGAAACTTACTCAAACGAGAAACGAGACTTATTTTTCCACGGCAATATTTATTTGACTCTTCATCAAGGTTAAATTATAATTAAAATTTGCCGCAGTATATTTATATCTGCCACAACCTGTCATCGACTCCGTCAGAATTACTCTTATTTGATGTTTTCTTTGACTTAGTGTTAGATATAATAATCTGTATTTAAAAGAAAACTAAAAAGCACACTTTATTTTTTATTTTTCGTGTTCATCAAATGAAAGGGTTTTGCTGATACCCATTGTCATAGGAAGGCACACACATACAAAATTATTTAGTCCGCCATCTTTGGAAGTCCGCCATATTTGATTTAGAAATACGTCACTTTACCTAACCATGCTTGTCATCCAAACTAAACATGTAACCAAAATTTCAGCTTAATCGGAAACTGGGAAGTGGGTCAACTTCTAAGATTTTTTACATATTTACCGGTGAAGCTTATAATAAGTGTATGAAAAATACAGACTGTTTACTCATGAATCTAATATTAGATTTTAGTTTGTGTGTCAATGTCGGCTGTGCAAATGTCATTGTCGCTTGGTTGCTTGCCCGCCATTGCCAGCCCGGTCGGTCTGCCGAGCTACTGAGCTCGAAAATGTTGTACTATTATCCAATGATATCACTACATAATTATGTAATTATAAAACAAAGCCCTCCGCCGAGTCTGTCTGTCTGTTTGTTAGGACTAAACTCAGAAACTGCTCAACCGATTTTCATACGGTTTACACCAATAGACTGAGTGATTCATTAGAAAAGTTTACGTTTTGACAGGTGGCTAGACCTGACGCCTCAGTAATGCCATCTGGTGTACGTGAAATCCATTATCATTACTATCCACAGCCTGATTTCACCCAAAGCTGACCCCAGTCTTCTATGTTTGTCTGTCAAATCAGAACATTTCCACCTTTATACACGTTCACCTCTAAATCTTTTCTGCTGATAAATACGCTAATACTTTTATCCTACAAGATTGTATAATACAATATGCCTTTTATTTGATAGATATGGTAATGAGACTGCACGTACCACTCATGGATACATCTCACGTTCCCTTACTTTTGGAAGTTTTAACAAAACGGGACCACGTTTCTGAGATACGCCATTTTTTCCTCGAATTGCTCATGTTTTAACGAAACGTCAGGGTTGAGTGAGATCTTTATCAAAAGGGGAAGAATGGAAGCTTTATTTTTGTATGTAGCTTAACTCTTGGTAGATATTTAATTTGTACCTATATGTGTGAAGCTGGGGCGGGTCGCTAGTTAAATATTATTAAATGAGGTAGAAATTTTACTAGCGCGTGCATTGTGTGGACTAGAAAATGTTCTAATTGGGACATTTTATCTTTAATCCGCAGGAAGTAAATCATAATTTCAAAGCCTCGACAAAAAATTTGTATCGCAATCGTTTAAATCATAGCTATCTCTTTTACCTACGTGCTTATCCTATCTTTAGTACTATTCATTAGTGAAACTTGTCAACATGCTTACCAATATAGTGCACACACTATATCGGTAAGTATGTTCCAGTGCTCCCAAGCCTATGCGAAAGTTTTTCACTACACACTATCACAGAGTTTCTAATAATAATAATATAATAATAATAATAAGTCTCAAAACCGAAAACATTCACTGCATATTATCATGTTATTGAATTGATCATCAAAACCGTTGGTTTCTCTTGTGGCTTCTGCTAGTAAACATTACCTACGCCCAAGATGAAATTTTCCTAAATGCGACGCCATTTTGAAAATTTTCCACACATTTGTCAATTTTTTGCCAAGTTTCGTAATTATTATTTGTTGTTTTAGTGTTATTAAAACTTTTATTTTTACCACATTCCATACAAAAATACAGAGGCAGCAAACTACGACAGTTTTTCGTGGAAACAAATATTTGGGAACTAACTGTTTACGACTATTCCGATAGGATCCAATCCAATGTAACCGGTGTTTTTATTTTCTGTTTCCAAATATAGCTGTATTTATTGGTATTGCCTGAATACGTTATGCATAGGATTTTTGTATGAAGCAATCAAAATACATTTTTTCTGATGTTGAAATTCTCATAGATGGCCTCCGCCATGATAGGGGTTGATTTGTAATCAACTGTAAACTTACAGTAGTCGCATTATGATGTGTAACATTTGACATCTCATCTTAGTAATAAGCAACATTATAATTCTATCCTGAAAAATAAAATTAAAACTAATAGTACCGACTTCGACCGCGCGCATAATATCGTGCGCGCGCTCTACCATCTCATGGCCAACTCTACCACCGCGCGCGCTCATTGGTCAAATTAAATAGCGCGCGCTCATTGGTCAAATCAAATAGCGCGCGCTTCCGTGGCTTCCTGATACACACTTCCGTCCTATTTCACGAAAACACTCCCACAGATTGAAGAAAAGCCAGAGGATAGATGTTATGGTGGCACTTCACATCGCTATTCGTGTTCGCGTATTTGTCTTATTCGCCCAAATAGGACGATGTGAAGTAGCTCTGTATTCGTCTATATTTGCCTATTCTCACGAACAAGACGAATACGCCAAATACCCGAACATTCGTAAATGTTCGGCGTATTTGCTGTTCATGAACGATGTGATGTAGTCGGTGTGTTCGTGTTATTCGTAATTCAACACGAATATAGCGAACAAAGACGAATAAAAACCCGAACATCGAATAGCGATGTGAAGTGCCACCATTACACATCAAATACATTTTTTTCTCGTTTAAATCAAAAAAACAATGTTTTGTTTCTAAAAACTCAGAGCAGCCTGCGTTTTTAACCGACTTTCGAAAAAGGAGGAGGTTCTATGTTCGACATTTTTTTTAAATCTTTTTTTATGTATGTCTGCCGATTTCTCCGTCAATTAAAGACCGATTTTCAAAATTATTTTTTTATCCGAAAGTATATCAGCGCTTTTTGAGAAACTGAATAAAATCGAAAAATACGTATACCTAGATGACGTTTTTGTTTTCTCCAATTACAAGTATGTTTAAATTCCACGTTCCATGTTATTGGAGTTTTTAGTTCTGGGGTATAACAACTAAAAATTGAAAAATAAAAAACTTTTTTACAAAAAAAACAACCGACTTCCAAACCAATTTCCCGGTGTCAAATAACGAAGAAGTAAAATACAAACACCGACTTCCGAAAATAAAGTTATTTTTAATTTTTAGTGTAAGTATTTTCTTTTTGGAAAGTCGGTTGTTTTTTTTTTTTGTAAAAAAGTTTTTTATTTCAAATAATTTTCTTACTAGTCATAATCTACTTCCTACTAATATTATAAATGCTTAAGTTTGGATTGATAGATGGACTGTTTGTTACTCAATCACGCCAGAACAGCTAAGCGGATTTGGCTGAAATTTGGCACAGAGATAGATTGTAGTCTGAAAAAGCTCATAGGCTATAACGTAACTTTCGTTAACGTCCTTATTATATGGAAAATATTAGCTTTTTCTTATATCAAGACAGCTAGAACTAAAAAATGCATTTTACAAACCATCTTTGAAATGAATGTTTTCATAACGAACGTTACATATCTTAAGCAAGGAGCTTCTATTTCTTCTCTCAAAAGTAAAAAGAAAACTGTTATATCTTGGCTTAAATAAACAATGTTTTACTTAGTACTCCAGCCGTTTGTATTCCGACCTAGCTACCTCTCGTCCTACATACATAAGGCCTTTAAAAGAATAAAAAATAGTCAAGAGCAGGATAATCAAAAGCAAAAAACAGTTACCGAAGATTCTCGTGCTATGTTCTGTAACTTATTATGTAGATAATGCTATGCAAAATAATGTGGACTACACATTATTTCTACTGTTTTTTCTATGGAAAAATCAATAAATCTGTCTAGTCTTTTCCCAACTATCTTGGGGTCGGCTTCCAGTCTATGGAGCGACTGCCTATCTGACTTCCACAACCCAGTTACTGGGTAATACGATACCCCTTGTAAGACAGGTGGTCAGATCTTCAAGCTTCTGACGACATGTAACGACTGTCAATGATCCACTATTGACAGTCAGGACCAACTTAACGTGCTTTTCGAGGCACGGAGGAGTCGGTATGTAAAGATACATCCCATTTATGGACTAACCCCGGCAAGCGTAGCTTAATGGATCGACCCGTGCGGCTATTATTACTTTAGAATCACTATTGTTTCTAAGAATGGTCCCTAAATTGATTAAGTATAAAATTAATAAATTATTGAAATAGTATCGCTATTTATTGTAAAAATATTATCACACTTTCTGATATAGCCCGATGTTATTATTTCACAGTCCCAGAATTTGAAAGAAAAACGCTCGAAAGTAAAATATCTTGTACAGAATTTTATTGAACTCACAAGGCACGACTCACATAACGGAGAAAGAAATACGAAAAACATGTGAAACTCAAGGACAAATGGATCTCGAAAAATACTGTAGCGGAACAAAAATGTATAAATACGTAATGTTTATGAGATTATACCGCGTATAAGTGATAATATTCGTGAGAACGTACCTACTCGGCAATAAAAACAAGCAACTCTAAGCCGGGCAGAGGAATATGGCACACAGATGCCATGAATGTTCGAAATTAAAGAGATGAAAACTGCACGAAATTGTGTAAATACTACCGAATTTTCTCATGTCAATTATTATGATGAGTTGTGGAATTATTTCAGGATAAATTAAAGAGAATTTTACAGTTCCGCAAAGGTATTTATTTTCATTTTATTTCGTGGAAATGATAACCAATTTGACTACCATTTTCAAGCATTTCCAGTAGCCAGTGCAGTAATTAAAGTTCCAGGAGGTCGGCTTTAATTAAAATATTCGAATGTGGGAGAAAATGTCAGTGTAATGGACGTTGTGTATACGAAATGATTTGAAAAGTATTTCTTTTCGGCAACAGCATAAAGAGAAAAATTTATAAAAATGTATAGTTTTCCAATTTATTTTGATATTTCAGTTTGTTTATTTGATGGCATAATTATTGTTAGGTATATCTAGTAATTAACAGCAAAAGACTCACAGTCACTAAGCTTGGGTGACATGCTGTCATTCTACAAGCAAATCCTAATTTCCACCACAAAAATCCAGTCAAGTGCGTGTCTGACTTCGCCTATTTAGGGTTCCGTACCAAATGAGGGTATTATCAAAGAAAAAAACTGATTTATCAATATATTGGTATTTGTTAGTAAAATGTACGTAATGATAAACATTATCACCCAAGTTCGTAGGTCAATAGAATGTTAAAAAATTCCTCGGTTGTTCTGAAGAATTTTTGACAGACGACGGACTAACAGACAGACGGACACGTGACCGTTTAGACCCTTCGGGTTCGGAACCCAAAAGCGGCCTGGGGACAATTACACTTCTATAAAAGCTAAACGTAATGAAAAAAAAAAACTATGACATCAGAAAATATATAGTTATCTTCTCTACATCACAAAAATACGTAGTGCGTATGTGAAGCCAAATAAGCGGAGCCAAACAGCGCCTTAATATCCACCATATTACATTCCAACAAGGCGCCCATTCCAATGATAATTCAGATATGAATCCAGTGACATTCATTCGAATACTTCCAGTTTATTTGTGAGCTTGTTTTATGTTGTTTTCGGGCAAAATAGTTTTCGGACTACCTGATGGTAAGTGGCCTATGACCACGGTCATTCATCATCTGCCTAGCCTTTTCCCAACTATCCTGGGGTCGGCTTCCAGTCTAACCGGATTCAGCTGAATACCAGTATTTTACATGGAGCGACTGCCTATCTGACCTCCACAACCCAGTTACTGTGCAATACGACACCCCTGGTTAAGACTGGCCACGGCCATTATCAAATGAAAATGTATTTCCTTTATATCTTTTTATCACGCTTGTATTAGTTGGGTATCAATGTAACGAATCTTTGAACGTGATTTTCACCCGCTTCAAAAGGTCGCATTAAATTGAAACTTCGCTCACCTATTTATCAAGGACCGATGACAATGCACAACTAAGTGACGTCATTCTGAAGCAGTAATGCTCGCGAAGGCGGAGGCGGGACGGGTGAAGGAGCAGGAGCAGTGGGTAGCTCGCCGTCCGATCAGCACCAGGCCCGTGATTCGACGGCGCGTAGTGTAAAAAAGGTGACGTCAATCTAAATCAAATATGGCCGGACTTCCGAAGATGGAGGACTAGTTACTTTTGCTGCATTTCCGTGATAATTATGGGTATCGAAGGTTTTGCTAGTATTTTTATATTTTTCATTTTGTTCTATTTGTTAATGGTAAACGTTTGGTTGTACACCTACCACAGAGTTGTTAAAGGTTGACTGGTAGAGAATGCCTTTTTAACATTAAGTCCGCCTATGTACCACTATTGTACATGAAGTTTAAATAAATAAATAAATAATAAAAATGAAACATAAGGCGTGTTTTTAGTTTTTTTTAAACTATATAGAATTATTATTGCTCATCTTAAGGACAGATGCTTTATGGCTACTGGTTCATACATATTGTGCCTGCCGTTCTTCGGACAAGAGAACTTCGGAGCAATCGTGATTAACTATAGTTTAATACCGGCAGCCATATCCTACAAATCACAAGGTGGCAGAAGAAGGTATGGTGATGCTTTTTCAGACGAATTCCTTCACATAATGAGCTGAAGGTTCTTCGACAATCGGGGAGGCAACCTCCTCGTCACCTAAAACGCCGAAACCCCCATTGTTTAAGGCAGGTAGGACTCCGGGGTCGTGGGAGCCCAGAGTGGGGACTTGCCCGCCAACCGAGTGATCCCAGGAAAAGAGGTGGTACAAGGAGGTTCAGGGGAGACTATTTTATTTATATAAACCGTCACACAAGGGATGTGCCCGAACAGGCGTTGCACAGAAATGATTCCGAGGTGGTCTGTTAGAGGTCACGGAGCCTCTTCCATGAGCGGAAGGTGAACATCGGTGTGGTTTTAGTGAGGTAAGAATCTCACATTCCCCCGTCTTTTCGCCAAGTCTTTTCCCCATGAAAACAAAAAAAAGGTACTTCGACAAGATCACATGTTAACATACTTTACAAATCAGAACGTAGCAGCGCAGCATGTTTGCTGAAAAAAAAATATAATTCTAATCTGTATATATAAAATTCGAAGTCCTGACTGACTGACTGACTGACATACTCGTATCATCGCACAGCCTAAACCGCTGGTCCTAGATACATGAAATTTAGAGGATGTGGTCTTTTTGAAGAGTAGGGTATCCACAAATAAAGGGTTTTTCGAAATTTAAGGAGGTGAAAAGGGGGTTGAAAGTTTAAAACGGGGGTAGTACTAATCCCACGTGGACGAAGCCGCTGGCAGAAGCTAGTTAAATTATGAACCGGTGATTTAGATAGGACTGTGTTATTTTACACATTATTGCTAAATTATAATGCGGTGATTTAGATAGGACTGTGTTATTTTACACATTATTGCTAAATTATAATGCGGTGATTTAGATAGGACTGTGTTATTTTACACATTATTGCTAAATTATAATGCGGTGATTTAGATAGGACTGTGTTATTTTACACATTATTGCTAAATTATAATGCGGTGATTTAGATACGACTGTGTTTTTTTTTTTGCACACTACTCGTATTACTAAATTATGAAACGGTGATTTAGCTATGACTGTGTTCTATTGCACACTAATGCTAAATTAACGTAATTTTTATTTTTCTTACTCAGACGAGCTCCTTCACAAATAGAAAATCCCATATGCTTCTATTGCAGGTAGGTATACACAATCCCGGCTAGTGATGCACTCAGGCTGGAATGCAGCCGATTTGTTTTGTCTAGTCGGATAGTTTTTTTGCTCTCCCGCTAAACTAACTCTGGGAAACGTCGAACTAGGAAAAATCTAATTAATCGTAGCGTCGTCGGTTGTAAAGTCGGTTTGTTTTTAATACATATTCTTTTTATTGCAACGAAGTTGATCAAGTGGTGGATATATTATAATGTACTCTGTGAGTGGTGGGTAGTGGTAGAATATAAAAGTAATTGAAACGGAATTAACTTCGACATACCTATAATATTGTGATTACAGTTAGGAAGTTTATAGTCTTAAAAAAACATTTTTTTAAACAAGCTTTTATACCGGCTATCTCAAATTAAATGTGCTCGGTGGGGTTATGTTGTTTTATCATAGAGATGCCGTGGCCATCTTCCACCTTCATCATCAGGCCCTAAATATTGTCTAGGCGTAAAATGCTTCTAAAGACAAATCAATCGAACCCAGACTCGATGGGTTTATCTTGTTTAGTTCAGAAATTCCTATGGCAATCTTCCGTCTCCATCATCAGACCAGCTTCATGGTACCACATCATTATATTGTCACCGAAGATACATAACATATACTCCAAATTTGAGTTCAATCGGACATCGGGAAGTGGGTCTAATTTGAGTTGCAAGATTCCACCCTAACAAACATAGTTACAATACATACATACATACATTGCAAGTTAACTAAAAGCTTGTAAAAAGGAAGAAATACGTTGTTTATCGTGAGTAGACAGACCTGCAATCTGTCAAGATTAAAAATTACTTTGACGTATGTCACATTAACATTGACGTGTATAGTGTTGCGATTATATACTAACAACATCGATTCAATGTTTGATGCTTAGTTATATAGAATTTTAGATATCGGTGATGCTTCTATGTACATAGGTACTGACAATATTCCTTGTGAACCTTCAAACTTAACTATATGACAATATAATACGTAAGATAGCTTTGAACTAGGTTCAAGCCACGACACAGGGCTATATTACTCGAATGTCACAGAGAATCTGGGACAGAAATATGAGATTTGCCAACGGTTTCTGAGAACTAGCGCAATGCAATATGGCGCAAAGCATATCCTTTGTATTTACCACAATACATTTACATAGAAAAGCAAGTTTTCAGCTACAAAACCATACTGAGAAACTCTCAAGGTAGTTACAATGCGACAACGATCCGACGTAGCTTTATATTGAAATTGTTATGCGAATGACTCAGGGAGCCCATACCAGCAATCTGGTATCGCCTCCCGGAGTCATTGGCATAACAATTCTCAATAAACAAAGTTGTTTTTCAAGTAGTTAAAGTTGGTCACCGTGACCAAGTTTAACTATTTGCAAAACAACTATAATCATGAAATATGGCAAAAACTGGCTTCTGCCTGCGACTTCGCTCGCGTGGAATTAGTACTTTCTTCACTATAAATTATAGCATATGTGCTATGCCCGACTACTCCAGTATTGAAAATTATTGACAAATATGGTCGTGATTTTAAAGTTAGAGCATTGCTTGACAGTGGCAGTCAAGATTCCTTTGTAACTAAATCGCTTGTTGCAAAATTAAATATGAGTCCTACTCAGCAGGTTACCAATATTATTGGGATCGGTAATCATTCTTCAAACATTAGTTAAATTGTTAATTTTAACATAAATTCCTGTCAATTAGATGATGTTAAATTCAATGTAACTTGTTATGTTGCTTACTCTATCACTACACCCTTACTACACCTTTGCCTCAACAATTTGTTCATCATCATTCTCCTGCCCTTATCCCAATTTATTTGGGGTCGGCGCAACATGTCTTTTTCTTCCATACTATTAGTCGTCATCTCTGTAGTCACCCCCTTTTTACCCATATCCTCTTTCACACAGTCCAACCGATGTTTCTTTGGCCTTCCCCTACTCTTATAGCCATCCACATCCATACACAAGACTTTGCTCACGACATTTTCTTAATTCCTGCGCATCACATGGCCCATACCACGACAACCGATTTCCACACAACTTTTCAGTCAGCGGTGCCACTTTCAGACTTCCTCTTTTATATACACATTCCTAATTCTGTGCTGATATATATTTTAACTCATTGATTGTATAAAAGTTTCAAATGGTCCTGTACTACAAAACACTGTATTTGCTGGCACAATTGGGGAATGTACGAGTAATAAGCAAATGGTATGTAATAACCTTGGATCAAATTTTGTCAGGTATATTTGATAATGTAAAATTAGAAGAGGTGATGGAAAAATTTTGGCTTACTGAGAAGCTAACTGAACCTGTCGCCAAGTGCGCAGATGAGTGTCAAAAATCAGAAATCTTTCAGCAGTCTGTGCGCCTTGAAAATAATACATTTCATTTCGAACATGCGTGGTGGTGATCCCTGTACCATATTTCATCCAAAACCGCTCAGTCGTTCTGGCGTGATTGAGTAAGACATCCATCCATTCAAACTTTTACATTAAATTTATAATACTAGCGACCTGCCCCAGCTCCACTCGGGTACAAATTATACATTTTAGACCTTCCTCAAGAATCACTCTGTCTATAGGTGAAAACCACATGAGAATACGGTAAGTATTTTTTGGGTTTATCGCGTACAGACGCGGCGGGCAACTTAGATTTAGGTATAATACGTAGTGATTAACTACGATAGACAGAGCAGACATTTTTGTGGTATGTAACGATATCCTATCGGTACATTATTGGTTGCCCTGGTCAATAAATAAGCTATTATAAGCAGATGCGAGCTCCAAACTATATTTAGATGTTTGCTGCATCCAGCGGATGAGTGATCGATTTTAAAGCGCTGAATGATATCACTGCGTTCAAAATAATAAAGAATGTTTCTGCTGTTTTTATAGCTGACTAGCTCTGCTTTTTTTAATACAACTTCAGCTTTCACAAACAGTATCTGAAGCGGTATTATGAAGCAATGTTCTACATCGTCGAAAATATCTACTAACAACTGAATTCATCAATAACTGAAGAAAGCTACTTGTTTTGCCAACACGCTTTTTTACAAAAAAGTTTTACTTTATGTTTTTGGCATTTTGTGGATTTGGTGATGTCCGGCATTGCTGTAACCTACATATAAAAGCAGAGAGATGCATAATTTTGTGTGAAAGACAGAACGAACGGAACGGCAGTGAATACTATAATGCTGTTTCGTAATAAAGGATTGATAATTCATTATTGTAAGTTACCACACATGAAGATCTAGCTACCCTATTAATATATATGCTATTTCCACGAACATCGTCTCTCAAATGCATCTCAAAATCCTCGACAGGAGACAAGCAAATAGTAGAGATGCTTGCTAAACTCAACGATTGTAGGTACAAACGTTGAGTTGGGTAGGTAACCATGTAGATGCATGTTGGAACAATGCACTACATCACGTAGGTACAATTGTACATTATGTAATACAGCCAGCTTAATATCTACGGACGCATCGTACTGGTTTCCACAAATTGCACTGTGCTTCGCTGGATGATAGTTGAATTTCTCAAAAGCAGTTCTTCGGCTTAGTTAAAAGAACCTAGGACCTAAACAAAGTGACATGCTATGAGT
This sequence comes from Polia nebulosa, assembly GCA_951329385.1. Classification (NCBI taxonomy): domain Eukaryota; kingdom Metazoa; phylum Arthropoda; class Insecta; order Lepidoptera; family Noctuidae; genus Polia; species Polia nebulosa. The sequence goes on from OX589605.1 coordinate 11,148,565, forward strand.
GAATGATTGTCCAAAATCATTAACCTTCCTTCTGGAGCAGTCGAGTTAAATAGAAAATGTTTGGGATTTACCATGTTGTGACATTTAGGACTTTTTGACAATCACCAATCAATGTCGCTGATAATAATGCCAATATTAATCCCTTTTCATCATTCTCCTGCCCTTATCCCAATTTATTTAGGGTCGGCGCAACATGTCTTTTTCTTCCATACTCCTCTATTAGTCGTCATCTCTGTAGTCACAACGATTTTTACCCATATCCTCTTTCACACAGTCTAACCATCGTTCCTTTGGCTTTCCTCTACTATTATAGCCATCCACATCCATACACAAGACTTTCCTCGCGACATTTTCTTCATTCCTCCGCATCACATGCCCATACCACAACAACCGATTTCCACACAACGTTTCAGTCAACCCCTCCCCCCCTCCCTCTCTTTTAATTTTGTATATTGCACCTACTATTTATGTCTCTGCATCACCCAAAGGTTGATTTAAAAAAATGCCTGATACATTAAATCCGCATCTGTACTTAAAGCCCCTCATTAGCAGACACAATTAAAAACTTATTGTCGCGTGACGGATTAAGAGTTTAATAAATAAATGCCACTTGGCCTAGCCTCGAACCTCTTTATTAGTTTAGAGTTTAAAAAAATATATGTATTAATTACCATCACTACGTTTTTTTTTTTTTCACAGCAGTCAGCACCTGGATTTTAATGAATGTGACTTCTCTGGAAAGGCCCAATGAACGGTCTCTGTCTTTTATTAAACTTAAAGAAAATTATGTCAACTCGGAATTTAGCTTACGAGTTTTGTACTGAAATAATAAAACATACGACAAGTTCGTAAAGTTGAGTTTTAGTACAAGAATTAAATCAACTTTGTTGCAAGAGATCTCAAATATACGTGCACTCACATTTTATATGGGAGTAAACCGAATAGCTTTCCTCGGACACTTCAACATGGACACTTAATTCTTCTAGAGTTATTGTTATGACCTTGTTAGAAATGGAGGTTTGTATTACATGTGCTTCTTGTCTTATATACTTACTTTATTATAGTCAAAGTGAGCTTTATCGTTTTATAAAGCTGCCTACTGAAGCAAGAAAGAGATAGGTATACTTTCAATCAATCTTCATCAGGGTGGTGGTAAGTTAAAATATTTCGTTGTATAAGAAGATTCGTATTTTATCCGCACGGCACACTCTGCTTTGTACGTACATCTAAGAGCAAGGCACTTAAAAGAAGACGGAGCAGAGATAATAGTGGTCAAAATAGTGTAACACAAGATTTCCGTCAGTAGTGTAACATGAGATTTCGAAGCTTCAAACTCATGATCTCTTGTTTCTATTCGCACTTGGAAGACGCAGCGTTGGAAGGCCAGGGGATCTACTCCGAAGCTATCGCCCGAATGTTCGGACATATTTGTGTGAAGTGTTAAAGTGAATGTGCCATACCTGAAATTGTACCTCTTCTCTGAGAGCTTCTTCCACCAAAAACATACGTAATGCCATTTCGCTACAATTTTAAGTATAGCACATTCACTTTAAAACTTCACCCCTGGTTAGAGTCGCGGTGGATCTGAGGGATGCGAGACGCACAGAGCCGGTCGTTGTGGCGGCACTAAGGGGAGGCCTATGTCCAGCAGTGGACGTCTTTTGGCTAAAATAATAATGATGATGAAGTATGTGCTTAAATCTTTCATACTCATACACTGTCAATGTCTTCGGTGACAAACCGTCTCCTATTATAGACCGTTGTTTGTATATTCATGTTGAATTTGATCTTTCACCAACTTATGAAGGTGGCATAGTTGTTGACACGAGATGGAATAGTTTTGCCAACTATCGTGGTTATGATACAAGTTTAACTAAACTTGAGCTCGGTATGTGCTAAGTATTGTAGGTTTTAATAATACTGAATACTTAGCTAGATTTACGGTTAGGTATGTAGGTACATATGAAACCGAAAAATTTACAGATAAAAAAAACCTATTTTACCTACCTCTTAAAAAACCCGACTGACAAAAAATAAATAAAAAGTTTCAAACAAGTCACTTTTCAAATAGTCCAATGTAGTTGGTCAAATTTATTTCAGTTTAATCACAGATTATCTTATATCATGGTGATAATCATTATTGAGTTTATTTCTTCTCTTTATAAAAAATATAGGTACCTCGAGCAAAAAAAAAAAGGCTAGCTCACCGATTCCAAACGTAGTGAATGGCAGTTTCTCCGAAGAAATTACCCTTTATTGTGGCTATCTTTAGGGAACCTATTTTTAGAAGTAGAGCGAACCCATTTCCAGGATGGTAACCAACATTGAGTATTCTGTCTGAGTATATATTCTGACAGAATACTCTTTTAATACCAAGCATCATTGTGATCTGCCAAGCTTTTTACTTTGGTATCAGTATTATTTATTTATGGAAATATTACATTGTATGTGATCCTATACTAATACGAGTACTTAGGTATTTCAATAACAGACATACACATCATTTGCATAAAGTACCTACCTAAACACAAATCAAAATTCACAAAAGATTAGGAATAAATCTCTACATAGTATAGGTAAAACAAAGTCACTTTCCGCTTGTCTATTTGTGCGCTAACTCCTCCTAAGCCACGCAACAGATTTTGATACGATTTTCACAAAAAGATAGAACGTTAAACGCGGAAGGTTTGTTAATGTCGCAGCCATCTGGTTGAATTAGCCAGTCAATTGGACGCCTAGGCCATTCATTCAATTAAATGGCTAGGTTAATAGTTAATTGAACTAGAATCACTTATCGTTTTATGTTTAAAAAATGGTTTATAAACAAAATAACCACGAAGGGGACGACAGCTATCCCCTTCGAACCTAACCTATCCGAGTCGGGATGCCCCATGTCCCGAGTTCGCTTCGCTCGCTCTTGCATCCTAACATTGCCTTTTGTACACACATAATCATGGTTAGTGGTATCACAAATTCATCAACTTCCAATTTAACTAAATGACTAGATGACATCCAGCCATCTGATTAAACGTTGCGTTCAACGACTTGGCTGATTGTCCTTCAGCCATTTAATTGAATGCCGGCGTTTAATGAATGACCTTCCAATTCACTGGCTAATTCAACTAGATGGCTGCGACATATATATAATGTGCACCCGTGAGAAGCCAAAGCGGGTCACTAGTTAAATATAAAATGTGTCTTAATTTGTCTCCCTTGCTAAATCTGGTTGTTAGTCGGGCTTCTGGCTAATCGTAACGACTGTCAAAGATCTATGAATGTAAGCCGGGACCTCGCTTCCGAATCACAGAGTCCCGGTATTAAAATCGCTGCTAAAAAGCGTTGTGAGACAGCAGAAACCATATTTTATAACGCCGTTCCCTCACATTTTCTGTCGTTTCAGAATTAACAATTGACGAAGGTTCTTTTCATCACAAGCGAACATTACTGAGCGTTTTCAGTAACACGTATAACCTTTTAAAAAGCCCACAGTACACGCTTGTGATTTCATTATATTTCATTGTTTTACAAACTGAATTACGAAGGGTTATCAAACAAAATGGTAGCTGAATCGGCAATACTTCATTTTGATACAGCGAGGTCAGTGTGGGCGGCCATTTTAGAAACCTATTAGATATTGTTTACGCATGGAGGCTAAAAGTTGTTTGTTGTTTTTAGCACGTCTCATGGAAAGTTTTGTGTAGAGAGCTTAGATAAAATGAAATTTTATCAGCGATAACGATTATCAAAGTCGAGCATGTGTTAGTCGGCCCAAACTAGCAGACAGCGTACGTTCAAAGTTAATACTAACACTACTCATTCCCACAAATTTTGTTAGTCAGAAGATAAGTTACGTATTATGTCTGGCGGCTTTGGGATTGACATTCGCTACCAAAATGTCATGTGGGTTATAGGGAATATGCATGCCATATTATATTTACTAAATATAATACTTACTAACTGTAGTAAACAGAACAATTTTTTTTAATATCTACACCAGAACCGAAGTTACAAAGCTTTAAAGATGATAAATAGAAAGGGAAGTCCGACCCAACGTAAGACGTCAAAGGACATGGCGCCCATACAGCTGCCATATAAAATGGCATTTTCGAGATAGGGACAGATATATTTGTTTATAATTGTAATATCTCGTTTGTTTTTCAATCATTTTTGATTCTTAGTTTTTATTGTTAGTACCAACTCCATCTTTGTTTATTTATCGATAAACCGATTAGTTAATAATAAAAAAAAATATGCATATTCCATACAAATATTTTCGACTTCTGCCTTAACACCAAGAGCCTTATTTACCTACAAAAAAATTGCTATGTGATTAGTTTAAACACATGATTAGCAGGTTCTTAATTTAAAATGTGTACCCGGAAGAAGGAGAGGGGTGAGAGGTGGTATAGTACTGACTACTCATTTAATTGAGGATTCGTCCGATAGACAGTTGAATGTGATGGATGAGACGTATAAATCCAATCTGCCCGCGCCTTTTCCCAACTATCTTGGGGTCGGCTTCCAGTCTAACCGGATGTAGCTGATTATCAGTATTTTACATTGAGCGACTGCCTATCTGACCTCCACAACCCAGTTACTTGGTAATACGATAACCCCTTGGTAAGACTGGATGTCAGACTTTCGGGCTTCTGACGACCCGTAACGACTGTCAAAGATCCATGATTGATAGCCGGGACCAACGGCTTATCGTGCTTTCCGAGGCACGGAGGAGTCTCGGAATGTAAAGATGGTCACCCATCCTTGGACCAACCCCGGCAAGCGTAGCTTAACCTGATGGATCGACCCGTGCGGCTGTTATTACTTTAGCCACGAGCTCCTGAGACGTATGTTATCTTGAATTTATAATACGCTAATCAGTATTTAAACTAAGCATATGTTTAGCGAGTTTTATAAATAAGGCTGCAATAAAATAATTTGATTTGCGACTCTCTGAGTCCGTGATTATTCCTACCTTTTTTTTTTGTTTATGGGTAAAACCTTCAAAAGGCGCCTGGACTTTGGGCAAAAAGCCAGGGAGTGTGGGATTCTTAAGCGGCCCCGACACGATCAATTGCGATTGTCAATTTTACGTCATTGTCAATTGCCATTCATCGTTTACGAGTGCAATTGAAGGGATTGTCTATCGCAGTTACATGATTGAAAGCAATTAATGAAAAATTTGATTGATGAGCGTTGACAGGAGCCATTGAAGCTGTCAAATTGATCGTTTAACTAAGTCATTGACAATCTCGTCTATCATCTGTCAGCAGTGAAAACAAACATGGCGGATACCCCACGTAATATCGAGGACCGGGAATTGATCTTACTATTAATATCTTTATATCGCGTGCGTCCAGAGTTAACAACGAAAACAATTAACAATTGCAATTGAAATGCATCAATGACACCTTCAATTGCAACTGTCAATAACATAGCACATTGACAATCGCCATTGATCTTCTCGGGGCCGCATTGCCTCGCTAAAACCACCCCGACCTAACTTTAAGTAATAAATCGAAATTATTGGGAATGGCTGTAAAGTACAAATAAAGTTACATTATCCTAGACTTACAGGAATAACAGCTATAAAAGCAAAATATTTTCCAATACATCTACCAAGTTACACAAAAGCGGCATTTAAAAAATAATTTCTGTTCTAAAGGCTTGTGACACCGACTGGTTGGTCGGTGAAGCAGAAAAAGCCATCAACGGTAGCCCGCTATGGCGACAGGAAAAATAAGAGCGGATTGAAAAATATTATTCTCTCTTCTTTTCTACTTTTTACTCGTCAAATTAACAGGTATTGAGAGGCTGATGATATTTCTAGAGGCGTGTTCGGAGATCTGAAAAATATTTCCAATATTCTAAATAAGATTTTTGTTAAGGCGAATTTTATGAATTTTATGCCGGTTACATTCAGTACTTCTTTATGTTACGTTTCAAGATTATTTTTAGTCTAGGCTGACTTATTAATTAAATTCTTTGTATGTTATTTGTATATAGAGATGTGTGAGTAGATTACAAAAAAATGTATTTGGTCCGTCGTCAGTAAGATTAACAAAAAATATTAGACACGTATTTTTCTTTTGTCACGTAAACAAAAAACTGGCCAGGTGCGTGTCGGATTTCGCACATCAAGAGTTCCTTACCAAATATTGGTATTTTTTAGTAAAGTTTACGTAATAATAAACATTATCACCTCAAGTTCATCGATCAATGGGAAGTTAAAAAATTCTTCGTAACAAAATTTTGTGACAGACGACAGACGAACACGTGGGTGACAACAATAAGGCTCCGTTTGGGCCCATCGGGTACGGAACCCTAAAAATGAGGACGGTGAGATTCCGCGTAACGTCACACCTATGTCAAAAATGTACTCCTAACCTAAAAGTGACGTCACAAGCCCCCACTCCTGAACTTTGATGCGTTTTATCTTTGTCATTTTTTATTGATTTGGTGAAGCAAAACTTACGTTTCCAATATTTTAACTTACGGACTACATAGAATTACTATTTTTGTACTCAGGAATCATCCCTATTCACAAATATTCAATTACACATCATTTAATAAGAATGAATTCATTCATGCGCACGTAACTTGCAAATTAAGGCGCAGTTATACGACTTTTAATGGTTTTTAATTGAACATCACGTCTAAACGACTTGTCTTATTTCTTTGAAAAAAATATATGTTACTCTAGATAATTTTTGTCGTAATTTGATCTCAGAATATTTGAAATTATATTTTTACAACATAGTGTAAATAATTTGTAAAGTTATGTCTAACTCGGATAAAAAATTGAGAATCACGCAAAAACTATTAAGCGTATTTTTATGAAATCTTTACCATTTTAAAGATCATTTAATTATTTATAATTTAGTCTGAGTGTTTTAGTTTAATAATTGTTGTGTTGTGTGTAATAAATTAATAATGCGTCTAATTTCGGACAGCGCTCCTTGATGGGCGAGTCCTTTTACTGGGTGAACCACAGAACAGAAAAAACTGTTTTTTCTGTTCTGTGGGGTAAACATACGACGCGTTACGTGAGCTCAGCGCAGAACACGCAAGCTAACCACTCAAGGTCGTTGGCAGCTAATAGCGCCTTAACATCATGTGTTGCAATACACAGCTTGTCAAAACGAACCTCCTGCATGGCTTCATCGGTCGACCAATCATTTTTCCAATTATCATCACAACATGGCCAATAATAGGGCTTCCTGCAAACGCCGCAGATACGCGATTATTCCACGCAGGAGTATATTCAGTGACATAGAGCACGGAATCGCTGCCGCAGCAGCGACTAAAGACGCCATTACGAATATATACATATGGACATTAATAAGTTATATCCATGCTTGCGCAATGTGCGCTGAACAAAAGTTTCGGCTGTCATTCAGAATAGTCATTAGCCGTTAATTTCAACAAAACCAAAACACAACACATTATTGTTCATTATCTATCCCTCTTTTCTATTTTATTTACAATATTGAAATGTTGAATAAATGATAATTATTAAAAAAAAATATGTGAATTATTATTTTTAATTACGTGACATTTATGATTAATTCTATTTTTTTTTTACATGGCCTATTTAATTTGTATGTAATCTATCTGTATGTAATTATTAAATTGTATGTTGTGTTTTGTCTTAATTTTTTTAATTTTTCTGATATTTTTTTTTATTAATGTACCTAATACTAATAAATGACCCAACAAAAGTTGATTGAAATAAAAGCATTGAATTGAATTGAATTGATGCATCTGCCATGTAATCTCTTTACCACTGATGGTATGACTAGTGGGGAATACCTTCGTGCATGAAGTTTTAGTAAATAAATAAATACTCTGACTTCTGCTGTATGTCGCAACAGAATTGAGTTTCAAATACCAGGAACCAGCGATGTGGTAGGCTCAGTAGGAGATGGTGAGACGATTGGGACACCTATCTAAAGGATCACAAGGAGCAATATTCTACTGCAAGAATTATTGTAATAATAATAGACGGTAACACTAATTGACGATTGGTTTGTGTGAAAAGTATAAACAGTGCCATCTCAAGCCGTGGCCGATAAAACATCTCCTTGCTCTGTGTTTTCTACTGCACTTAACACGTTCGCAATTTTGTAGCTATTTAAAATCATATGCATCAATTTTCTTTATAAAAGTTTATTGACAGCTGTATTGATTCGAAACTGATTCATGTGACATGATTGATTCGCGTATCAAATTATACACTGACTGTCGATTTGATTGATTTGGAATTGATGTTACCGTTAATGTATTTTTGAGAAATTTTATACGATTTATTTATTGTGTCAGGTCATTATTAACATCTAGAATAATAGTAAAAAGAAACTAAAACACACGCTATAGTACTCTTCTCAGCACCCGTTCATTTAATAGAACCCTTACCAAAAAAAAATGGTTTAGGAATAACGACGGAGGAACGACGGGAAGAGCTCGTGGCTAAAGTAATAACAGCCACACGGGTCGATCCATCAGGTTAAGCTACGCTTGCCGGGGTTGGTCCATGGAAGGGTGACCATGTTTACATACCGAGACTCCTCCGTGTCTCGAAAAAAAAGCACGTTAAGCCGTTGGTCACGGGTGTCAATTGTGGATCTTTGACAGTCGTTACGGGTCGTCAGAAACCCGAAAGTCTGACAGCCAGTCTTACCACGGGGTATTGTATTACCCAGTAACTGGGTTGTGGAGGTCAGATAAGCAGTCGCTCCGTGTAAAATACTGGTATTCAGCAGCATCCGGTTAGACTGGAAGACGACCCCAAGATAGTTGGGAAAAGGCTTAGGAATAAAAATAACTACCTCGTCCGCCATCTTTGGGAGTCCACCACATTTGATTTAGAATGACGTCACTTAGCTAACCACGTATTATCATCCAAACTAAAAATGTATGCAAAATTTCAGCTCAATTGGAAACCTGGCAGTGGGTCAAATTCGACAAACATTTAGTCACTTAATCAGCCTATCGCATTCCACTTCCAGCCATATCTTTAATTCATGTTCCATTTTACCCAGTTCTCCGGCTTCCAATCTGTACCAGTCACCTATTTAAGACCGGCGTGTGCTTTGACTCTGAAGTTAGATTAAAGTAAGCTCTTAAACTAATATGCTCAAGCAAAGTCCAAAAGATTCCCTCGGAAAACGTACCAAAGAGACGAAGTAACTCTTAAACTCACTGCTAAGTATCCTGTCGGGCTAATCTTCTAAACTAGTTGCACTTTTTTGGGTCCAATGCGCGTCTTTATCCTCTCACTATCCTCTATCTGAAGGATTGTTTTAGATGAGAACGGTTTCTCGCCCTGTACAGGTGACTATCGTAAACAAGGGCTCTTTCTTGGCTTAAAGTTATAGGGCTATTTATAAAAAAAACTTTTTTACAAAAAAAACAACCGACTTCCAAGTTGGTGTTTGTATTTTATTTCTTCGTTATTTGACACCGACTTCCGAAATTAAAGTAATTTTTTAAATTTTAGTGTTTTTTTTTTGGAAGTCGGTTTTTTTTTATAAAAAAGTTTTTTATTTTTCAGTTTTTAGCTGTTATACCCCAGAACTAAAAACCCCAATAACATGGAACGTGGAATTTAAACATAGCCGTAATTGGGAAACACCAAAACGTCATCTAGGTATACGTATTTTTCGTTTTTGTGCTGCGCTGAAGCAATTTCGATAAAATTTATATAGGACCACTTCGGGAGTATATTCCATCGGATAAAAAAAAAATTGAAAATCGGTCCTCAATTGACAGAGAAATGGGTGGATATACATAAAAAAACACATTCAGTAGAAGACATGAAGAACATAGAACCTCCTCCTTTTTCGAAGTCGGTTAAAAATAAATATGAATGATTAGTTTAAACATTCATTAGCAGATTCTTATTGTTTATTTTTCTTGTTTAAACTAAGCACGTGGTTGACAAGTTTATAAATAAGGCTGATAATAACCAAATCGGTGATCATCCATTACACCAATATGGATATGCAACTGAATGTTAGTTTTTTTAAAGCACTTTCCGTTAGACACAGCTATAATTTGTAGAGCTATAAAAAAACAACTGGTAGTATATAACTTTGTTGGGGTAACGTAGTTACGAAAAAGCTAAACAGATTAGAAGGGTGACTAATAAAAGGAAATCAATAATTCGACACGTGTAAAGAGTAAGATTCTGAATCACTGTTCGAGAAAATTACCTGAAAAGCCTTGTTTGACATATCTGAAAGCAACTTTTCTCGCTCTTGCAAAATTATTTGGGCAACTGAAAGAACAGGGGTGGGTTTTTGCAACTAAGAGTCTGACACGACCAAGCTCAAAAGCGGGACAAGTTTTCTGATGGTATCACAACCTCAAAAAAAAATGCGAGTCTCGCCTACGACATTCTCACCTTTCGACGTGCGAGAAACTCTCCCCCTATAATCCCCCTCAAAATCGTCTTCGCTCGGTACACTTTGTGAAAGCAAACTTGCAACTAGCGATCCTAATTTTACGAGAAGCGGTAACATAAAAATAAGTCGCCTTCTCTCCCTTTTTAAGCTGATATTAAAATCTAGTTCTTTTAGCATCTGAAAAGGCTCTACGTAGAAATGATACTTATAAACTACGTGGAAGACTGAATAGATTTAAAAACAGCTTTTCATGTTTTTAAAGTTTTTGTACGTGAAAGATATCTTTTATAACTTTGAGTAGAAAACTTGTTGGGTTACTTTATTTTTATTTACACACTCGTTTGTCTTTATTACAAGCTTATTTAATTTGCAATGTTTGTTTGTTCGGGTCAAATCTTGTAAGCTGAATAAGAACCACTTTCTTTTTAACCGACTTCCAAAAGGAGGAGGTTATCAATTCGGATGTTTGTATTTTTTTTTTTTGTATGTTCGGGCATAACTCAGTCATATGATTTGCAAAATTCTTTTTTGTTCGAAAGGGCTTTATACCGAAATGGTCCCATTTAAATTTCATGTAGATCTGATGATGAGTTTCGGAGACAGAGAACGGAACTCTTCAATAAATGACAGCAAATCAACCGCTGTTGCTGCTACCGCATAAATGCATTGATAACATAATTTAATGGGGAATCACAATTAAAAAGTGAAAAATATAAAACTTTTTTACAAAAAAATAGAACAGACTTCCAAAAAAAAAACAAAAAATGCAAAATAACTTTGATTTCGTAAGTCGGTGTTTCTTGTTTTGTTTATCAGACGGAGTTATTTTTTATAATTATGTTGATCCAGTTCCGATAACAATGTATTTTTATAGTAAGCATGATCTGAATCGACATTCGGGATTAGGTACAGATAGACTAACACTTCAAAGGTCAACAGTACAGACACGAAATTTTGTGTTTACAAAAATATTTTTTTACTACTAACTTTTCCGATTTTTTTAGGGTCGACGCAACATTTCTTTTTCGATAGGTACTCGAACATCTCTGTTTGCCTCTTTTCATAATTTTTAGCCATGTAGTGGTTTATTCAGCAATAAAATTTAGGTACTTACGTAGGCATCTAATATTGATTTTGGAATTCAAAAACCAAAATGATCACTAACAAATCGCACAACAGCAATGAATGCCAAACAAATATTTTCTCCCTACAACCGTGATTTATATCTAGAAGCTCAAACGTTGTGACCGCTGTATTGTGCACTCACATACAATACCAGCAATACGATAGGTATTATATCTCACGACCGATTCCAACGATGCGTTCGTTTCCAATTTCGCGTCGCAATCATAAATTGCTGTTACAACTGGGGTCACAAAAAGAGGAGTGTATCACGGAGTGGAAGACCGTGGCGAGTCACGATGTGGTCAGATAGAGGAAGAGTTGGATGTAGATAAAACACATGACGAATTAAGACGTATATTTCAATATTTACAGAAAGTAGGATTGTATGAAACACTCATGAATCGTACGTACACCATACACTGTGACTAGGTAAAGGTACTAATTGTATTATTGCCAGAACACATGCCTGAATCTGCCTGGTTATAAAAACTGCACATCACTGTTTTTAGGAACTCATACAAACAATACAAACTGGTAACTTTCAATTGATGAAAAGTCGGAAAATGACAATGATATAGGGGAGCTTCCAGTTCGACAGCTGAATCCAAACTGATTTTAAAATGAAAAACAAGAGGCTAGACAGAGAAGGAAGAATATTTGAATTTGAAACTAAAATCTAGGTACGTAAGAACGTAATTTGGAATGGAGGTCAGAAAGAAACAAGGCTGTAACACCGCCTTGTTACAAGACGTGTAACTATAGAAGATTTATTCTATGCAATGTCCAAAAGTTACCAGGAGGACCCTAAATTGGGTAGTTTTGAATTTCTAAATCAATGAATTAGAAACGAAAAATCAAAAGCGGTTGAGCAGCATCATTTCAGGCGAAAAACACCCATTGCTGTGCCTTTTTTTTTATCAATGATAGGCTCGCGTTTGACCACTAACTCACCTGATGGTAAGCGATAATGTGGTCGACGAAAGAGCACGTTTGCTTAGAAGTAACCTAGAAAGAAAGGAAGAAAGAAAATACGTTTATTTACGGTAAACATGACGCAAAAGACAGAGAAACACAACAAAAAAAGAAAAGCTGGGGGAAAAATATGCGTCACATCCACGCAAAATGGTCATCGCTCAGCTTAATGCTATGACCCTATGCGAGACAGAGCCCCAGCACTGGTTTTCAGCGATAGCCGGCACTGAGCGCGCGCGCCGCCTATTCACTCTCGACTTAAAGACTCCCAGATTGTAGCTATCAGGAAACACAGATTCTGGCAGGGAATTCCACTCCTTAGCTGTACGCATAATGAATGCGTTCCCAAAACATTTTGCGCGTGTGGGTCCAGCAGACACCTCGAACCTCATCAGGTCACCGGTCCTTGGTTTGGTAACCTGCTAATTTTATAAATGCGAATGTTTGGATTTTTTAATTCGAAGTTTCGGATGTTTGTTACTCAATCACGCCAGTATGGCTGAACGGATCGGATTATAGTTTGGAATAACACATAGGCTACCGTCAAACGGGGTCAATAGGAATGCCAGGGTGAATAGAAACAAAACTTATTTTGAAATTGTTTGTAGCATTTAAGTACTCCGATTTATTTATGAATTGTTATAAAAACTTAATCGATGCTTTACTAGAAACCAATATTAGGGTATCATAGTGAAAATTCTATCCAAAGTTTTGTTTCTGTTCACCCCGTCGTTCCTATTTACCCCGTTCGTAGGTACTTTATATCCCGAAAGTATAATCCCTTGAGATCATTTTTTACTTTCACGCGGGCGGAACCTGTGGCAGAAGTTAGCGTGTCGAAAATGCAGGCGCCTGGAGTCGCGGATAAATTCGAAAGAGAATTACCGCGGCCCTTGGCATAGACAACTGAAGGAACAAGGGTTGGTTTTAATCAGTAAAAGTCTGACACACCCTCCCGCTCCATACAGAGCGGAAGAAGTCATTGAATGATTGAGACTCAACAAAATGAAAAGCGTGTCGTACATCTAATAATTTATCGACAGGTTCTGAATCAAGCGGCTGTATGGAGCGAAAATATTGCCGAAGCGTATACCCAGCCGCAGCATAGCAGCTTTGCATGCAAATGTTTGGTTAAAATGGAAATGCATGCACATAGCCTGCTGCTGGAACGGTTTCGTAGTCCTCCCCCTCAGGCAGAGACGGTAAAGGGAAATTATACCACCAAGTGGGTTAAACCTTGTATATTTAAAGCTTAATCGAGTATCTGATCCAGTAAACTAGCTTTATAATCCTACTTCCTACTAAGATTATAATGTGTATGTTTTTAACCGACTTCGAAAAAGGAGGAGGTTATCAATTCGGATGTTTGTATTTTTTTTTTTTTTTTTTATGTATGTTCGGGCATAACTCCGTCATATATTGACGGATTTGCAAAATTCTTTTTTTGTTCGAAAGGGGTTTATTCCGAAATGGTCCCATTTAAATTTCAAAAAGATCTGATGATGGGTTTTGGAGACAGACAACGGAACTCTTCAAAAATTGACAGCAAATCAACCGCGATTGCTGCGATCGTATGTCTATGAATTGTTAACACAGTTTAATGGGGAACCACAACTAAAAAGTGAAAAATAAAAAACTATTTTACAAAAAAATAGAACCGACTTCCAAAAAAAGCGCAAAATAACATTAATTTCAGAAGTCGGTGTCAAAAAACGAAGACACAAAACAGGAACACCGACTTCCGAAATTAAAGTTATTTTGCGCTTTTTTTGGAAGTCGGTTCTATTTTTTTGTAAAAAAGTTTTTTATTGAAGTTATACTTCAAGGCGCGAGGAAAAATGATGAGAGTAAATTTTTTCAATGCGCGCGCACACCGTCACAAAAAACCGACACCCTGAAGTTAGCTATAGTCTGTGGTTTATGAAGAATGATTGTTTCCTTTTATAAACTTTGTGACAGTTTGGTTTTTTATATTTTTTCACATTCACCTTCACACCATCCACACATCCCAGCGCGTTTTTTGCCTTTCATAAAATACTGTTTCCATTTAATTTCAGTCTTTTATTTTTATAAGTTTAAATATCTTGAACATGCTCGTAACTTAATAATAATTATATAACCTGGGGTAATGATAAAAAAATATTAGACTTTCCAATACTTTTTTTTGGGAATTTTCAATTTTTTTCTTACAGAAAGTTGTTCATTTCCATGGGCAGAACCGGCTCCTAAAATATGACCACACCTTTCCGTTACACCCTGTATATTATATTTATGAGTTATGTCTGTGTGTCTGTTTTTGGCACCGTAGCTCGGGTGAACCGATTTGAATTCGTTTTTTTTTTATTTGAATGCTCGTTTTCTGGCGATGGTTCTTGGACATGTTTTTATCAAAATTCGTTCAGCCATTTCAAGGTCATCAGCTCTTTTGTGTTTTTTCAATGTTCGTTTTTACTTTAAGCGTTGGGTTATTTTTTAAATTTTAATTTAACTGGTATCTTGTATTTAACATAGGTACTGTATTGCACACAAAGGTAAAAATAAACACAAAAAAACTTTTAACAATAAAACATACAACTGGCGCATTCCACGATTTCTTTCACGCGACCAAAAATGGACAGAGGTAGCCTAGAACTTGAGCTGAACTAGAGCTTCAGTATACAAAATGTCACTAAAGCTTAAATCAAAGGTTTTCTATCCTCTATCCCAATAATACATACCTACGCGTATCTGTCAATCTTCAAATTCTGCCTGCATTTCAAGTCCTGCTAACTAAAGTGTCTGCAAGACGAACGAACGAACGCCTGAACTAATTGCTCACCCCCTAGTTAAGGCATTTGTATGCGTAAAGGGTTCTCAATGAATCAAAGCGTCTGTACATAAGTCTTCTAATCTGACTTTCAGTTCTTGAGGTCTATAGTAGTTGCGTTTTAGAGTGACATTGGTGCCGATTCGGTTGTGGATATGCTTAATGCTATTGCTATCTTTTTCTCTCTAATAAAACAAGAAAGAGACAGACGTAAACTAGAGCTGTCAAATTTAGTTGAACTAATATTGCTATACAAATTAAAGGTACACAAAAACGTGTCGACTATTTCTTGACATTTCTAATAGCAAAAATAAAGACATAGAGCTATCTTGACAATTGACATGTATCATGATCGTAAACTTGATGTATTTTAACACGCTGTTATCAGCTTCACTTGTGAATAAGTAGAAAAATCTTAATAGTTAAATTTGACCCACTTCCCGGTTCCCGATTAAACTGACATTTTGCAATCATGTTTTGTTTGGATGAGAAAGTATGGTTAGCTAATCTGTCGCGCGTCTAGTTAGCAGACACAATAGATTTTTAAGAGGCTGTGATGTCAATCTACATTCAATATGGCGGACTAAAAAAATGGCGCTTTAGTTCTTTTTATGCATTCCTATGATATAGGTATCAAAATGGTTTTCTGATAAAAAATATGAAACAGAGTGGTTTTAGTTATTTTAACTATAATATTGTATAAGTAATGAAAAACATGAAGAGATATAATGAAAGCTCATTGATCGGTATCGACAAGCTAAAACAAAACAAGTATAGTTTTTCGAAAAAGAGAAAAGAAAGAAAGAAAAAATATTTATTTTGCACAGATTACAAAACGCACATTAATTTTCAAAAGCCTAGTATCCAAGCAAAACATTTCAACATTCTGCATTTACACTTCAGTGCCAAAGTACAAACCCATACACTTTAAAACATTCTTTTAAATAACAAATGTGTATTGACGAGGATCTGCCACCATTTTGTTAGTCGCCGCTAAATCGTTGGGACCGGTTACAAATCGTTTTCGGACTAACCTATTTAGTTGGCGACCTACATGTCCACGGTCGTTTAGTGTTGAAAACTGCTAAATAAATTTGTTTAGCAATTTTCAGGAAAGGAAGTGGATATTTTAAAGGTATTTTAGGAAATAACCTGCCACTGTTTTTTCATTTGTGTCTGTTTAAGATTTAGTGGTTTTGTTTGATCTTGATAAAATATTAAAATAAACTAAAAAAAAACAAGCTTAAAGTGACGTCATTTTATTTTTAGTATTTTTCTCAGCAAACCCTTTCATTTTATACCCAGAATGAATAAAAATAACTAGTTCGCCATCTTTGGGAGTAGGTACGCCATATTGGATTTAAAATACTATGCATTGGTGCCAATTCTCTTGTTCAACAACTTAACTAAAATTAGAGAATCGCTATCTTTTACTAAAAGGCCGTGTGAGAAAAGGATGGCTATATTAGCTATGGACTAAGTTAGAGATGTCAAACTAGTTTACGCCTTGCGCTTCACCGTGTTTTTAATCGACATGTTTTTACGTGTACCTACCCTTAATTTGTATGGAAATATTAGTTCAACTAAATTTGACAGCTCTAATTTACTTCCGTCTCTTTCTTGTTTTATTAGAGAGAAAAAGATAGGAATAGCCTAAATTAAGTTCAGTTTGTGCACAACAGAATCTGCACCATTGTCATCCAAACTAAACATGTACGCATAATTTCAACTCAATTGGAAACCGGGAAGTGGGTCAAATTTAACTTCTAAGGTTATAAATAATCGTATTATAATATCGCTACTCAATTTTTGTTACTAAGAATACCAGTTATGTAAAGTGCGAGTTAAGTACGAGTAGTGTGGAGGTATGAACAGAGTGTAAAGTCCCACAACCTCCATTGAAAAGGGAGGATCCTCCGACCAGACGGGTGTTGTGTCTGGTCCGGGCAACTGCCCGATAGTTGATTTCGGGCTGTTGTATATGCTCAAATCGCGCGGAGAACTCTGCTTGCGCGATGTAGGAATTTTGCTGTTCTAGTTCGTATGTAGCGTCTTAGATGTCGCTACAGTAGCAATCAATAAACAAAACCCAAAACAGTCCAAGAGTCAGTAAAACCCCTTTGATTCACTCCATTGTCTGCTTCTGACAAAGGAACTCGATTAACCTTTCGGATAAGAAAAACGCCATACCCCCTCCTTAAGCCCCGTTCTCTCCAACCCCATATACCTACATAAGTAAAGTAGTAATTTGACATAAGCCTAGTGTAATTGAAATGAAGCGTTTGGGGACAATCGGCTAATTGGACGAACTGACTGTATGGTCCACCGCGGATAAAGGCTCGCTATGATTAGCCCAAATTGGCATAAATTGAGGTTTGCGGTCTCTTTGTAGATTTTAGTTAACGCTGATACTTTGAGGTAAGCAGTTAGTGTGCGTCGGTTATCCGTTTGGATGGTTACGGTTATTGGTGTGGATCGTCATTTTGTAATTAAGCCTGCATAATTATAATCAGCCTGTGGGTGTATTTTATCGCGTGTATTTTTGGTTTTGGAGGTACGTGGAACAGGGTGTAAAGTTCCACAACCTCCATTGAAAAGGGAGGATCCTCCGACCAGACGGGTGTTGTGTCTGGTCCGGGCAACTGCCCAATGATTGATTTCGGACTGTTGTATATGTTCAAATCGCGCGGAGAACTCTGCTTGCGCGATGTAGAATTCTTGCTATTTTTAGTTCGTGTGCGGCGTCATAGATGTCGCTACATCACTCCCCTCCGGAGATCGGAGATCGATGGTTCTTGATGAGTCGTCCATACATCTTGTGATGCTTGCCGGGCCAGTGGAAGGTTGGTTCCAGTGAGTCGGAACCGGAAGAGCCGCATAGTTCACGGTGAGTCGGAACTGTCTGCGGTGATGCCCCAGTGAGTCGGGGTGTTGCTATCCCAGTGAGTCGGGATGATGCCCCAGTGAGTCGGGTTGATGATGTCCCAGTGAGTCGGGATGATGCCCCAGTGAGTCGAGGTGATGATATCCCAGTGAGTCGGGATGATGCTGCAGGCTCCAGTGGGTCGGAGCGGTGCTGTGCGACGTAGTGGCTTGACTGCTGGCGTCGACCAGGACAGGTACTTCGACCGGCCGAAGGTGCTGTTCGCTGCGCCAAGATCGCTGATGAGGTTGATGGTGATGAAAGAGGCTGAGGATGCTGACCAGGAATGCGCATCCGCTGCATGCTGGTGGTCAGGATACCCGTAGAAGCCGTTGGTACTGGCTGGCTGTATGACTCGTTGCTCAAGAGCTTGAAGGAAGCGATGATGATGACGTCACGCTGAAGTAGCTGCATGAAGGCTGCGCTGACGTTCATGTTCGAGGGTCACCAGTTTGGAGGTACGTGGAACAGGGTGTAAAGTTCCACAACCTCCATTGAAAAGGGAGGATCCTCCGACCAGACGGGTGTTGTGTCTGGTCCGGGCAACTGCCCAATGATTGATTTCGGACTGTTGTATATGTTCAAATCGCGCGGAGAACTCTGCTTGCGCGATGTAGAATTCTTGCTATTTTTAGTTCGTGTGCGGCGTCATAGATGTCGCTACATATTTTCATAGAGGTGGCAAGCATTGATGTATATGTTTGGCAGTAACATAATTTGTAAGATATTTCATACAAATTTTCATCCAGATATGTTGATCAGGGTCGCAAGATTGTTTAAAGAATAACCTCAGTCTTGGAACACAAAGGGCAACCGATGGAACGCGGGTGGGTTTTAGTAAGTAAGAGTTTGACACGCCCTCCCACTCAACTCACTAAAGCGGAAGAAGTCAACTTATGATTTACAGGCATAAAAAAAAGATTTGTTAGCCCTGAAGTTATTCGAAAGTGGCCAAACAATATTTTCAGGATAGGCTCAAACAAACGGTGGTGATATTCGGAATGTCGTAGATATTAAGTCCTTAATAATACTATAATAGCCGTCAGGTACCAGCTTGATGCCCTTGAGACAATTGAAATCGAGCCAAGAGGATCATTGGCAATGATAGGCTCGTCGAGTCGAAGCTCCAAAGTCTTGAGCATATACGCCGAGTTGCTAGCCTGTCGGTCTTCTATCGGTTACATTTTGGAGAGTGTGCGACGGAATTGTATAATTTGATTCCGCCAAGCCCGTTCCATCATCGGACCACAAGACGGACGGCGATGTGCCACTGGTATATGGTGAACATCCCATCCACACGCACAAAACGTTTTGAGAATACGAGTACATTCATTGTGCGTACAGTTAGGGAGTGGAATTCCCTGCCGGAGTCTGTGTTTCCATCAGGAAACTGAAAAGATTGGAAAGACTGGGATGGTTGTAGCTATCAAGCTACAACCATCCCAGTCTTTAAGTCAAGAATGAATAGGTTACTTCTAGACAAGCGTGCTCCATCTTCAATCACATCATCGCTTACCATCAGGTGAGATAGTGGTCAAACGCGTGCCTATCAAGAGTAAAAAAATAAAAAATAAACATTTATTTCAGGCGACACAGGCCCATAGAAAATTATACTTTAACTGAAATATACATATTTTAACATAAACAAAACTTGTGTTAATAAATCAGGCATAAGACGGCAAAACAAAACGCCTTTAAATGCCACGTTGGAACTTGCCAAACAGAGCAATTGAAAGTAATATTAACTACTTACAACACACTCCCAATGACATAAAACAACCATAATAGAAAATATAAGCACATTAACACACGGTAACAAAGTTTTAGGGTATCTACACAAGTCGGAGAAGCCTCGCAAATGTTCTCTGCGTTTGAAACAATCTAATTCCAAGTTGAATGAAGTTAGCGACGCGTGCCCTCATAATTATCAAGTAAGGGCCTGACATGGGCAACCAAGCAAATACTGATGTTTGTGAGCATTATGTACTGTGGCGTAAATAGACAACTTGTTATGGGATTGTCTGAGTTATGGCATGTCTATAGATAGTTCGTCTACCTTATACAGGGTGTGACGTCGAGATGTGTCCCTCACTCATGAGGTGCCTCGTTTGAGGTACTCGTGATCGCAAATTGAAAGAGTTACTCGAATTTCAACATTGAATCACCTCACTCGTTCACGACTCCTCACTTAAAAATTGACATTGACGTTATTGACGCGAGTACTCACGAGTGAGTATTGAGTGGTTGAGTGAGTGAATGAACCGACTTATTTCATAATTGTACAGAATTTATAGAATGAGTGAGGTGAGATCTCGAAATTATAGAGATTTTTTTTTAAATTCTGCTATTACTATGAACTCTAAACGTTAATTAAATATGAACTCTAAAAACATTAACATTAGATTGGTAATCAAGCGTCATTGTTTCGTTTATTTTGGCGGTAAAAAAATTATGAGCGAAAGAAAATTATGTGTGTGAGACGTAAAAATCGGAATCGTGAGTACATAATATGAGTCGATGCAACCGTCCACCCCGCCTCGTCAGACTATCGGCAGAGTTCGGCTCGGGCTCAGCTCGTGAAGTGAATACGCCGACGTACGACTCCTCGCCTCAAATGAGGGGTACGTTGTGAGGACCTCGCAAGGTAAAATGAGGTACTCCCTCAACCTCATATAAAAATGATGAGTTACCCATCACTTGACGGAAAGGTGTGGTCATATTTTAATAACTGCATCTGCCCATCGGTATGAACAACTTTATTAAAAAAAACCTGAGGAAATTCTAAATTTTTTTTTAGCCCCATACAAATATTGATTAGCTGATGTATGGAATGACTTAGTATGGAAAGTCCAATTTTTTTTTTGGGAATTTTCTATTTTTCTTTGAGAATTTGTTTATTACCATGGGTAGAACTGATTCTTAAAATATGACCACACCTTTTCGTTACACCCTGTATATGAAACTAGCATTTCACCCGCGACTTCGTCCGCGAAGATTTGGAAAACACAGCATGATATAAACCCACAAATAATGTAGCTACCTACCAGTGAAAATTGTAGAATTGCATAATTAGTTCTAGAGATGTAACCCCTACATATAAACTAACAAACTAATTTTACCTACATATAATATAATTAGTATAGATCAGCTTGAATAAAACTGTTATTATTTATCTTAGTAATTAGCCTATTGCACTGCTGGGACACAGTCCTCCGCTCTTTGAGAGGGTGTGGGCCGTAATCAACCACGCGGGCCCAATGTGGGTTGGTGGATACGCCGGTGTCCTCACGATGTTTTCCTTCACCTTACATATAGGTTCTAGGTGTGTAGTAACTATGGTATGAAATTCCTTCACTTTTATTTATCTTGGAACCATAGTTTTTACACTCTCAACACGCACACTGGCACTGGCAGGGTTTCTCATATTGTTTACAGATTTCAGTTCTTACATTTGTATTGCATTGTGTTCTACCAAAGCTCATTTAAATTGTCTATTATAAACATGTTAAATCTGTTTTTTTTTTAAGAAATAAAGTTTTTTTTTTTACTTGGCATCGTAGATATATTATTGTCACGCCACGGACACGCTTTTCTTTGCTCGCTGCTGTTAACCGACTAAATCAAATTGCAACAATTGTCTGAATTTGTCTGCAACAAATTGCGCGCGCTAGTGCGATTTTTACCTCTTTATAAATAATATCACTGTTATCATGTACATCAGAAGACATAGACATATTTTCTAATACTCTGGGTCAATATAAGCCACTAATCCGTACACAATTAAAATGATTATGTAAGTGTTGAACTGCCTGCCTTTTATTGTATTGTTTGTTGTTTTTATTTTATTTGTCTGTAAGTTTATTTTTTTCTACTACCTATTTTCTCTTTGCTTTTTAATCTTTATTTTTATTCAATTTAAATTCAAATTATCAACTTTAATAATATACTAGTATAACTTTAATATTATGAGATATTTTAACTTTAAGTGCTATTTCCATTTGAATTAGAATTGTCTTAGCTAGGTATCCCATACTGTTTGTTTGTTTTTTATTGCATGATGTGGTCTCTTATAATTAAGGGAGCACTAGACTTTTGTTCTTGTCCTTTACAATATAGCATGTAAGTCTTTGTTGGAGATAAAATAAAATAAATAAAAAAAACATTGCATCACTTTCTATTTGTGTCCCAGTCAGTCCCTAGGTTGTGATACACAGACAAAAACAGTGTTCAACGTTAATTTCTATTTACCCCATCCATAATGGTGAGCAATCGCTTGAATACTCATTACAAACGAGTCCGGTATAAAACGTGGCGTCCGGGACATTTAATCTGAACAAAATGTCAATCACGATAGCAGGGCCTTCTAATTTGAGTCAATGGTTAATGGGACCCACAGAGCACTGAGTGGGTATATAAGTAGTATAAATAAAACTAGCTGACCCGACAGACGTTGTCCTGCTATGAACTGTCAAACGCGCGAAGTCGTTAAGTTTTCTGAAATTATCTAATTATCCGTGCAACTTTTTTAATTTTTTCTTTGATAAGAACCTTCTACTGAGAATAACAAACACAAAAAAAGAGTTAGAGAAATTGGAGAATCGAGATCGGTACAGCCGTTCACGCGTGATGCCGTGACTAAGAAAATAGTGATTAATTTTTGAATGAATGGCTAAATGTGTTACCAGCGCAAAACTCGAGTAAGGCTACACCTACTTGACAAATTATTTATTGTTGTGTTGTGATCGTTAGGACAACAACAATGTTTTTATAAAAGAACATTTCGGAAATACAAATTCAGACTTGTGAAGCCGATGTTAAAATTCGAGCATTTTTACTCTACATTATTAATTATTATTGACATTTTTCTTCTGTTTCATTACCTTTTTATTCATTTGGATACTAATCTATAATAACCCTTCTATTTTGCATGGGTATTTCCTGAAATCATTGTATTTTTCAGTGAGTAAACTGTGAAACTCACTGTTATGCTTGGTTTATGTTGTATTTTTTGACAATGTTGTCTCTAGCAGTGACTGTCGAAGCGATTCCGTGCTCTGTGGTACCACTGTACCTTTCCCCTTGAATGTATGTCTCAATCACCCTTTACTCTTCCTGAATTGAGATGGGTGTATACGATCATTTTATTGATTAACTGGTTCCTTAAAGGGATCTGAATGCCTGTTATTGACACCGCAACTTGGACTAGTTGGTTTTCAGTTTAGGTGCTCGTGGTTTTATATATACGACAGCGGCCTTATGGATAACTACTACCGCGGTTTTGCCCGCGTAGACCGGGATAAAAAGTAGCTATGTGTTAATCCAGGGTATAAGCTATCTAAATATCAAATTTCATCCAAATCAGTCCAGCCGTTTATACGTTGGAACGGCTTAGAATGAAGAAATAACAAACATACAAACACACACACTCACAAAGTTTCGCCTTTATAATATTAGTGAATAAATATACCTAGTGTCATGTTAGAGGGGGCTTTTATAACCCGTGGGGTAATGGTTCTCAGTCAGTCAGTTCTTATAATATCTAGTAATTGTCACTATTCCAGTGTACACTAGTTTAAAACAGAGATCACGATCATTTGGTTGGGGTAATTTTAGATAGTTTTATTCGATAGAAATTTTGCTTTCAAAATTTTTTCGCCGATGGGAAATTGGTCAGAGAAGATCCCACAAAGGGTAAAGTAAATTGCTATTGAATAGATCTTTGGCCATTTATTTACCTTGGTTAGTTTTGTCTCCTGCTGGATAAGGAGGCAAGTAGAAAAATTTTTTTTTACTTATCTGCTGAATTTTTTCTGATTAATTTCGTTGGGAGTCCCAAGATAGTTTAATCGTTTCTCCGGGACTCGTCGAGCCTCATTGTGTCGGTGTTTTCTGATGGTCTCCACTGTGGATTCTATCTTACAGATTTTGCAGTGGTTGGGAATAGTGACTGCCTAGTCCCAAAAAAAAAGACCTTTGCCCAGTGCCTGTAGGAGCTCGTTAGCACTTATCCTGTGTCTACATTCAACGATTTATTGGCACAAATATCAAGCCCAACATCCGATATATTGTAAACAGCGCCATACTTAATCATAGTCGAACGAGATTCGACACGATTTTTTGTAGGACGTAGACGGCTGGCAAAACTGACGACATTTTCTTCATATAAAATGTGTGTTTATATAAAATGACCCGACACCCAACAAATGGGAACGAGCTTTTATACTCAATGGTTGAAAACAAAAACCGGCCAAGAGCGAGTCGGACTCCCACGCAAACAAATCATGTTTTTGTTAAGATTTTTTTTTAAACTGTATATTTTTTCCCTTTTTTTTTTTTTTCAAAATTTTAGGCAAAATTTTATTATTATTATTTCGTTTATTAATTTTTGTAACATATTAAATACATTTTTAAATATTTCTTAAAAAAAAATATATAAAAAACATTTAAAAATATAAAAAATAGTAGCCCACCGGTATCGGGAACAGGGTCCAAGCTACCGGCGGTCAGGGCTCCAGAGAGAGAAACCGCCTGACAATGCGAGCCGTGTCCAGAAGTACTGCTTTCTGAATCAAGCCCTTGATCCAGCCACCTAACGAGAGCCTCCTGAGGTGTTGATCGTGGCTATTAAGCCATTGGCTGACACGACTATCGGTACAATGATCGCTGAGTCCATATCCCACATGTCGACAACCTCGCGAGCCAAGTCAAGTTATTATTATTATTATTAAATAAGCCTTTCCATTTGATATGTAGCACGATACAGTTTGGACAACGTTTTTTTTTTAATTTTCTGATTTGCACCCCAAAAGTGACCCCCATATAACGACTCAACCGATAAGGCTCTTTTTTTTTTTGTGGGTTGGGAAATCATCTAATGACTTCTCCCGCGAGGGCGTGTCATACTCTTACTGACTAAAACCCACCCCAGTTCCTTCCCTGCCTGAGTGCCCAGGGATGCGGTAACTCATTGGTTTTCCATTTTTGTTGTGTTCGATAATTTTCAGGACAAGATTTGTTTTTTTAAAACAAGTGGAAATTAAATTGCACTCAAAGCCGGGTCGGATCGCTAGTATTGGATAATGATGTGGGAACTTTCATAAAATCGTTAATTAACCGGTTTTACAGTGCAGTTTACCTTAATCACTCGGTTGATAAATATATGACCGCGGTTTCGCTTGTCACGTTAAAGCGTTGAGTGTCATTAACACGAATCAGGTCAATTTTTAACCGACTTCAAAAAGGTTATCAATTCGGAGGTTTATATTTTTTTATAGATATAATTTAACATCATTACCACGAATCGAATGTGAGCAGTGGTAAAAGAAAGTAAGAAAGAAAAATGCGTTTATTAGCATTACAACAAAAAATGGTAATAATTACACTTTAAAACAATTAAAAAAAGAAACAGAAAGATTAACGGACCCAACTTCCAAGTTGTACGTCGTGGGTTCAAACCCAGGCAGGCGCTTTACTTTGTGTTGTTTATTTCATTACCTCTGCTCTCTAAACGGCGAAGGAAAACATCATGAGGAAACCGGCATGTCCTAGAACCACAAATTCGAAGATATGTGACATCCACCAACCCGCACTGGGCCCGCGTGGTGGATTACAGCCCATTTCCTCTCCTCGAGAAGAGGCCTGAGTCCCAGCAGTGGGAACATTAGGTATAAGGCTGATTAAATATGCATAGGCTTCAGGCTTGTATTCACGCCTTGAGTGGTTAGCTTGCGTGTTCTGTGTCTCACGCAACGCGTCGTACGTCCATCCAGTAATAGGACTCGCCCATCAAGGAGCGCTGTCCCAAATTAGACGCATTTTTAATTTATTATAAAAAAATAATACATATTTTTAATATTTTTTAAGCAACAGAACCAAATTCTTTGTATTGCAAAGCAGTAGATATTTTTTTTATACTCTTTTGATAAAATATGAAGGAGTAAAATGGTTTCATCAACGATTTGGAGGTTGCTTAGCGTTTTTTTTTTCTTATTATGTGATACTGATAGAAAAATGGCTCAACCAAATTACGTATCATATCATGTAGATTACTAACTATAGTTTTCAAATGTAATTTCTCTGTAAGTGCCGGCGAAAAGCTATTACATCTGCCAGTTTTTTTCGAGAGAGCAGCCTCGAATCTGTTTTTTTTTTGATACAATTTATGAAACACTGCGAAAATAAATAATTTATGTTCCTGAAAGAACACGTCATTAAAATCAACATAGGTACCTATAGTAGAGCGGCAAAACATTAGCTGGTAGGGTCTGGCGTGCGAGGGGTCGGAGGTAGCGTTCCCGTTGTACTAATGACTTAAGACCCACTTCTGGCACAAGCCTACAAAGCTCTGCCCAGGGGTCGTGGATAAATTCAAAACAGAGATTCGAAACAGACAACTGAAGGAACAGGGGTGAGTTTTAGTCAGTAAAAGTCTGACACACCCTTCCGCTCCACCCAGAATGGGAGAAGTCATTAAATGATTCCCGCCCCCTCCTCAACAAAAATAGCCTACAAAGCTATGTAGGTAGTTGTAAAAGTTAAAAGTATGCTAGTAATGTACTCAGTACAGTCCACATAAAACTATGATGAAATGAATTAATTGGAAATTCAGTACCTACCATATTAAACTGATCAGTTGCCTGTACCTACAGATTTTCTATACCTACGCATAAATGTATAAAATCAGTTTTGCACAATTTACTATTCATTTTTCATTACAATAGTTTTCGTCCAGTGACTTTCTTAAACTATTGAGAGACAAACGGTGATTAGAAGACGGGTTGCAACCCAGTAACTGAATCATCTTGCTAAAGGTACTAACGTTAAGTATTATCCTGTGCTTATTTTTGTACGGTATTTTATAGAAAACAAAAAATAACACTGAAAATAAATCTTTTTTCTGAAAACAGCAAAGAAATTGGTTACCATTACCATTTCAAATATTGGTATAAGGAAAGAGTGGGGGGCGCGGTGCGGACATCTTGCGATATCTTTTTACGCACTTAATAATAATAATTTCATTTATTTCAGGCTATAAAAGCCCATAAAATTCAAAAACAATTTTACATTAAAAACATAAATTTATATTCGTCAATAAAATAAATTATATACCTATGTCAACAAATTCAAAGATGTCAATTAATTAAATTAAAAATGTTAACAAATTAAATTAAAAACGTCAACAAATTAAATTAAAAATGAATGTATGACCTAATGTCGATGGCGTCTTACGTCAGTCTGCATCCTTTTCCCCATCCCTTTCCACCAGATTTGAATTGTTTCTAACTTTCTAAATCCTAATGGATTTCGGTTTGGATAAACTTACTTTTTGATACAAATAATAAAAAATACCGGTTAAGTACGATTTTGACTCGGACATTAAGGGTTCCGTACGATCTTATTATTTGTTGTTATAACGGTAACAGAAATACACATTCTGTGAAAATGTCAACTGTCTACCTATTACGGATTATGAGATACAGCCCGCTGACAGATAGACAGACATGGATATGATGATGATGGCTTAGTAATAGAGTTCCGTTAGTTACCCTTCGGGTTCGGAACCCTAAAAAAATTGAGTCTGTTATCCTATAGTAACCAACTAGGTAACTAGAATCTAAACTATATTTCAATATCGCTAAATCAATTATTACCACTAAAATCCTTTCAGCCTTTATTCCCACTGCACTATTAATTAAATCTTTAATCACAAGTAACAATCCGACAGAAATCCAATAAGTTAATTAAAATGTGTTCACAGCTAGACGATCTAGAACGGTATTGTGCAAACTAGGCGATGGACGCAAAGGTCAATCCCGACTTGATTGTAAATGTAGTCTTAATAAATTAAATTTCATTTCAAATGGACCTAAGTATTTCTACTTCTTCTCTCGTGTGGAAAGGTCAATTGGCTTGGTAAAGTGACTGGATAATGTGACAGATTGATAGCAAGACAATCTGCTTCTTTAACCAACTTCCAAAAATATAAGGTTCTCAATTCGTCAACATGTTTTTTTACGTCAGTATGTTT
Organism: Polia nebulosa; assembly: GCA_951329385.1. NCBI lineage: Eukaryota > Metazoa > Arthropoda > Insecta > Lepidoptera > Noctuidae > Polia > Polia nebulosa. The sequence goes on from OX589605.1 coordinate 11,176,821, forward strand.
GTTACGCGATTTCTCCATCAATTGTGAATAGATTTTGATGATTCTTTTTTTTTTCGGGAGGTCATACTTCAGAGGTGGTCCCATATTAATTTTATTGAAATTGATTCAGCACTTTTTGTAAAAAGCAACATAAACAAAATAAATGTATAAACAGAAGTAAAAAAAAAAACTAAAAAGTGAAAAATATTTTTTTTTTACAAAAGATACAACCGACTCGATCCGAATCGAACCGATCTTACCATAGTCTTTTATAGAATTTCACTTTGGTTGTTTTTTTTGGAAAAAAGATTTTTATTTTTCACTTTTTAGTCGCTATACCCCAGAACTAAAAGAAAAAAGCAAAAGCCCAATAAAATGGAACGTGGAATTTAAAAGTTTTCGTTGTTTATAAGTTTTTGAATTTTTTGTCAGTCGGTGTCGCTGACAGAATGCCACTTTATCTTAATCCCCGGTATGTACTGTGGACTAAGGTACATTTAAGCCATAAAACGATTTTAATGTACCTCACGTATTGTATCAAATAACATTGACACCTGTCCATGTCAAACAAAACGAAAAATAAAACATCGAACACCAGTTTCCCACCAACCACGTTTGACCACATCCCTATATTATCCGGAAGCGTTCCCAGCGCACGTAATATCCGTTCACCATCCATAACCTCATAGATCCATGCAGCGGTGTTTGTTCCTACCGAAGCATCGCCGATGATAAACGAATCACTTCGGCTGTTTCCGCCGCTCAGTGACAGCTGTCAGGCTATTGATGGCCATCCATCACTCCGATTGTTAAAAGCAGCGATTGGAGGAATGGGAGATTTCTTTTTGTGGAAAAAATGTACTGGAGATTTATCTAAGCTTTATTGTAAATTGCTTTTTTTTGGTTTGGTGACCGGAACAGCCTCAACTTACGATTAGTGGGTTATGGGACTCGTAGGTTTGAAGCCAGACCAAACCAAAACTGTGAGGAATTTGGTATATACTAGACAGACCCAAAATCAAATACATACAGATACACTAATCTTCACCGGAACCACGTTGTGGATTAGGGCTTCTGTCTCTGAGAGAGAGGAGGCTTGTGTGGGATACCGATTAGATTATGTTTATGTATAATATTAAATTTATTTTTTTAAATGGATCAGATTAAACATTTCCTACTACTAAATTGTTTCAGAAGCATCGATTGATTTAAAACTCTATGAAAACTTTAGAGTATGGATATCAACAACAGCTTATAGGAGATACAGATTAATTTGAGCTTTTACGTGTGACAAAAAGCAATAGCCAGTCGACGCCTAAGTCGTTAAACTACTGTCTCGTCCGGTTTTGCTTGATGCATTATGCATGCAAGCTAATGGGTATCTGATGGAAAAACTATTTAGAAAAAGAAATGAATTAAACTTCAAATGGTAACAAATAGAGAACTTAAATACGGGGGGAGTCTTTTCTACTTTGGTTTCTGTACTTTTTATTACCAAGTACCTGGATGAGAGAGTACCGAGAGTTAACGGCGCGTAGTGTTCCACGCGCACCTCAAAGAGTTGTCAGCAATGATGACGGGGCCCGTCATGGCCGATGCCTGCCCAAGGGTTGTGGATAAATTCGAAACAGAGTTACCACGCCCCTGGGCACTCAGGGCAGGGGAGGAACAGGGGTGGGTTTTAGTCAGTAAGAGTCTGACACGCCCTCCCGCTCCACCCAGAGCGGGAGATGTCAGTAGATGATAATTTAATTAATTAAAATAAAATTAATTTAATAAAAAAAAAATAAGTACATGGATAATCGGTTATAAAACGACGATTTCTAGGTAGATTAATTTATCGCCTCCGAAACCCCCTGCATACTAAATTTCATGAAAATCGTTGAAGCCGTTTCTGAGATTCTGATTATATATATATAGACAAAAATTGCTCGTTTAAAGGTATTATATATAATTTTTATTATTTATTGGCTTGTACCTGACCACTATGTCATCTGATAGTAAGCGATGATGGAATTGTAGCTCTCAGGAAACACCAAATACTGAATCGATCACCGTGGATTAGGTTGATGAGGCGTTATTAAGATATTTTCTAGGTTGCTTCATAAAACCTAAGGGCTGGCTTTTTCCTTCGACAAAGGTTAGGCATTGCCATATAACGTGGCAATGCCGCCAGTCTTTTGGGCACATTACCAGTCGACAGCGATGCGGAGGAATTTTTCGATGCCATATTTAAGATTATGTTAAGTTTTAGTCAGTTAAAAGTTTATTTTTTGTGTAAGAGGATATACAAGCTATAGTTGGTTAAGTAAAAAATATACTTAACCAACTATAGCTTGTATATCCTCTTACACAAAAAATAAACTTTTAACTGACTAAAAAATTTATATATTTCATGTACAAAATCATCCCTAGCCTTTTTTCAACTCTGTTAGGGGCTTCCAATCTAACCGGATGCAGCTGAATACCAGTATTTTACATGGAGCGACTGCCTATCTGACCTCCACAACCCAGTTACGTTTGGTAAGACTGGTTGTCAGACTTTCGGGCTTCTGACGACAAGTAACGACTATCAAAGAGAGATTCCGATTGACATCCGGGATCAACGGCTTAACGTGCTTTCCGAGGCACGGAGGAGTCTCGGTATGTAAAGATGGTCACCCATCCATGGAAAAACCCCGGCCAGCGTAGCTTAACCTGATGGATCGACTCGTTCGGCTGTTATTACTTTAGCCACGAGCTCCTCTTTTGTTTCATGTACATAAATGAATTTAAATAACTTGGTTAAATAAATTTCATGAAATAAGCATAGGCAATATAAGTAAACAGACTGGTGATTAGCGAAAACGATAACAAAGGAATCCCTTTAATACATTATTCATTTGTTTCCCACATAAAAACAATACGTAATCCGCAATTGCGAACGCCGGTTCAGTTAAATGTGAGTAATCACTATTCAATAGTACGTAATTGCGTTCGTATTGAACGAACCCCGGCGTAAAATAAAACGAGCTCATTGAGCAGTGGAAAGAAATCAGCACACTAATATGTTGGGTTCTAATTGAATTACTGTTCAGTATTGAAATGCTGGGTTTTACGAAATGAAATACCAGTTAGGTACATGCTTATTTTTTGTTGATATAGATTACTCTCCTATTTGTGGCGGAAGTGCTATGTTCGACTGTATGTATATATATATTTTGTTTTTCATCCTACTAATATCATAAATGCGAAAGTTTGAATAAATGGATGGATTATTTCAATCAATGAAGCAAGAATGGCTGAATATCATCAGGATGAAATTTGGCACAGATATAGATGTCTGGAATTGCACATAGGCTATTATCTATAGAGGGGCAAGTACTAATTCAAGCAAGTGGAATATATAATTTTATTTTATTTCTGTTTTTGGGCAAGTCCTGTGACACCAACAAAAAAAAAACACGTTTCTAGAAACGTGTTTTTTTTGTCTGTATCTCATGATCCGTAAAGTTGAAATTTTCACACAGCGTTTATATCTATCGTCGCTATAATAACAAATTCTAAAAATACAAATAATTTAAAACTTAAATAAGGCTCCCTGTGACATACAGCCCGCTGCCAGACAGACGGACAGCGGAGGCATAGTAATAGGGTCCCATTGGTTACCCTTCGGGTACGGAACCCTAAAAAGGTTTTCGAGATTAGTGCCTCCATCGTTTTTGAAAAGTGTCCCAGATTAGGCACCTCAGGCAAATATGTAGTAAATTCCCACTGGATACTTACTTACTACAATATTGTTGGTATTATGATATCAGAAAAGTAACATTATGTAGTTGATGCTTGCCAGGTTTTTGAACCCCTGACCTCTATCTAGTCCATAACTAACGAGTCCAAAAAACATTGGACAATTAAGTATTTTCTTGAAACTACAACTTTTTGGTTTCCTATGTCTAACTATTTCTCTTTGTTTGTACTTGTAATAGTGCCTAAGGAGAGGTTTTGTTTTTTCCTCTGGGTTCAGTAACAATCAATAGTAATAATAGCGCTAGAATTTCTAGCTTATTGTCCAATTCTGAGAAAATGGGTCGAAGATCATTAATTACTACCAATTGTATATTATCATGTCTTTCAGTCGAATAAATATCTAATAACATTTACGCGTAACAAAAGCAATAAAACAAACATAATCGGATGTTCGTGACTAAAGCTCGATTATATCAGTACTTTAATAAAGTGTCAAATAAATAACATACATGCTCGCCAGTTAACTCATAATAACAATATTATTATGTTTTGCATATTTCAAATTACTGACTGAATCGCATGCTACGAGCATTGCCAACGTTTTTTTACGATTCTGACCGAACGTAGAGCTAGGTATGTTCTATACATCTCTAGTATTCAACAAGACTCTATTACATCGCATTCTTTTCTTTTCATACCTGTAAAAAAACTCAAGAATAAAAATAGATAAACTTTATGATCTCGTAATGGCTACAAACAAGCAATCTTCTCATTTTTCGCAATTTACGAGCGTCTGAACGTTAACGCGTATATAACAAGGTGTCAGAACCTTGACATGAATATCGCCCTTGTTTTCACACAACTTCCACAATATTAATCGTTCGGAGCTAATCCAAATAAATCTCACGGCCCGATACATTAATGAAATTCCTTCCTCGCTATTTCTGTAGTACGCTGAGCCAGCGCGCGGACTCAGAGAAAAATCATAAGATCAGCTGCGAGTCACAATGACCAAAATACTGACACCGACTCAAGGTTGAGCGATCGTATAAAATGGCCGTAAGCTCGACGGATGATTGAGATAAGTAGCCGTCAAAATTGTGTAGGAGAGTACTCACTGTGGCGACGTGGCAGGGCTGCTGACTCACTACACTATCACACTTCACTGTCAGGTCACCGGTATAGCAGAGGAGAGTTACTGGCGTGTAAAATTAGCGCGGCTAGGCAGAGAGCGGCATGCGTCCTCGCGGAGTGCGCGGCGGGCGGCGACTGGGGCGTCTGGCCGGCGCCCGCCCAGCCGCCGCCCGCCCCGCGCCTTATCACACGAATAAAATTTATTTAATGGATAACCGGCCCGACGATGGGATGCCCATTGAAATTTTCCCGTTTTACGACGATTATTAATGACTTAAATGGTGTTTGGCATATTGTTGCCGGTTCACTGCACCATTACGATTATCGTTAGCATTGTATTGTAGAGTATTAGGGATATTATTGATGATAAAATTGCGAATTTGTTAGGGTTTTCCTATTGAACTGTAAGTAGGTCACAGACTCCGGATAACCCGATGTTTTAGAAATAAAACGTGATTGCTGCAATACATCTGACTAAGGGCCGATTTCACAAATTCTAAACGCCCAGTTAGACGCTTTTAAGCGAGCTTAAACGCGTTTAGCCGCTGTCATAAAGCTGAAGAGTTTGTTTGTTTGGTTGAACGCGCTAATCTCAGGAACTATTGGATCGAATTGAAAAAATATTTTTGAGTTGAATAGTTCATTTATGATTTACGAGGAAGGCTATAGGCTATGTAACATCCAGCTGCGACCAACAGGAGCAGAGCATCAATGAAAAATGTGGCAAAAACGGGCAAAAAAATCCTTTTGAGAGCTTCAGTATGCGTGCGCTGCGTAAACAGTTAAAGTTATGCAAAAATTATATATCACGGAATTGTTCCTCCTTTAACTTTAATAAGGTTAACTCACTATAATCTTTTTTATGGTTTTTATTTTATACGCTAAGCTTAGTTCCGTAAAACTTAGTTTATAGAGCCAATGGTGAAACCGGCCCTAAGTAGTCACGTCGTGATGTGGGAATGTTATTTAATAAATAATAAGTTTCCGTCCAGCTTTTCCTCTACAATGTAACTAACGGTCCGCTTTCAATCTGCAGATGCGACTGAATTTCTAGAGGAATTTTCTAAGGGATTCTTGCCTTCTGAGTATATGAACCAAAAATACGAGTATGCCTAGCCTATTCCCAACTATCTTGCGTTCGGCTTCCAGTCTAACCGGATGCAGCTGAATACCAGTATTTTACAAGGAGGGACTGCCTATCTGACCTCTACAACCCAGTTACTGGGTAATAAGATACCCCTTGGTAAGACTGGTTGTCAGACTTTCGGGCTTCTGAAGACCCGTAACGACTGTATAAGATCCACGATTGACAGCCGGTACCAATGATATAACGTGCTTTTTGAGGCACGGAGGAGTCTCGGTATGTAAAGGTGATCACCTATCCATGGACCAACCCCGGCAAGCGTAGCTTAACCTGATAGATTGATCCGTGCGGCTGTTATTACTTTAGCCAACCAATTGCTAGGAAATACTGTAAAAGTGTAAAGTAACTTGAGATCAGACTTCCAAGCTTCTGAATAAAGGAAAAACAAAATTATATTATTAACACGATTGTGAGCGTAGCGTTCTGGATAATCCCCAGCCCGGATAAAGTGTTACATTGAGTTTTTCCATTCGGAATTTCCCACTCTCAGAAGCAGTCCGGAGTCTGGATTTAGCATATTCAGCCTTATAACAGTCCCAATGCTGCTTAATCCACCACGCGGGCTCAGTGCGGGTTGATGGATGAACTGTATGTTTTCGAGTTTTTGGTTTTAGGACATGCCGGTTTCCTCTAGATGTTTTCCTTCACCGTTTTGAGAGCAGTGATGATGAAATAATTTAAACAGAGTAAAAGGCCTGCGTGGCTTCGAACCCACGCTACGACTCGTAAGTTGGACCTTTTATCACTGGGCCACCATTGCTATCAGTCCGGATTTGATCCTGATTAAATAATGAATGATGATGATAAATGATATTGATTTCAGTTAATTGTTTAAAATAAAAACAGCCAAGTGCGTGTCGGACTTCACTCATTTAGGGTTCCGTAACAAATACATTTTTCACTATAAATATGTATGGCTTTGGGTCAACAAGATGTGAAAATTTTAGATTATAGCTCCAACCGTTTGGCTGTAAAACCTGTGTGACAGATGACGGACAGACAGACGGACGCGTGAGTGACAGCAATAGGGCTCTATTTGGACCGTTCGGGTACGCAACCCTAAAAAATACTTTTGCACGTCAAACAGAAAATATTATATAATTGAACTAGATGATCTCCATGTTTCCTATCCTCTGCCAAGAAACACAGAAACAAACTTAGAATTCATAGTCGTTTTAACTCGTTCAAACCGGCGTGTACCACCGGTGGAGCACAGTGCTCCACCGGTGGTACATGCCGGTTTGAACGAGTTAAACTTCAGATTGTACCTTGGTATAATCGATTTTATTACATGAGGAACATACTGATGTCCGAAATGGCCTTTTGAGGGAAGAACCACACATATATTTGAGTGGGCCTGTCCAGTCAATGCAAGCATTTTTACCACACTGCCCCACACATAGACAGACATACATACATACAGACAGGACAGACATACATACAAAGTCTCGAAAAACGTTACTCTCGCTTAGTATTTTTTTTCGCTATAATAAATTTTGAAAAAAAAAATACTAACTGACGGCCGCCATTACGTTGCCATTAGGCAGCCGTTTTTTGCGACATCATCATGTGGTGTATCAAAATAAAAGGTTTGAGGAGGCAATTCTAAAAATATAACTTACTAAAATATAGAATACTAGCACTTTGCCCGCGACTTCCCCCGCGTGGATTTCAAAAATTTATAGCGACACACACAAATAACGTGGCTTTTTATTGGTAAAAGGATTTCCAAAATCGGTTATGTAGATCCAGAGATTACCCCCCACAACCTCACTAACTCACAAATTTTACCTCTTTATAATAATTAGTATAGAAATACAACAAACACTAAAAAAAACTTTTTTCAAAAAATACAACCGACTTCTAAAAATTGCAAAATAACTTCGGAAGTCGGTGTATATATTTTTTTGTTTCTTCGTTACTTGACACCGACTTCCGAAATTAAAGTTATTTTGCAATTTTTAGAAGTCGGTTGTATTTTTTGAAAAAAGTTTTTTTTTTCACTTTTTATTTTATTTTTTTGTATTGTTTTTGTACACCAGAAGTAAAACTAAATATTTAAGATATGCCCGAATAGATAACACCAATAGCATGGAATTTGAACATTTGGAGACAACCAAAACGTCATCTGTGTATACTTAGTTTTTATTTATGTTAATTTTTTTAAAAGCGCTGAATCAATTTCGATAAAAATTTTATGGGACCACCTCTGAAGTATGACCTAAAAAAGAATCATCAACATCTATTCTCAAATGGCGGAGATATCGCGTAACAAACATAAAAAAAACTTTTCACAAAAAAAAAGTGTTTCTAGTTTGGTTTCTTCGTTATTTGACACCGACTTCCGAAATTAAAGTTATTTTTTTAATTTTTAGTGTATTTTCTTTTTTGAAGTCGGTTTTTTTTTGTAAAAAGTTTTTTATTTTTCACTTTTTAGTTGTACCCCATTCTAAAACTAAATGAATAGTAAAGTTATACCCGAATTGATAGCCCCAAAAATAGGGAATTTGAACATAGTTGGTGAAACTATGGTGTATCCGGGTGAACTGTACAAATCTGTATACCCCTTCAGAGCGTATCAGCGTGATGTAATGTTGTGAAGTGGTGAAAACAATATACAGACATGCGATTGCAGCAATTCTGGAAGGTTTGCTATTATTTGTTGAAGAGTTCTATTGTGTATCTTCGAATTCTTTAGCAGATCTTCACCCAATTAAAATACAAAAAAAAATACAGTCAAATTAAGAACCTCTACCTTTTTTTAAGTCGGTTAAAAAAAACGTACAAACGAATTGAGAACCTCCTCTTTTTTGAAGTCGGTTAACAAATAGAATCATCATTCTCCTGCCCTTATCCCAATTTATTTGGGGTCGGCGCAACATGTCTTTTTCTTCCATACTCCTTACTCTATTAGTCGTCATCTCTGTAGTCACCCCCTTTTTACCCATATCCTCTTTCACACAGTCCAACCATCGTTTCTTTGGCCTTCCCCTACTCTTATAGCCATCCACATCCATACACAAGACTTTCCTCACGACATTTTCTTCATTCCTCCGCATCACATGCCCATACCACGACAACCGATTTCCACACAACTTTTCAGTCAGTGGTGCCACTTTCAGACTTCCTCTTATAATACTCATTCCTAATTCTATCCATACGCGTAACACCACACATCGCTCTTAACAAATAGAATAAAAAAATATTTAAGGGGCTGCCATACAACAAACGTGATTTTTTTTTGCCGTTTTTATAGATTATGGTACGGACCCCTTCGTGCGCGAGTCCAACTCGCACTTGGCCGGTTTTTTAGTGATCGCGTAGTTAAATTTATTGCTGGTACAATGGCATTATCATTTTTTGCCTTCTCCTCTTGTGACTTTAGCATACTAAGCTGATTACAGTCATGTTAATGTACAGTTCTGTCTTCCTCTTCATTCATTATATTAAGCTACCTTATTTGCACATAGGAACCTGCAAACATTTCAGCGAGTAGACTGAGAGATCCTTATACAGATGCTTTAGATTCTCGGAGTACCCCGACAGAGAGCATTGCTTTGAAGTCGGTGGACGGCCGACTGATCATCTTTAGAACAGATCTCGTTTTCTCAGAACCACTCGTACGATGTGCTTCAGAGCACTTTGATTGCTCTTCATTTGTTAAGATGGCGCTACCTTGATTATAAATTAATGGCAAAATTCTTAGATCTATATTATGGTTCGGTTCACTTACTCTGTACTAGTTTTAGCCCTTTGTATAGTTAGTATCATCAACAATAATGATTTTAATAATACTTTAGTGGTATACCTCTCCACTCCTTAAACATCGCAGAGTATGTTGCCTCCTTGTTGCTACGTAACACAACGTGTTAGCGACCGTTTTTGTAACCCATTTATTGAGTGCGCATGTCACCCCCTGCCTTTTTATACAGGCAGGGGCCATAGTCTTTACATAGTTCCTGGTAACCAGTTCACTTTAGCCTCCCAAAACCATAGCCCGATATCTTTGTTTTCCTTATCGCCCAATAGTTTCACACCAACCGGGGGTTGTCCTTGGGTGCACACGGCGCAGCACACACTGGCAGAGTGTGTCGCATGGGAGGAGCAGCGCCGTACCCTCGTATTCGAAGTGGGCCCCGACCTGTCGCACGTTCGATGGTCGGGAGCGCCGAGTCGTGGGATGCGGTGATCTTCTTCTGTGAAGCCATAATTTCGCAGAAGGAGGCTACGGAGAGACGGAGGCCATGGCCACTCTCCCGATCCGCAGCAGGCGTACCGGGCGTCGGCGGAGGGTGGACAACGCCCTCTTCTAGCCCCCCTAAACAGGTCCGAAGGGACGGCGGACTCGGGGTCGTCCGCCGCCCCCCATCCAGCAAGACCCGAGGCGGCGGTGCGTAGTGTTCCATGCGCGCCCCTATGAGGAGTCGCGGGGGAGGACACCTCACTCTCCCCGTGCACCAGAGGTGGACCGCATAGACAGCCCGGCACTAGCCGGGGATCATGGAAGTCGTGTTAGCTCTCACGATCCCCGGTCCAAGTGTGGGAAGGAACACCGGGGTGGTTTTTAGTCAGTATGAGTCTGACAGACCCCTTCGCCTGCCCTAGGCAAAGGACATCCACGAGGAATTTCAACGCCGGCAAAAAAAAAAAAATGGGTGCACTTGTATAGCGCATACAGGGATAATCGTCGGTTGGTGTCTCATTTGTAAAAAGCGTCTAAAGGGGTCTCTGCGAGTTGGTTTCGGCTCCTTGTACGCCTTCCAAAGGTGCGGGACCTCAGGTTCCCGAGAAATCTAAACTTTAATAAAAATGTTTTTAACCGACCTCGAAAAGTGGAAGGAGGAAATGGATGCCTCTGCCTGGTACAAATGCAACATAGGTTTTTTATAAAAAATCTCAGATTTAAGGACCTTGTTGTCAAAGTCTAGCTAGAGAGAGTTATTCAAAAAACTTTTTTACAAAAAAATAGAACCGACTTTCAAAAAAAGTGCAAAATAACTTTAATTTCGGAAGTCGGTGTTCCTGTTTTGTGTCTTCGTTTTTTGACACCGACTTCCGAAATTAAAGTTATTTTGCACTTTTTTTGAAAGTCGGTTCTATTTTTTTGTAAAAAAGTTTTTTGAATAACTCTCTCTAGCTAGACTTTGACAACAAGGTCCTTAAATGTGAGATTTTTTATAAAAAACCTATGTTGCATTTGTACCAGGCAGAGGCATCCATTTCCTCCTTCCACTTTTCGAGGTCTGATGAGACTTAGTATACCATCCTGCCACCAGACCTGCGGTAATGTCATGCTGCTGCTGGCTGCTGTTTGCTGTTTGCTTACTCAGTGTGGGGTTATTCTGGAACACGGGTGGGTTTTAGTCAGTAAGAGTCTGACACGCTCTCCCGCTCCACCCAGAGCGGGAGAAGGTTTTTATCTGATGATTTTCCAACCAAAAAAAAACATGGGGTTATTCTAGCCCAAAGCTCCTTTAGCATGCGACAGATATTCTTTATCAGCCTAGATCAATTAAAGCATGTGAGATAATATATCACATAAATGTAATAATATATTTTCTCAGAATCTTTCAGCAATTCTATACAGAAACGAAGTTATTTAAAAATATAAATCATCATCATCTTCAGCCTTTTAATGCCCCCATTGCTGGAAGGGCACAGGTCTCCTCTCTGTGAGAGGGTGTAGGCAGTAAGCCACCACGCGGGCCCAATGCGGATAAGTGGATGTCACATATCTTCGAATTTTTGGTTCTAGTACATGCCAGTTTCCTCACGATGTTTTCCTTCACCGTTTTGAGAGCAGTGGTGATGAAATAATTTACACAAAGTAAAGCGCCTGCCTGGGTTTGAACTCACGTCCTACAGCTTGTAAGTCACGGCCAATACCACTGGGCCACCACTACTCTCAAATATATATATATCCTACATATAAAGTTAAATAAATTTTGTACTTAAAACCCTCTAGGGCAGGGCTGATAAATGCATTACAAGGAGCACTACCTTTAATGTAATTTTGGTTAAAAAAGCACGGGCGGGTAATATACGCAACGGTACCGCTGATAATACGGTTATTATAATGAACTTGCAGCGATATACCCTTATTAAGAATATGACAAAGTTGAAAAGGTGCCCGGGCATCTACTACACATACTGTTTGCGCACCTATTAGGTATTTTCCGCGGTGGGATGCGCTCAATTGACCTCACTTACGTCTCTAGTTCTGAGCATCTCTTTGTGCTCGCAAGAAGGCAGCCATCGCTACAAAGCAGATTCGATAAGCATTTGGTACACGAAAATGGCGAATCCTAGATAAGCAATAAGTCATCTATTACGAACGTTACATATACTTTTGCTTCGTTTACGTCAGTTTAATTGTTTTTTAATATATTAATAATTTAATCTAATCTTTATTTAATTAATTAATCAGTATTAATAATTTAGTCAAATATATTCATTAATATTAATTTAATTTAATTTAATCGTATGTTATTTCATAATAAATTAATAATTTAATCGTTTTAATAACAGAACGACACCTAGTACGAACGTACATACTCTTTTGCTTCGTTTACGTCCATACATTTTTCTTTTTTTTTGGGGGGGGTGGGAAATCATCCAATGACTTCTCCCGCTCTGGGTGGAGTGGGAGGGCGTGTCAGACTCTTACTGACTAAAACCCACCCCTGTTCCTTCCCTGCCTGAGTGCCCAGGGGTGCGGTAACTCATTTTCAGAATGTATCCGCTACCCCTAGGCATACGTCCATACATTTGGACGTCGCACACGCACCCCAGTCAGTTTAATCGTTATCCTGGGACTCGTCGAGCTTCATTGTGTAGGTGTTTTATTGGTGGTCGCCACTGTTAATTCTGGCTATCAGAAGTTGAATTGCTTGGGAATAGAATAGCGGGATTGTCCTGACCTTTGTTAAATTTATTGCTATCTAGTCGTTTGAATAACTTGCCGAGAGCAAAGGACAACAATTCAAACATATTGTTGTGTATGTCGTTAATTTGTGGCAAATAAATTCTTTTTCTTTCTTTCAATTAGTGATTTATCCGACAATAGGGTTGACATCACACCGGAAGACGCAGCGTTGGAAAGCCAACAAGGTGGACCGATGATTTGAAGAGGGTTTTTTTTTTTTTTGGGGGGTGGGAAATCATCCTATGACTTCTTCCGCTCTAGGGTGGAGCGGAAGGGCGTGTCAGACTCTTACTGACTAAAACCCACCCCTGTTCCTCCCTGCCTCGAGTGCCCAGGGGCGAGGTAACTCTTTCGAATTTATCCTCCACCCCCGGGCAGGCATCGGCCGTGGCAGGCCCCGTCCCTTTGCTGACAACTCTTTGAGGCGCGCGTGGAACACTACGCGCCGTCGACTCTCGGGCCTAGTGTTGATCGGACGGCGAGTTACCCACTACTTGCCGTCCGCAGGCCCGGGTCTACGGTGGCCGGAGATCGTCTCGCGGCGCCCGAACCCCCTGGCGTCTGATGCGGCAGCTGCGGCTGGGGGCGCTAGGGCGACTCGGCTGTTGTCGAGTCTCCCTAACGTATGCTGCCTCCCTCTTCGCGAGCATTACTGCTTCGCAGAAGGAGGAGACGGCCTCCCATTCCCTCTCACTCCGTACCGTGGCCTGAACCAGGGCACGGCGCGAGAGGTCGCTGCCGCCTATCGCATCCACGAGGACACGACGGTGCTCTGCCCAAGCGGGGCAAACCTCCACCGTATGCTCCACCGTGTCCTCTGGGCGATCCTCGCAGTGGAAACACCCGGGGGTCACCTCCGCCTTGATCCGACACAGGTACTTACCGAAACAGCCGTGTCCGGTGAGCACCTGCGTCAGGCGGAAGGTGAGGGCGCCGTGACGCCTCTCCAGCCACTCCTCAAAGAGGGGCACAACCGCCTCGATGGTGGCGTGCCCAGCGCTGGGTTGCGACAGTCGCTCTCTCCATGTCACCATGAGATCCTGCCGGAGCTCGGTCCGCCGAGCCGCGAGTGGTCGCGGCAGCGGAGTTTCGCCCCGGCGTTTGGCCTCCTCGCGCCACTCATACAGGTGCGCTAGGATTTTTACCTCCAGATCCCACGGTGACAGTCCGGCAAGGAGGCTCGCCGCCTCACGGGATATCGTGCGGTATCCTCGGATGATGCGGATCGCCATGACCCTCTGGGACGCGTTCATCTGGCGAGCTGATCTCTGCCTCAATGAACGCGCCCACACCGGTGCCCCGTAGAGGGCCATGGACCATTCGGGGGAATATTATGGATGGGAGACTCACAGGACCGGTCATTGTGGCCACACTTGGGGGAGGCCTATGTCCAGCAGTGGATGTCTTTCGACTGAATGATGATGATGACAGTTAACATAATACAGAGTCTTACAATAGTACTTTAGTACATAGGTAGGTACCTAGATTTACACCAAGTATGAAAACTTCCAAATGTAATCAACCACTAGAATTATGATGATTATGACCATTTCGGGCTATCCCGCAGTAATCTTAAAACTGGAGACGTTAACTGAGAGACCGTAAAGTTGTTTAACCGCGGCGTGGGCGTGGGCGTGGGTGTGGGCGGTTCACAGGAGATTGTATTGTATTATTAATAGCACTGGCGACGCGATAATGGCATGTTTTTCTGATGTATTTGGTAAAAAATTGGTAGTCTCGCTAGAGTTAAGGTGCACGTTTTTTGTTGTTTTTGGAAGCCGGTTCTATTTTTTGTAAAAAAGTTTTTCTTTTTCACTTTTTAGTTGTGGTTCCACATGAAATTGTGTTAACAATACATAGACATTCGATCGCAGCAATTGCGAGTCATTCGCTGTTAGATATTGAACAGTTGCACTGCCTATCTCCGAAGATCTTCGTCACATCCTAATGTATTATATACTAAAACCGGCCTTAAATAATATGCATTTAAATAAAGAAAACTCCATCCAAATTGGATCAGTATTTTTCGAGAAAATCACTGACAAACAATATACATACGACATACCACCGTTGGATTTAAGCTAGTGTAAAACAATTGTGTGACTGTTTTGGTGTACAATAAAGTTTTATTCTATTCTATTCTATTCTATTCTATACATACATATTTATACAGGTCGAATACAGAACCTCCTATTTGAAAGTAGGTTAAAAATTGAGACCATATGAGTAACTTGATTTTCTTGAAATTTGTACAGAGATGTCACTAATCTTATCTTCAAAACATTATTATGAATAGTTTTACCGAGTTTTTACAATTACTAATTCAAATTCAAAAATCATTTATTTGAATCCATTTCTTTAGATCATTTCATTTCAAATAAAATTAAAATTTACAATAAAAAGTTTTTATTTTCTCATAATCACCAGTTGTTAACTTTTTTTTTAAGTGATCGGTAACTAATGTCAGTTTTGCTATCGGTATCGAGACTGCTGGCCCTGGAAGGTTTAGCGGACGTCTACCGCAAGAGTCTTATGTCAAGAAGTTCATGCTCAGCTTTAACATTTGGGGCTACAAACTACAAACCATCGAATTTTGCTTGTAACTAATCAATGAATTTAATCTTGTTGTGCAAGGTTTTTATATAAAGGAAACCAGAAATGCCACAACAAATAGACAAACAGACACTAAGAAAAGTGTACTCAAATATTTCTGTCGCAGTAACGCATCATATGCGTGGGTACCATAAAGCTTTTGTCGTATTGAAAGCGGATGGAGTGTAAAGTAAATGATTCGACGTGCCTCACCTCAAACGATGCAACGCTGAAATAAGAGATAAGGTCACTGCATACTGCTTTTTTTTTGTGGGGTTGGAAAATCATCCATTGACTTCTACCGCTTTGGGTGGAGCGGGAGGGCGTGTAAGACTTCTACTGACTGAAACCCACCCCTGCTCCCTGCCTGAGTACCCACGGGCGCGGTAACTCTGTCTCGAATTTATCCGCGACCCCACTGCATGGTGACTTTTTTTTGGGGGTTGGGAAATCATCCAATGACTTCGTCCGCTCTAAGGTGGAGCGGAAGGGCGTGTCAGACTCTTACTGACTAAAACCCACCCCTGTTCCTCCCTGCCCTAAATGCCCAGGGGCGAGATAACCCTTTCGAATTTATCCTCAACCCCTAGGCAGGCATCGGTCATGACGGGCCCCGTCATGTATGTTGACAACTCTTTGAGGCGCGGGTGTTACGCGCCGTCGACTCTCGACTACATGGTGCCTGTGACTTCAATAAATAATGGTGTTAGTAATCTTTATGATTGGCGAGTTGCGATACTTGAATCACTTGAATGTTCATCCAGCTCGCCATTTTTTTTTTAAACTGTGGAATGCCTCAAGAATGTCCTCCACCCGGAGCGGGTGCAGAGGTCTATGAGACTTACTGGCTCAAACCACATGATTTACTGCAGCTGCCCTTTGGTCAGGGCGCTATAGAACTGTATTGGCCCGCATGCATTCATGCGGACACACTTTTTTTTTAACTTTCTCTTTGCAGCCCCGTACGGCCACATTAATTCTAGATAGGCGTGCGTGGAACACGGTGTGTCTTGGGTCACTCACTGTTCAGGCAACAGATTGCCTGGCTCGCTCTGGGTAGCCAATCCCGCCCGCCACTATCCCCAGAAGTCACCAATCAGAGCAGAAACGAAGGAAGAAAGTACCTAAACCTAGCTATCATGTTTAATAACACTCTGAACAGTCACTCCTGATAGTTGTAACGCAGAAATCGTAGGCCACATAACGTTGGAACCATCCCGTATCTTCTGCAAGAAGCTGAATACAGAGTCATGCCAGAAGCAAGGTATGTATGGCACTGAGCCATACCAACAGCACAGCACAGTTACAGGCCTTCCAAATGCGTACCGTAAGCGATTTATGTGTGCACATGAGAAACAGCAACTAACACAAAGACATGCAAACTTGCTGTATGCCAAGCAGCAAGCACATTGCGCTCGCTATACATGTGACCTAGCCCTTACCTTGAGGGTTCCGTAAGGGCGGAGGGTCATAAATGTGAGATGATATTCGTGTAATTCAACGCAAGTGCAAACATTTGTAGACATCACGATGAAATATCGTTAGAGTTGTATGCGTCACAGCTCAGAGCGGTTTTATGCGAGAAGAGGGCTTTGATGACGTAAAAGGTAATATGGTGGGCGGAATTAGGTTATATTGTTGGTTTAAATCGTGTTGCTTAGTAAATTAGGCGAAAGTGAACTATATCTGGTGCTTCATTGACAATAAAATTAGTAGCAAAACTGGTATATAAATAGTTTCCTGTGTTGCACGGTTCTGCGTTTTAAGATGAGAAGGCCTAGGACTAGGCTCATTATATGGTTCGCCATATATAGCTCCGCTAACTATTAGGTGGTCGCGGTGCTAGACTGCGACCACAGCTGCCTACATCAAAGTGGTAGTCCTAACATACGCCGATTGCTCTATTCGCAGAATCTAAGTTTACATCTGTCAAGAAAATGTAATTATCAACTATTGTTACTTATGTGTATTAATATATGCAGCTATTTGGATGCTAATCTAGAAATAAACCATTTAATTTTATTTCATCTCATTGCTACTGGGCAAAATAATTTTATGTAGATAATTTAATTATGAGCTTGGATCGTTTTTTAAGCTATCGTTTCTGGTACAGGAATTTTATATATAATTTTGAGATGGAATCCATTAACAAATACATATATTATTCGATTACGGTGATTTATTCTGGTAATATTGGCACTTCATCAACACATTAAACACATCAGCCTCAGAATTTTAACTAATTCTCTCTTTTATTCAAATTCTCTTCAGCTTTGGAACGGTTAAAATAGTACAAAATGGTGATTTCGCTATTCCGATATCCGTGAGGTCTGAACAAACAGCATTGGCTGCTTCTGATGGGAGACATTATTCATACTGCCCGGCTAAAGTGGTAACTATTCCAGAGGAATGTTTGAACTACGACTACGATTCCCGTCACAAAAGTTTTGAATGCACTTTTGGATTGAATCTTGAGTATTAATGTAGTTTTAAAACTGGCTACTATATCAATATCTTTTCACGGCATTGTACTTACCTAAGTATGATAATTGAATACAACATGCAACATTTTGATGGTAGGCAGAGAGTAAAGAGAATCTGTACTGAGCCTAGCCCCTGCTAAGTGCTTGTACATACAGAGCAAAGTATAGCTTTTCTTTTTGTTTTGGGAAATCATCTTATGGCTTCTCCCGCCGCGTTGAGCGATTGGCTGCTGCACTGCGTGTCGCGGGTTCAATTCCCGCTCGGAATAAATAAATTTGTATGGCCTATAGATAGTGAACTGGTTTGTGAACGTACCCATGATACAGGAGTACCTCCTAATGTGGGACAACGTTTTTAAACAAAACAAACAAACTCATCTGCAAAGAAATCGCTATCAATAGATCATTATCTTAAGGTGAAAGCTCCAGGGTCGCCCGCGAAATCCAATTTTTCTTAGGTTTTTTGCAATTTGCAGGTCAGTATCAATACAACGTTCTCTCTCAGTTAGAATTGATGCCATATGTCATGATCAGTGGTCGGAGTAGGTAGATTGATTTGGGGTCAATGTACTGGCACGTATATATTAATATGGATATGCCTCCGGGATTCCGGGATTTTGTAATAATTAAGATTTTTTAGGAATTTAAAATATTTTAATGTGTAAGATGAAGAATATATCAATATGAATAAGGAATGTTTAACCTTTTTGCTGTATTTTTAATAGAATATTTGATCAGCCTTCTATGATAAAAAAAACTACGGCATGGCTAAACTTGAGTAAAAACGTTGCAAACATAAAGTAGGATTCTACTAACAATAGTTACATGTGCGTGCGTGCGACGAAAGATGGGACTTGCCTCTCCGCTATCCTACTGACAACGGTTGTCAACGACAGCGGGTGGCGGAAAGAAGAAAACTGAATGCGAAAAAATATTAAAGAGTATGAAAAGTTATTTTTATTTATTTATTCAAGAACATAATATATAATAATTACAAGCAGCAGATAATAAAGTTGCAAAAAATAACTACTAAATTAGTCATTTGTAAGTTTCGAATGGACGCACAAAAGTAAGATTCACTTTATTACTTGATAAATAAGAAAAAAACAATTTTAAACGTTTAACTATCGCATTCTATAAATTTCAAATGTAGTAGTTTAAAAATATTTACATTCACAATATTTGATTCAATCCCGTGAGTACTAAAATGAACATCAACCTGATACTGACCTGCAAATTGCAAAAAACGTAAGAAAATTTGAATTTCGCGGGCTACCCTGGAGCTTTCACCTTAATAGATCACTATCTTAAAATGTTTCCCGACACGATACTTAGTTTACTACCTATTGCACTACAAAAGCGTTTTCCTTATTTGAGAAGGTTGAACACAACTTACCATCTTTAGCATTTTTAACAGACTTCAAACATGAAGGTTTTGTATTATTCGACCCGTGTGTATTTATGTATGTTTGTTTGTCCGCGATTTTCTCGAAAACTACTGATCCGATTTGGATGGGGTTTTCGTTAATCAAATGCATATTTTTAAGAAAGGTTTAAAAATATAATACATTAGAATCTGATAAGGATCTTCGGAGATAGACGGTGGAACTCTTCAATAACTAACAGCAAATGACTTGTGATTGCTGCGATCGTATGTCTATGTATTGTTAACACAATTTAATGTCCCCATTAATTAACTACAACTAAAAAGTGAGAAATAAAAATCATTTTTACAAAGAATAGAACCGACTTCCAAAAAAGAATAAAAAAAGTGCAAAATAACTTTAATTCGGAAGTCGGTGTCAAAAAACGAAGAAACAAAACCAGAAACACCGACTTCCGAAATTAAAGTTATTTTGCACGTTTTTTTGTTTTTTTCGCTACCATAGTATATGTTACCGTACATTACATGCAAGATGCCAGTTAACCCTTTAAAAAACGAGTGATAAGGAAGAAGGAAGGTATTTTCCTCCGCCCCCTCTTTTTACGACCCCCTAAACATCGTTACAAGCGTTATCGAAAGCACACGATGCTCAGATATTCAGCGTATATAACATTAAGAGGGAACAGGACCTGCTAGGAATTTGAAAAATAGGTATTTCAAGAAACTATTGCTGTCCTGCTGCCTCAAGCCTGCCCCCGTAGAGTGCAATAGGGACAGAGCGCAGTTCGGACCGAATTTATCACAAAATTTTTGACGAGATCGACGTTCGGTATTCCCCTTTTTTCTCCTCGAAAACTGAGCCAATTCAATTATTTTAAGCACAAAATTTTAAGAAAGACTATATTTAGGTTCCTATTAAATGTTTTATGTCTGGTTGTCCTTAATATTGGAGGTAAAAATGGGCCAATTTTTGTCATTTTTGGAGGGTCAGATTTTCTTGACTTATTAGTTGCTGAAAAAAAGGAAATTACAGGGACATGTCTACAGCAGACCTTGACTTAATGAAAATTGATCTAGAGGCATTATTCAGGAAGAAAAAAGGGGAATACATTTGTATGGAGAATCGCAGCCCCTGTTCCCTCTTAACACCTGATAAGACTGGCTCATTGCCTTATCAGGAGATGGGTGTTCAACGCATGTGTCACTTTTAACCCCACTGTCGGAGAAGGGCAATGGTTTTTCGTCGCTTTTTACTTTAATGGCTTTTCTTTAGGTTGTACAAGGAAAACATACCTAATGGATGAACCTATTTAAACTTATGGGAACTAATAAGTTACCTACGTATATTATTGTTAAAATGTCTTACTAAAAGTTATAGTGTCTACCATCCACGCCGTTTCATACCATAACCGTGCTAGGAACGTATCAGGCACGAAGAAACAACACAAGGACTGTTATGCTCACTAGACCGTTCCGTCACTGGCCAACACCGTCGCATGTCATGCACGGAGCGTATCGGCACCAGCATATCATTTACGCTCCATGCATGGCACGCCACATAGTCTGTAATTTTTTTGTCTAACACGTTATGGACTAGCACGCCCTAGCACGGGTATGGTAAAATCATGGTATGGTACGGTGTAGTGGACCGACTCCTTAATAAGAAGAAAAATACTAAATGTATTTGTGTATTTTTCTTCTCATAGTCAAATCATAATAAATGATAATGGTACGTACTGGTAGTGCAGTGGTGACCCAGTGGTACCGGCCGCGACTTACTTAAGGAAAAGAAAACATCGTGAGGAAACCGAAGTGTCCTAGAACCATAAACTCGAAGACATGTGACATCCACCAACCCGCATTGGGCCCGCGTGGTGGATTACAGCCCATACCCTCTCACAGAGAGGAAACCTGTGCCCCAGCATAGGATACATTAAAAGGCTGATGATGATGATGATGAAGTAAATCACAAACTTTTCCCACGGATTAGATCCCGCTAAGCGCAGCGGATAAAGAGAAGCATAATTTATGACACTCGCTGATACTGTGGTTAGCTTTCTATCTGTCACAGAAGTTACTTAATCAAATCAGAGAACTTCTAAGAATTACTATTTTATTTAAATAACCAATCAATTGTATCTCTATACTTCTTCATAATATGTATTAGATTAGATAAAACATTTTCAGTCTGTAATAAAACCCATATTCAGGACCAGATATTCACGTCCTAATACGTTGACGTCAGCCCGAAAAATCCCTAAAACCTTAATGAAATGGCCTCATTTTAGAGTTGCTATTAATTACATTATTATGTTTTGCTCGTTAGCATTAGATAGGGTAAAGTTGAATACCCTTCAGGAATGCTGAAAGGGTCCGAATGACCCGCACTTACCCTCCGACCTTCGTGTCTGGTGTTAGGGCTGTTAAACGTCTGAATTTTGCCGAAAGACCTCTTAACATTGCTTTGTGTATTTCTCTTGTGTCAGCAAAAATTCAATTTTACGAATTTTCTGAGAAATAAAAACTGCTGTGTTCAAATCCATTTGGAAAATCTAAACTAATATTGTAGGTGTAAGTTGTATGTTTGTAAGAATCTCTGGAAGTACCTAATAGTAAGGCTATGACGTCTTAAAATCATTATAATTCTGGTTTGAGAGAGTGATGGAGTTATAGAGGACGTATCGTACTATCCCTTTCTCACACCGGAATTATAATGATTTTAAGAAGTCATAGTAGAGAGGCTGATGCGATAATGTTATGTTTCACTGAATATAATCTTTGGAAGTACCTAATAGTAGGGCTATGATGTCTTAAAATCATCATAATTCCGGTGTGAGAGAGAGATGGAGGCTATACTCTCACAACGGAATTATGATAATCTTAAGAAGTTAATAGTATGAGGATGAATGGAAGAAAAAAATGTGTTCCGCCGACCCCAAGTAACATGGGATAACGGTAGGTATATAAAATTTAGAGACAGACTCCAGATCAAGTTGGAAAAAGAAAAAAAAACGTCAAACGACAATCTGTCATGTGTCAACTAGCAAAATAACGCTCCATTCCACGAATCTAAATTTATTCTATTTTTAAGTGTTACAAAGTCATTAGATGATTTCAATACCCACAAAAAAAAACCACATACTTTTGATTGACTTAGTTTACTCAGTTTTTTACGACACTCACAGGAACAGTGACCTTGTCCTACATTCAAAGGGACGTCCAACATTCAATAAAATATTATTAACTAGGGCGGTGAAAGAGGAAGAGGAAACACTCGACCATAGAATAATATTATTTACTAAAAGAATGTGTTTGTGTGTGTGTTTGTATTTGTATCAGTGAAAGAATTTTCGGAACCGGTTGAGTACCACCAGAGTACAGAGCCAGAGAGAGAAAGAGAGAGAGTAGTGAGTGAGTATCTTCTACCTGCCTCGTTGGTCTCGTGGTCGCAAGCGTGACGGCTAAGGCCTTTGCTCGATTCCCGAGTCGAGCAAAAAGTGCTATTGGGTTTTTCCATTGGAAATTACTCTGTAGCAGACCAGAGTGGTGAAATTGATGGTGTGATGCCCCCGTGCCTCGGCAAGCACGTGTCACCGTTGGTCCTGCGCCAGGTCTCTCCCCGGTCGTATCGGAATTGCCGTCCCATCGGACTATGGAACAGAGAGTGCACCTGTGTATGCGCACACGCTTGTGCACTATAATATCTTCTGCGTACTTAGCAAATCTCTGTTGATATTGACCACAATAGCACAGGAGGATTATTATTATCTTCTACAAAAATATAAAACAATTTTACATCTGCAGTAGGTATGACATTCATATCATCATCATCAGCCTTACCTGGCCTTGCGAACAGCGAGCAGTGGGTAGCTCGCCGTCCGATCAGCACCAGGCCCGTGAGTCGACGGCGCGTAGTGTTCCACGCGCGCCTTAAAGAGATTAGTGTCAGCCACTGACGGGGCCCATCGTGGCCGGTGCCTGCATGCCTAAGGGTAGCGGATAAATTCTAAAAATGAGTTACCGCACCCCTGGGCACTCAGGCAGGGAAGGAGCAGGGGTGGGTTTTAGTCAGTAAGAGTCTGACACGCCCTCCCGCTCCACTCAGAGTGGGAGAAGTCATTGGATGATTTCCCACCACCCAAAAAAAAACATCATCAGCCTTTTAATGTTCCCACTGTTGGGACACAGGCCTCCTTTCTGTGAGAAGGTGTGGGTCTATCTACCACGCGGGTTTATTGCGGGTGGATGTCACATGTCTTCGGATTTTGCGGTTCTAGGACATGCCGGTATCCTCACGATGCTTTCCTTCACAGTTTTGAAAGCAGTGGTGATGAAGTAATTTACACAAAGTATAGCGCCTGCCGGGGTTCGAACCCAAGACAAGAAACTTGTAAGCTGCGGCCGTTACCACTGGGTCACCACTGACAGAATATCAGTTTAAAATAATAGCTAATCTAGCTAGATGATCATAAAGGTTTTACACTGTAAATTTTAACCTCTACAAAAATAAATAATATTAAAAAATAATAATATTGACAACTCAATTGGATGAACTCAAGAAACGATTTCAACAATCTGCGATCTTTTATTATTCCTTTTCAAAACCACAACAAAACCTACCCTCTATATTTAAAACCTCTAAATCTTACCTAAGGCTGTATATTTAGATGCCGTCACTGCCGCATGTCGCCTCATTGTCGGCCTTGTGACCCTCATCTCCCCTTTGTGATGAATGGCTCTTTGCATTATGACCCCACTCTCCTCTCCTTGAAAAAACTAGGGAAAGAACTGATAAGGTCGTAAAAAGGCTCTCAAATCCAGTTTTATCGTTTTGGAAGGTAGGAATTAATTGGGTCGTGTTATGGCGAGGCGATTGAAGTTTTAATTATTATTTTATTTTTTAGGACTTCTCGTAGTGTATTTTTTATGTACTCATAATTAATTTAATTAACTACCAAGGGACCTATAATTATGTATTACTCAGTTGTATGACTATAAAACTTTTTAACCGACTTCCAAAAAGAGGAGGTTCTCAATTCGAAAAAAAAAAACATACAGGTTTTTTTTTTTTGTATGTATGTTACCCGATTTCTCTGTCAGTTGTGAACCGATTTTCAAAATTCTTTTTTCATCTGAAAGAATATACTCCCGAGGTGGTCCCATATAATTTTTATCGAAATTGCTTCAGCGCTTTTTGAGAAACTGAACAAAAACCGACAATACGTGTACCTCGATGACGTTTTGGTGTTTTCCAAATGTTTAAATTCCACGTTCCATTATATTGGGGTTTTTAGTTCTGGGGTATAACAACTAAAAAGTGAAAAATAAAAAACTTTTTTAAAAAAAAAACAACCGACTTCCAAAAAAGTTATTTATTAATTTTTAGTGTATTTTTTTATTGGAAGTCGGTTGTTTTTTTTGTTACGAAACTGTTTTTGTTTACACCTAAAATACTGGCAATTTTCATTTTTTTTATAATACGAACGGGGTTAATAAGAACACTTTCACACCTGTCTGACAACCAGTGTTACCAAGGGGTATCGTATTACCCAGTAACTGGGTTTTGGAGGTCAGATAGGCAGTCGCTCAATGTAAAATACTGGTATTCAGCTGCATCCGGTTAGACTGCAAGCCGACCCCAAGATAATTGGAAAAAGGCGCGGGCAGATTGACACTTATTTACAAATATATTAATAGGCTGTGGTAAAATTCGCGACTGAATCAAAACACACTGAAGCTTTTTGAAACGAATAAAATAAGTGACAAGTATCAGTGTCACACAATTTACGCTAATTCACACAGTCACAGGCACAGTCTAATGTTATACATACATGTATGTACATGGCGACGTGACTTGGCTGAATCAGCCTAATAACGCGTTTTAGATAAGGGCGGACACTGGATTACGCGTCTACGAGAAATACTTAGTCGAGAACTCGTGACCAACCCAAGTTTCAGACCAACAGATACATTTTTAGAACTCGCAAATCATATGCTAATCATATGACTGAGCAGTGGTGGCCCAGTGGTATCGACCGCGACTTACAAGTCGTAGGTCGCAAGTTCCAGGCAGGCGCTTTACTTTGTGTAAATTATTTCATCACCACTGCTCTCAAAACGGTGAAGGAAAACATCGTGAGGAAACCGGCATATCCTAGAACAACAAATTGGAAGACATTTGACTTACAACTTAAACTTATTATCTGGCACCGACTCACAATTTGTTTATATACAATTTGATAGTTTATGTAAATAAGCTCAATACTCAAGAGAAAGGTTAATTTAATTTTTTGCTTTTTGTCGGTTTAATTTTTTAATCGACTTCCAAAAGGAGGAGGTTCTCAATTTGTCTGTATGTTTTTTTTTTTGTATGTTTGTTACGCGATTTCTCCTCCACTTGTGAATAGATTTAAAAAAATACGGTCAAATTGAGAACCTCCTCCTTTTTTTTCGTCGGTTAATAAATATGGCCCAAACGCGAAGCTAAGTTAGTTAAGTTAGTGACTTAGTTTAAATATTTTGTAGTCTGCCCATAAGTATGAAAAAATACCTCAGCTTTGCGAGCTAAGTAATTAACTTGCCATAGCTGTTAGTCTGCACCCGGCATGCAACTATTTATTTACATCAGTAATACATTTTAAGCATTCTAACTTGATACGGTAAAATTATGAGAACCCCGAATCTGAATTTGTGTGGGACTTTAAACATTGTCAAAAAATGAGTGCTCTAAATATTTATTTCTGCTAAATTATATTTGTAATAAAATGTCAAAATTTTGGGTCATGTAAATGCGTGGGTTACCTAACACAATCGAAAATAAGTTTATTTGATTCTTTCAGACAATATACAAATACATATCTAAACTAATAAATAAATAACGTAATAGGATAAAAAATAAAATATGCAGAAGCAGCATAAAAAAGGAGTAGTATAATTGATTGGGAATCGAAAAATTCATCCACATCGCTGTCAATGGGAAAAGTGCCCAGAACGCTGGCAGCTTTGCCACGTTGAATGGCAATGCTGATTCTTTAGCCGACAAAAAGACCACCTCTCTGGTCACATGAAGAGTCGACTAAAAGCTTGCTGATGTCACGAAAAACTCGATGAGCACTCGGATCCCAAAGCCCTAGTATTTCAACCCCAAACGGCTCAAACATATAACTCCCAATAAGGTTGTTTGCGCCGTTTAAGGTTATCTAAAATTAGGTGACCATAAATAATCCTCCCGACCGAAATTCGATCACTGGCCATTCTCAACGAAGATTACAGGCTTTACGACCTTGCTGAGGCACGGAGATGTCACACCACCAACTCCTTTTGCAACTTCTTCTTTCGAATCAATGGTTTTGATCTTATTAAATACGTTGGGCCCAGAAGCTGACCACATTAATTGCAGCTTCAGTAACTTTCATCAGATCCTCCATAGTGCTGGTGTGGGTACTTGGTGCATTCCAGTATGTGAGTCATGTTCTGTATAGGGACACCGCACTCACACTGCAACTGAATTATTCTGTTCCTAATAGAAACACCCAATATAACTTTTTGCCTTTTTTTTGGGGGGGTGGGAAATCATCCAACGATATCGCCCGCTTTGGGTGGAGCGGGAGGGCGTATCAGACTCTTATTGACCCCTGTTCCTTCCCTGCCCTGAGTGCCCAGGGGCGCGGTAACTCTGTTTCGAATTTATCCACAACCCCTGGGCAGAATATCACTTTTTGCCTATCCTGACAATCGAACCAAGGACCTTATTTGAATATCACGTCTAAACGACTAGTTTTTTTTTTTTTTTTTTAAATATGATGCTGCTTTAGATAATTTCTTTCGTAATTTGATATGTGAATATTTGAAATTATATTTTTATAAGGTAGTGTAATTAATTTGTAAAGTTATGTCTAACGCGGATAAAAAATTGTGAATCACGCAAAAACTATGAAGCGTATTTTTATAAAAACTTCACCATTTTAATGACAATTTAATTATTAATATTTTAGTATACAAATTAATAATGCGTCTAATTTCGGAGAGCGCTCCTTAATGGGCGAGTCCTATTACTGGGTGGACGTACGACGCGTTACGTGAGCTCAGCACAGAACACGCAAGCTAAAAAAAAAAAACACTTAAAGTCGTTGGCAGTTAATAGCGCCTTTCGATTTCATTTAATATTTTATAACTCGAAATCGAATGATGCGTGTTATGATTCCAATTTCGCCCAATCCGTTTTGTGGTAAACCTCGCAATTAGCATGTGATAGATGATTAACAAAGCAGAACAATCCATAAATGTTCACTCTAATTAGCTCTGTTTGTTGTTTATTTTCATTTTATAATATTGTTGACTCGTCCTTGTTTGGCACGGATTTTACGACTTGGAAAAACACCGACATTTCTATAGGTAGGTACCTACTGTACCTACTTATTTAAGTCTAACCCTAATTTCATTATCACCATGTTTTTATCTCATTTTGCTTGGATTTGATGAATATTGAAAACCAATTATTTTAGTACTTAGTACACATATAATAATAATAATAATAATAAGACATTTATTTCGGACGTAGTCCATATACTGTTAGTAACACAAAAAACCTTATAAGCTATTGTTAGTACATACAATAAAAAGACACAGAAATCACAAAGTGGCACCGCACAGAAATGCCAGTTTATGCCAGGCCTTGGACGCGACCACCCTCAGTGTGAAGTCTCATCCAGTGCCGCCACATCGGCGAGTCCCAGTGGTCCACGAACACACTCAGAAGGCTGTTCGAGCTGGCCCGCATGCGCCTCATAAGGCACGCACAGCGCTTCCGCATGATAGCATGAAACCATCCACGCTTTTCATCACAAACATTGCTGAAGCGCTGCAATGGCGCGGCAGCCCGAACAGCACCCTGAACAATTAACTTACCGGAATATTTTCTAAAAAACGGGGAAAACTGCATCAAAATCCGTTTCATAGTTTAGAAGAACAACGCTGACCCATCGACAAACATGAAAATTGACTATTTATACCCGGCTGCGCTACGCAAGTGAGGGTAATGTGTTTATCAGCCTATGTATTGTATGTTTGTTTGTTCCTTTGTGGCACTATTGTTACCTTGCGAGTGCTACAAAAGACATGACAGTAATCAAAATACAATATGGCGACAATCAGACGCCATGTTGTGAAAAAAAAAATGAAAGTCGACGAACTATGTATATTAGTGGGGTATCAAAATAAAGGGTTCGAGATGGCGATTCCAAAAATACAACTCACTAAAATGTAGAAAATAAAAAAATGAATATTTTCAAAAAAACCCGACTTTCAAAAACAACTAAAAAGTTCCAAACAAGTCAATTTTCAAGCAGTCTGATGCGGTTGGTGGCATGAAATCAATAATTGAACTAAAATAACAGCCACCAACTGCATCAGACTGCTATTACTATTTTTTTATTATGACTTTCAAAATATGTATAAAGGTAGGTTTCATAAGTATATAATATTATAGTTTTAAAAAACTTAAAAACCCCTTTTCAGTGACGACATTTTATTATTATATTCTTCTTAGCAAAGCCTTTCATTTGTTACCCGTATCATGGGAATGCATAAAAAAAAACTAACTAGTCTGCCATCTTTGGGAGTCCGCCATATTGGATTTAGAATGACGTCACTTAGCAAACCATGCATGTATATCCAAACTAAACATGTATGCAGAATTTCAGCTAAATGGGAAACCGGGAAGTGAGTCTAATTTAACTTCTATGATTTTTTTACATAGTTACAGATGAAGCTAATAAGAAAAAAATACCTGCCAAGAGCGAGTCGGAAATATTCCAAACTAATCATATTTTTTTTTCAGATTTAAATATATTGCTACTTCTTAAAGGTTTTGCTGTAATCTATAAGTAAAGAACCTAAGTCTGTATTTTTTTTCTAAATTTTTGCCTAGTGGTTTCGGAAAGGGGTCACTTGTCACCTATTTTCTTCAATTACTTAAGAAATACCTACTATATTTTAAAATAATGAAAAAAATGTTTTTGAAATCCTTACAATAAACTTTCATATGTTATGTACATTTTGAAAAACTTTTTTTGAAATTTTCTATTTTGCACCCCAAAAGTGAGCCCCATATTCCAAATTAATTTATTTAGGTTACATATCCGTGTTTGGGTCACAGATATTCACGTGTGTGCCAAATTACAACTCAATTGGTCAAGTAGATTCGGAGAAATTGGCTGTGACAGACAGACAGACACACGAGTAATCCTGTAAGGGTTCCGTTTTTCATTAGGACTTTCGGGACCCTAAAAAGAAGAGAAGTAATCCTATCGTGTTAACCAAAGCATATAATTTTCTGTAAGCTTACACATTTTTCCGTTACTACTGTATCCTTTTGAAGAACTAAGAGAACCAAGATTAGTGGCACTGTTGCAATTCCCTAAAGATTTTTGTAAAACCTGACTCAAATCTTGATGATTTGAGTCAGGGCTTACAAAAATCTCACATTTATGGCCGGGATTGCACTGGTGACATAAATAATGTTAAGCCTATACCCTATCTCATATCATGAGCGTATAACCCTTTTGTGTTCTTTGGGAATACTGCTGATAACCCTAGCTTAGTTGTTCGATGGAATTTTGAAATTAAAGTAGTCCTTGCAAAATAACATAATTATGTCTTGTTAAGAGCTGCATGGTTTTAATAACAGCCGCACGGTTCGATCCATCAGGTTAAGCTACGCTGGCCGGGGTTGGTCCATGGATGGGTGACCATCTATACTTACCGATACTCCTCCGTGCCTCGGAAAGCACGTTAAGCCGTTGGTCCCGGCTGTCAATCGCGGATCTTTGACAGTCGTTACGGGTCGTCGGAACCCCGAAAGTCTGACATCCAGTCTTACCAAGGGGAATCGTATTACCCAGTAACTTTGTTGTGGAGGTCAGATAGGCAGTCGCTCGCGCAGATTGATAAGAGTTGCATGGTTGTCAATTATTATGTAATTTATGTATGAAGAGTTGTAGATTTAGAATAACGTATGATATAATATCTACCTAATTTTAAACACCGTAAGATTGTAATAGATCTTGCGGGACAGCAAACTCTCGATATATTATAAATAGACCATTTCAAATACAATAAACCTCATCCAGTTTCGATAGTTCGCCATCTAGTGGAGTATTTTTTAAATAAAAAGTTGTAGTGCTCCCAAAGAGTGAATGCTCTGGTTGGTGATGATGATGATCAAATAAGTATCTTGCAGAGTAAAACCCTTTCCTTCTTAGAATAACGTAAATAGTAGAAAATTACTAACATGCATGTCTTTTCCCAGAAACTGTCATTGAAATTCAATTAACAGACTAACTAAGAGCAAACTCAAACGCGCATCTCGTACGTGTCTTCTCTCTTACTCATTAATTTGAAGATGCCCACAGACAGTAGCGACGAGACAATACGACTAAAACAATTGTGACCGTCGAAAGTTATTGTTCTTTAACTCAGGAACAGCACTTTTTTTCTGGATGAAAGGTACACTTTGTCATTTCTGTTCCCGTGACAACTTAAATGCAAAATTTCATGATGATCGGTTCTGTGGTTTAGGCCTGAAAAGGTAACAAAAAAACAAACTTATTTTCGCATTTATATTTATTAATTTATTTATTTACACTTCATGCAACTAAAGTACAAAGGCGGACTTAATTCCTTAGGCATTCTCTACCAGTCAACCAAGGGTGGTGGAGAGATAATATGGTAGGTGCATAAAAAAAAAAACAAAGCAATACCAAGTAGAAATAATAAAAAAAAAACGAGAACGAAAATATATATAATATAATATTATAGTTAGGATGGTTTATAGTTTATATATTATAGAGGAGCTCGTGGCTAAAGTGATAACAGCCGCACGTGTCGATCCATCAGGTTAAGCTACGCTGGCCGGGGTTGGTCCATGGATGGGTGACCATCTTTACTTACCGATACTCCTCCGTGCCTCGGAAAGCACGTTAACCCGTTGGTCACGTCTGTCAATCGTGGATCTTAGACAGTCGTTACGGGTCGTCGGAAGCCCGAAAGTCTGACATCCAGTCTTACCAAGGGGTATGTAACTGGGTTGTGGAGGTCAGATAGGCAGTCACTCCTTGTAAAATACTGGTATTCAGCTGCATCCGGTTAGACTGGAAGCCGACCCCAAGATAGTTGTGAAAAGGCTAGGCAGATGAGTTAGGATGGATTAGGATGTGGAGAGCCAAAGTATGGAACTCTCTAGCAAAGTTTGTTTTTCCTACCACCCATAACTCGCCTTCAAAGCAAGAGTGAACTACCAATTTCTGGACTCCCTCGTAGACCTCATCCACCGCATTTAGCATCAGGCGTGATCTAGGTCAAGAGTTAGCTAAAAAAAAACATAAGATTTTTTTTGGAAAATTATCGCTTTATCAAGTCGCGCACGTCTGTAAAAACCTTTACTCGTTTGTATGACTTGTAATCCACACAAACGCAGCAAAGAGCGAAGTTTCACGAAGCGTCCCTTTATCTTCCACATAATACCTTCTACTCAAATTGATTCCTTTGTTCAAAGAGATTTCCAGAAACACAGAATGTCTGTATTGATTAAGTAAATTGATATCTAATTGAATCCTCCTAACATGCGTGAGTTCGTGGAGTTGAGAGTGAATGTCTCTCAATGTGTCCAATTACTTAGTTATGTTGTTTTCTTTATCTGATTATTAACCGACTTCGAAAAAGGAGGAGGTTATCAATTCGGATGTTTGTATTATTATTATTTTTTTTTTTATGTATGTTCGGGCATAACTCCGTCATATATTGACGGATTTGCAAAATTCTTCTTTTGTTCGAAAGGGGTTTATTCCGAAATGGTCCCATTTAAATTTCAAAAAGATCTGATGATGGGTTTCGGATACAGACAACGGAACTCTTCAAAAATTGACAGCAAATCAACCGCGATTGCCGCTATCGTATGTCTATGAATTGTTAACACAGTTTAATGGGGAACCACAACTAAAAAGTGAAAAATAAAATACTTTTTTACAAAAAAATAGAACCGACTTCCAAAAAAAGTGCAAAATAACTTTAATTTCGGAAGTCGGTGTCAAAAAACGAAGACACAAAACAGGAACACCGACTTCCGAAATTAAAGTTATTTTGCACTTTTTTTGGAAGTCGGTTCTATTTTTTTGTAAAAAAGTATTTTTCTGTTTACAATCCTACTACGAAAGTTTGTGAGTGTGTGTGTTTGTTACTTCTTCACGCTCCAACGGCTGGACCGATTTGGATGAAATTTGGTATGTGGATAGCTTATGCCCTGGATTAACACATAGGCTATTTTTATACCAGTTTGCGCGGGTGAAACCGCGGAGCGCAGCTAGTAATTATTATAAAGGCGAAAGTTTATGAGTTTAAGTGTTTGTTACTTCTTCACGCTCACACGGCTAGACCGATTTGGTTGAAATTTAGAATGTAGATAGCTTATACCTTGTATTAACACATAAGCTACTTTTATCCTGTTCTTTGTGGGCGAAACCACGGGGCGCACCTAGTATTATGAATATGAAAGTTTGTGAGGGTGTATGGATGCTTGATCCTTTTTCAAGCAAAATCTACTGAACGGATTTTGATGAAACTTTACAGTAATATTGCTTAGACATCAGAATAACACGTAGGCTATAATTTATAATGATGGGAAGTATTAATATTACGTGGGCGAAGCCGCTGGCAGAAGCTAGTACTTATAAATAATAAATTCAAAAGTATGGACAGATGTTCGTTACTAAATCACGCCAGAACAGCTAAATGGATCTGGATGAAATTTTGGCCTAGAGATAGATTCATCATCATTCTCCTGCCCTTATCCTAATTTATTTGGGGTCGGCGCAACATCTCTTTTTCTTCCATACTCCTCTATTAGTCGTCATCTCTGTAGTCACCCCTTTTTTTACCCATATCCTCTTTCACATAGTCCAACCATCGTTTCTTTGGCCTTCCCCTACTCTTATAGCCATCCACATCCATACACAAGTCTTTTCTCACGACATAGAGATAGATTATGGAATATACATAGGCTAACGTTTCATAGTCTAAGACAAATATACATTATAATTTATAATGGTGGAAGTAGGTACTTACTCCACGCGGGCAAAGCCGCTGGCTGAAACTAGTTAAGTATATACCTTTCTCTTCTTCTCGACTTTATCTGTATAATATAAAATTTAAAGTTCTAACTGACTGACTAATATATTAACGCCTAGCCTAAACCGCTGGTCCTAGAGACACGAAATTTGAAGGGTGTGTTCTTTGTGCAGAGTAGGTATCCATTAAGAAAGGGTTTTTAGAAATTTCACCCAAAAAAAAACCCCCTGAGAGGGTGAAAGGAGGGTTGAAAGTTTATAATTTTATTTTATAATTCCATTATGAACAGCAGCAGTTTTTTCCCAAGGATTCAAAACATCAAAGAAGATTGATGCGATAACCCTTCTCCGCCAAGAGTTTATAATAATGTTCAAACTATCATAGCATCCCTGAAACCACCGCCGAGGGGATAACCCTTTTCCTCGGTCACCTTTTACAAGTCTCGCGAGACGCGATGGGGTAGAGATGTGGTGAATATTATTATGATGTGTTTTTCGTATCAACGATTCGACAGAATCACAAACGTCTGTCGGGATTTTCTCAAAAAAATTGTTTTTTCAAAAATAAATTGTTGAATCACAATATAGCGAAGGGAAGGTATGCTTTAGTAATTAATTTTTAACATAATTAATGCAGGAAAAAAAGTAATTGTCCATTAGATGTCTAGTAGTTAAAATTTTGTGTTAATAATTACGGACGTAAAAACGTAAGGTGACTACAACGCCGTGCCGGCCTGACTAGGTCTGAAACTAAAATTGGAGTGTACACGGCGTTAACTCTTTATGTACTTATCAAGGGCAAACGAGAAAAAACCGGCCAAGTGCGTGTCTGACTTTGCATATTTTGGGTTCCGTACCAAATTTATTTTTAACTATTTGCATGACTTTGGGTCACCAAGATGATTATACTGTGAAAATTTATAGCTCCAACCGTTTGGCTGTAAAACTTGTCTGCCAGACGTCGGAAAGACACGTGAGTGGCAGCAATAGGGCTCCGTTTGGACCCTTCTTGTACAGAACCCTAAAAACGCGTAGGAAGATCCCAAAATATCAAAACCAGCCACCCACGACCTACGTCAAATGTGCTCTGTCGCGAACCATAAAGCCATTTAGTACCTACATTAAGTTCATAATACAAGGACATGTATTCGCTCTTACATGCGTAGGCGTCGGTTGTGGTACCATTAAGTTTTCAGAGTTCAAATAAATCCATACTAATAATTATAAATGCGAAAAAAGTGAAAAATAAAAAACATTTCGGAAGTCGGTGTTTCTAGTTTGATTTCTTCGTTATTTGACACCGACTTCCGAAATTAAAGTTATTTTTTTAATTTTTAGTGTATTTTCTTTTTTGAAGTCGGTTGTTTTTTTTTGTAAAAAGTTTTTTATTTTTCACTTTTTAGTTGTACCCCATTCTAAAACTAAATGAATAATAAAGTTATACCCGAATTGATAGCCCCAAAAATAGGGAATTTGAACATAGTTGGTAAAACTATGGTGTATCAGGGTGAACTGTACAAATCTGTATACCTACCCTTTCAGAGAGTATCAGCGTGATGTAATGTTGTGAAGTGGTGAAAACAATAATATACAGACATGCGATTGCAGTAATTCTGTAAGGTTTGCTATCATTTATTGAAGAGTTCCATTGTGTATCTCCGAAGTTCTTTATCAGATCTTCACCAAATTAAAATGGGGCCACGTGTGAAGCAACAGCTTTCAAATAAAAAAATATATTCAAAATCGGTTCATGTAGTAAAAAGTTATGAGGTAACACACACATAAAAAAAAATAAAAAAAATAAAGTGAATTGAGAACCTCCTCCTTTTTTTGAAGTCGGTTAAAAAATAATCTGATTCTCTGTGAAAATTAATTCCAAATCATTTTTAAAGAAATTTTGGTATGGCGATAGATTGGACCTTGGAGAAGTACATTGGAAAAGTTTTTGTCCCGGGAGTATGTTCCCTTGGGATATTTCTTGGTTTTCACGTATAAGCATAAGCTAGTATGCAATAAAGGTAATATTTGTGAAGGCTAAGTACATACGCCTCACTTGCTTGTGTTACAACGTGTTTAGCTATTTTAACCGACTTCGCAAAAAAAAAGAGGTTCTATGTTTGACTGGATGTAGTTTTTGAAGTGAAAACTTCTTTAGGCGCTTTGGGTATTTTTGAGATGGGAAAAAGCTATTGAAATCGCGCGACACCGACACCACTACGAGCGACGCCAATGCCGCTACGAGTGCTACAACGTTTTCACTTCGGTCACACAGTTTTCGCACACAGTTTTCACTTCGGCCGGCAGTCCCCATGACTGCCTATTTTTTTTTTATGTATGTCCACCGATTTTTTGACAGTTATGGACCGATTTTCAAAATTATTTTTTATCCGTAAGACTATACTCTAGAGGTGGTCCCATATAATTTTTAGTGTTTTTTTAAATAATAAATAAAAACAAAAAATATATATACATAGATGACGTTTTGGTTTCTTCCAATTACGAGTAGGTACTTCTGTTCAAATTCCATGTTATGGGGGTTATCAATTCAGGCGTAACTTTAATATTTAGTTCTGTTTACTAAGTTTTATAACAACTAAAAAGTGAAAAATAAAAAACATTTTTACATAAAGTACAACCGACTTACAAAAAATAAAATAAGTACTTACACTAAATATTGAAAAATTAAAAAAGTCGGTGTCAAATAACGAAGAAATAAAATAAAAATACTACCGAAATTAAAGTTATTTTTCTATTTTTAGTCTACTT
The DNA here is from genome assembly GCA_951329385.1 of Polia nebulosa. Lineage (NCBI taxonomy): Eukaryota > Metazoa > Arthropoda > Insecta > Lepidoptera > Noctuidae > Polia > Polia nebulosa. The sequence goes on from OX589605.1 coordinate 11,213,074, forward strand.
ATTTTCTTTTTTGGAAGTGTATTTTTTTAGAAGATATTATCCGGTTTACTATATGGTGGTTATTATAGTTATTTTGAACTTTTTTTTTTTTGGAAGTTGGTTCCATTTTTTTTTATTTTTCACTTTTATGTGGTGGTTCCCCATTAAATTATGCTAACAATACATAGATACAAACAAACGATTGCAGTAATGGCTAGTCATTTACTGTTAGTTATTGAAGAGTTTCACTGTCTATCTCCGAAGATCTTCATCAAATCCTAATGTATTATATATTAAAATATTCCTTCAAAAATATACATTTGAATAACGAAAACATCCGCAACATCCGCGCATCCAAATTGGATCAGTAGTATTCGAGAAAATCGCGGGCACACAACTCCTTTTTTGAAGTCGGTTAAAATATATTTTTATTTTACACTTTTTAGGGTACCTCACAGCTGAACCTAAATAGTGTGCAAGATCTATAGTAAGTACCTACCTATACATTTTTTTTTGAGTTAGCCTATACTGTGCCACTGCTGGGCAAAGCATGGCCTCTCACAAAGCCTTCCGGGTATTTTTTTCACCTACAGAATATAAACATTAAAACCATTTATAGCTAGAGTGTACTTCATCTCAATTCCAATAAGCCTCATGTCAATTCAAATAGGCAATACAGGCCGTAAAACAAACTTAAAAAAAATTAGGGTTCCTTACCCGAAGGGTTCTGTCCATCCGTCGTCTGTCACAAAATTTTGTTACGAAAATTTTTTTCTTAACTTCCCATTGACCTAAGAACTTGAAATTTGGTGATAATGTTTATTATTATGTATACTTTACTAACAATTCAAAGGAACCCTTAATGTGCGAAATGCAACACGCACTTGTCCAGTTTTTTTTAAATCGTTTAAAAAACAATTGACGCATTAAGTTCATAAAGCTCAATCCACCATCCCAACCAGTCTGTATCTTCATCGCAATTGACATTCAGCTCAGGCTGGCCGTCACAATTATTCGCTAATGGTACATTTAAATGCAAAGACCAGTCCTCGCCCCTCCGAAGTCTTGCCACAACCGAGCATGACTGTACTGAAGTTGTGTTCAGGGAATATTAGTGAATGTCTCTTAATATCATGCTAATATAGCGGGCTAAATTTTGGGGATCTTTTAAATAACGCCTGATTTGTGGGAACTTCTTTTTTGAATAAGAACAAGACAATATTCAATTGTATTAGTTTTGTTACAGAATATCTGCGTTATAAATAAGATCAATTCTGAAAATCCATATCAAAAAGGTAAAGGTTGTCTGTAAGAAATTGCCCTGTGCGATAAGACCGCCTATTATTCACTTGATCTGTAAATGTTTATACTGTGCTCATTATGAGGTTTCGAATAAAGTTTATAATAAATAATTAATAATTCTAATAAATAAATAAAAACCGGCCAAGAGCGAGTCGGACCCGCACGCAATAAAATTTTTTTTTTAGGTATTTTTTAAACTATTATATGCTTACAGTTTTTCCTGTAATCTAGTAAAGAACTACATCCTGTATTTTTTTTTAAATTTTAGGGCCGGTGGTTTAGGAGATTAGGGGTGAATGGTCGGACAGACAGTCAAACACACGAGTGATCCTCTAAGGGTTCCGTTTTTTATTTAGACTTTCGGAACCCTAAAAAATAAAAAAATTTCATCATCATCATTCCAGCCGAAAGCCTTCCATGCTAGACATAGGCCTCTTCAAGTGTCGTCACATTGACCGGTCCTGTGCGTATCGCATGCATCGGCTCCGCGAGCTTCACCAGATCATCAGTCCACCTTGAGGCCTTCCAACGCTGCGTCTTTCGGTACGCGGTCGCCACTCCAAAACTTTTCGGCCCCATCTGCACCAGTGGCACCATCTTTTCTGCGTCTGTTAGTAAAACGTATACCATACTCCTGCTTCTACTAGCTACCGCCATATTATTGTGATGCGTGTGTGTGTATGTACGAGTAGGTAGTAGAAGTTTGAAAAACTTCTACTACTGCAAAATTCTAAAAAACTTTTTTTCTTAGAAATATACTTCTGAAAAAGCCTGTTCCTAAACAAGCAATGAAAAGGTTTAATTAATTTTGCACCCAACTTCATCGAATGCAGTGCGCAGAAGCTCTAAATCATCTTTCCCAAAAAGCACAGTCGCTAACACATTCTAAGCATTATTCCCACCTCAATTTACTTCAATTTATTGTCATTGTACAGACATCTTCTCAATTTACTCCAATATCATTGTACAGACATCTTACAATACAAATTACACACAAAGTTATGCTCATTTATGAATACCGGGCTAATATCACGAGAATGCTAAAGACATATGAACCTTATAGCGAGGGAAAATAAGTTAGAGTTTTGTGTTAAAAGAGACTCTATCACTCCACATTTTGTGCTTCACAGAAATTCTCGTCTAAAGAAATAAATACGTTTTTGTGTTGGTCATGTCAAGTATGTGCTGTATTCAAACAAGAATATAAGAGGGTTAAAATATTAACTGCAATATGCTTTTGTCAGGTTAGGTAGGTAGCTCATAGGTAACTCGTAGGTTAGGTACGCCGAGGTCCCTAGACATCCAAAAAAAAGTCGAAGATTGTTACCCATTGAACGCCTTACATAGATATCTAAGCCTCAAATAGTGTATTTGAGACATCGAAATGAAAGAAGTTCTCAGGAAGTCGGTTGATGGTATTAGGTTCGCCCCTTTTACATGGGACTTAAACATAACTAGAGCAACCACTGCTCTGGCCCAGTGGTAATGGCAATAAAAGTATATTAAAAGGTGAAGGAAAACAGTGAGTAAACCGACAAATCCTAGAACTAAACCTTCGAAGACATGTGACATCCACCAAGTCGCATTGGACCCGCTTGTGTTCCAGCAATAGGAACATTTTAGGCTGACGCAACGTGTTGGTTTAAGCTGTAAGTAGTTGTTATGCAATAAATAAATAATTATTATGCTGAACATAACTGGTGAAAAGTGGGTGTACGGCAGATACATCTTTACAGAACCATTCGCGGAATACGGGCATAATGAGAGAGCATAAACATTAAACTGCCCTACATTATTTTCTGTAATATTCGATCAAATCACACAAGCAGGTATTTTAGACCTACAACACCTCAACACCATCACATTCTTCGCAGTTCCCAAACAACAAAATGTCAACAGTAAACTCCCCGAAAAAAGAGAATGAATTTTCATTTCTCCCCAATTTCGTGAAAAGTTTAGTTGTTCCAAGTGGACCATTTTCGCGACTCCTACGCAATAACCGTCTATGTCCATCAATGTCACATCCGCTGCCAACTTTACAAAGTGAGGGAGGTCAGGAAGTTTAAACAAACCCTCCGGTTTGGTCCTTCGGTACATTAGTTTCTTTTACCCACATACATTAACTTCAGATTTGTTTCACATACTTATAAAACTGTGTTGAAACTGAGTTACAGTTGCGACTATTTTGTAAAAAAGAACGTCAAAATAATGGAGGAAAGACAGTTATCTTGACTGTACCTACTGATAAGACAATTAATGTCTCTTTTCATAAGTACATAGTATAGTTATAGATAAGGACCAAATTACATCTACTCAATACGTGTGGGCCATATCAGACCATCAACACGTAATGAACTCAGCTAAATTAATACGTTTTGTGAAAATGGCTCGACCGATTTGAATATTTATTATTTCGCCTTAATACTCCCCGACGTTCAGGAAAAAAGAATGTCATCTAGTTTTACAATAAATAGGTACATCAATCAATCAGCTCAGCCCTTTAGATACCAAATATGTTACCTATGTGAAGACGACTCAGGGAGAGACGGAGAGCTATACAGGCCGTATATCACTGTCTCTTTCACAAACCGCTTTCAAGATTATTTAAAGACGTCATGATCTAACGTTTTAAGAGCACAGTCATCATTACTGAACTTACATTATTTGCAAACTTTTAAATTTTTACAAGTAAATAATAGTCATCTACTCAAATACTGACAAGGTAACGTATTATGTTTATTATATTATCATACTCTTATCATAAGACGTTATTAATTGCATTGTTTACGTTTTTTTTATGTTTTCGCTGCAGTTATTCGGAAAATTACACAAGATCTCCTTTCTTCCAGTCCATCCAAATGTTGTCTGTAAGAAGTTAATTAAATGACAAATTTTAAATTTCATTGCAACATATATGTACATTTTTACGTTTTTTTTTTAATAATAAAAATCGTCACTTAAAATACTAAATTCGATACTTGAGTTGATTGATGGCCATGAATTCAAATTATCTCGAATAAAAATTAAAGCATTACCTCTCCACCATTCCGAGATTATATTTACTATTGATATTTATTTTATATTTCACTATGTACTTTGGTTTATTTTAAAGTTAGGTATATTTTATGTATGAATTATTTATGTATTCTAGTCTATTTTATGTTTTTATATCTATTTATACACACTGTGTCTATATTTCTCTGACCAACATTCCAGTCGCAGGTCTGCTGGAAGAAATTTCTTTTGAAATAAGCAGCACCTTGGTGCTCTTCTATCTATATTTGTTCGTTTTTCTCTTGTAAGTGGTTTTGTGTGTGCATAAATAAATGAATAAATAAAGTATGCATAATTTCCTAGGGATAATTAAGAACACATTTTGGAGAATTAAACGCCATTAAGTTACGTTTTCGATAAAAACATAGATAAACTACAGATCATGTTTCAATCCATATTAATTTCAGCTGAAATTGGACGTTACTGCTAAAGTTTATTCATTCCTGTGTGTGCTAGGGTTTTGTTCGCTGTTTATTGCCACAATATTGCTAGCTTTGCAGTCTGCTCGGTACATGTAGTACCTATTTGATTTCACAACAGCATAATAAATTAGTATTGAAAACTCTATATCATTAAGACTTCGTTCTAAATAAGTATTTCATTATAATACGAACATAAATTATAATCTACATATAAATAAAAACTTTCGACCCCTTTTTACGCTGACGAAGGAGTATAAAATTTGGCACATTTAAAGTTTGTAAGGAGAAGGAGTGCAGAAAGCTAATATTTTTATTTAAAAAAAAACTTTATTACAGTAAAAACAACCGACTTCTAAAAAAAGTCTGGGAGTCTTTAAGTCAAGAGTGAATAGGTTACTTCTAGGTAAGCGTGCTCCATCTTCGACCACATCATCGCTTGCCATCAGGTGAGATAGTGGTCAAACGCGAAATTAAAAAAATGACTTTAATTTCGGAAGTGGGTGTTTGTATATTATTTCTTCGTTATTTGACACCGACTTCCGAAATTAAAGTTATTTTTTAATTTTTAGTGTATTTTCTTTTTTTGGAAGTCGGTTGTTTTTTTTGTAAAAAAGTTTTTTATTTTTCATTTTTTAGTTGTCATACCCCAGAACTAAAAACCCAAATAACATGGAACGTTGAATTTAAACACACTCGTAATTGGAGAAAACCAAAACGTCATCTATGTATACGTGTTTTTCCAACCACTAAAAAGTTCCAAACAAGTCACTTTTCAAGCAGTCTAATGCAGTTGGTGGCAGTTATTTTAGTTCAATTATTGATTTCATGCCACCAACTGCATCAGACTGCTTGAAAAGTGACTTGTTTGGAACTTTTTAGTGGTTTTTACAGTCGGGTTTTCTTTTTAATTTTTTACAGTTTAGTGAGTTATATTTTCGGAATCGCCTTCTCGAACCCTTTATTTTGATACTCCACTTAATTCCTGTCGGACAGTTTGGCTGTGCTCAAAGCCTTGGATAGTAAACAAACTAACAGAAAGTTAATTTAGAAAGAAAAAAAGAAAGAAAGAAAATACGTTTATTAAACGTACACGTTACACGTACACGTATACGTTTTTTTTAATTTACGAATGTCACCTTGCCCTGGAGAGTATTTCGATATCAAATCGAATCACCCTACAGTGGATTAAGGGGCACAGTGGATCTCTAGGCAATGATGTAGCGGACGAGCTTGGGAAGAGGGGTTCCGAGATGGAAGTGTTAGGCGCGTACCCAATCCTTCCCCTACTTTTCTCGCAATTTCGTACATGGATCCGCCAAAGAACTACACAATAACAGATGGTCACGGGCAACAGACTACAGGCAGTCGAGAATGGCCATGCCAAGCTTACACCCATGACTAACCAAAAAACTGCTCAGTCTCAGTAAAGCCAACCTTAGAATAATAATAGGGACAATCACGGGCCATTGCCTCTTGAACAAACATCTTTTCAACCTAGGCGCCACGGACAGCCTTCTCTGTAGAGGCTGCTTTGACGCTGAAGAATCAGTCGCTCACGTCGTCCTGGAATGCGTGGCCGTGGCTAGCCAACGTGCACAAATCCTCGGAACAGTGAGGTCGCTCCGCGAAGCCTGTGCAGCTCCCAGGATGATTGTGTGCTTCTGGGCGGAGTTAGGCTGGCTATGTTAGCCAGAATCCCCCACGCACAACGGACCAAATAAGAGAATGTAGTTCATCGACTTACATTTTTTTCTTTTTAAAAATATGGCGCCCCGTTGTCGCCATATTGTATTTTGATTACTGTCATGTCTTTAGTAGCACTCGCAAGATTAAGACGAATCAATTGACGTAAGAATGATCAAAATCAGCCCACGCCTTTCGTAGAAACCAAACGCGTGGGCTGATTTTGATAATTCTTCTTAGTGCCACAAAGGAACAAACATACATACATACATAGATTGATAAACACATTACCCACCCTTGCATCGCGCAGTCGGGTAATAAAAATATTGGACACGTTTACCAAACCAATAAAAAATGACAAAGATAAAATACATCAAAGTTCAGGAGTGTGGGCTTGTTATGTCACTTTGGTAGTAAAAAATGTCGCGCCGCGTGACGTCACGCGACATTTTAATGCACTGTATCGCCCTCATTTTTTGTTTACGTGACAAAATAAAAAATACGCGTCCAATATTTTTTGGTTATTTAGCTGACGCACTAATTAGATTTTTTAAATAATATTTACCATTCCATTCCATTATAATTTGACACATCGAATTTCATTCGCGTCACGTTGCCACTGGTGATTCTAGCTTTCCGAAGTTGCAGTGGTTGGGAATAGTAAGGCGAGTTTCTCTGATATAACGTTCTGGTCGGATAATTGAGGCCCTTCCGAAAGTTTCATGACTATTAATTCTCTTTATCAGATTGATAATGCCTATCACATAGACCGATTATCTAAAACCTGTCTGCAATGGAAAATACCAACAAACGGTCCCGCATCAGATGATACATTTACAATATTTGACATAAGTACCGAATTACGATAACCTTGCATGACAGCTGACAGATATCTTATCATTATGCAAGTCAGTGTACTTACTAGTATTTATTTACTGTCAACATTGAGAGTAATTGTCTAATAAGATGTTCTTGTGTGTGTGTAACAACGCGTGTGTTGTTCGCGTCTGTTAGAACTCAATAATATGTATGGGCATGGTTGTAATGCAGTAATAACAGCATCTGTCTGAGAGGATTCACTGGAGGGTAATACCTTGTTTCATACGGAGGAGGAACGGGCATTGACCATCACGATTGCTGCAGCAAATGGTCATTGTATATGACTTTGACGCAATTTAGTATACAATAAGGGGCAGTAAGTAGTATTTTTTTTTGAGGTGGGAAATCATCCAATGATTTCTCCCGCTCTTGTTGGAGTGGGAGGGCCTGTCAGACTTTTGCTAACTAAAACCCACCCCTGTCCTTCAGTTGCCCGAGTGCCCTGGGGCGCGGTAACTCTGATTTGAATTTATCCACGACCCCTGGCAGTAACTTCACTTCTTAGCGTGTCGATGGCAAATTTAGTTCAATATTTGGCCCAGTATTCAGCCACGGCAACAGCATTCGCTGACTAAGCTATAAGGTCCTCGCACGTACAGCAATATGAGAGGTAGGCCATGGTCTGCGGAGAGGCACCGCACTTGTACGGAAAGAACTTGGTGACGGAGAAGTTAATAACAATAAACTAGTTGATGTGTCAGTAGACAGTGAAACCGACCTTTCATGTAAATAAACAAACAAAAAGATAATCGGCAAAGCCAGCCAACAAATTGCGAAGATATTGCTGAAAATACATCCAAAAAACATTCAATAGAATTAAGAACCAACTCCTTTACAATGTCGATTACAATAAACAAGTAATTCCAAATGTAGCCACAAGTATTAAAACAAGAGCATTACAGGCAAAGATAAAGCAAAGATAAAAGAAACAGCACACAGACATACTATTGATAACCCAGTGAGATTCGGTCACGATAGACAGTAATGTCGCAGGAGCCATTGCAAAGTTTACCTCCGGAGAAATGGGGCGAGCTTCAGAATGCCTTCAAGAAGGATTTGACAAGAGGATTGCCAGCGTACTCGGTTCTGACCATGCAAAAGCAGTGGGTGGATAGGGGGATTGACTATGAATTTAAAGTGTATTGCCCTTTTGGTGATGTGCATAATGGAATGGTGGCTGTGAATGAAAAGGTTCGTAAACGTGCTTTTTGCTGTGAATATTTTTGAAATTTCGTTACATACTACCTACTATTCAAATTGATTAGTACCAGTTTTCATACAAGCGATTATTTGAAATACTTAGGTATAATTAGATAATTATATGGGTGTTTGATAAAAATCTAACAGCTGACCAGACGAGTGTGATAAAAAATCTATGTAATAGCATTTTGTGTCAAGTAAGCAAATTACCACAAACTAATCTCTAACCAAATCGTCTAAAAAGCACATAGAGCTAGTGTACGAGTAGAAATATATAAATGTAGATAGAATTAATAGAATCACAATAAAATTGTAATCTCAACATGTTTACTAAACAATAATCATTTGATAAGAGAGACTAAACAGGTTCACGTAGATACTATATAAATAAATATGAGAAAAGAAGACATATTGCGCCGACCACCAGGGATAAGGAAGCAAAAGGAAGATGACTATGAATCATTTGACAAGTTAATTAATTCGAATAGCATAAAAAACTTTTTTACAAAAAAAAACAGCCGACTTCCAAAAAAAAAATACACTAAAAATTAATAAATAACTTTAATTTCGGAAGTCGGTGTCAAATAACGAAGAAGTAAAATACAAACACCGAAGTCGGTTGTTTTTTTTGTAAAAAAGTTTTTTATTTTTCACTTTTTAGTTGTTATACCCCAGAACTAAAAACCCCAATATAATGGAACGTGGAATTTAAACATTTGGAGAACACCAAAACGTCATCGAGGTACACGTATTTTCCGTTTTTGTTCAGTTTCTCAAAAAGCGCTGAAGCAATTTCGATCAAATTTATATGGGACCACCTCGGGAGTATATTCTTTCAGATAAAAAAATAAATTTTGAAAATTGGTTCACAATTGACGGAGAAATCGCGTAACATACATACAAAAAATAAACACACAGACGAATTGAGAACCTCCTCTTTTTTGAAGTCGGTTAAAAAAGGTGGTCCTTCTATCCAACATTTATGGGGGGATATGTGTTTTTCGATATACAAGGTGGAGATGACAATACAATAATAAATAACAACACTGGCAATACTCATTGTTATGAACAACTTTTATTATGAGACAAACCCAAAAATCTCGAAATCAAAATTTAGATAATTACCTTAGTTGTAAATCTGAATTTTTATGAATGGTGTGAACCGGGCTAGAATTGTTTAATGCATTATTCAATTTATTTGTTCCAGAATGGTTTTTACGAAGTAGTCATTCAATGCCCGAGTGATGACTTGGAAAACCTCGGCAAAGCTTTGAAGACCACAAAAATCATTGATTGGAAAAGATCTATTATAATCCCATATGTCCTGGACAACATTATTGAATTAATTAAGACAATATCAGAAGATATTAATGTGGAGATTGAGCGTATATTACCTGTAGCGACATATATATTGGATACTAAAACACCGTATGATGATGTTAAGTAAGTTTCATTTATATTTTTGTTAACTTTCAAGATATGGTTTGTCCAAAGTCACTGAACTTGTCCAAACCAATCCCTGAAACATATTTGACCAAGAGGCTGGAGTAATCTGTTTCGGTTTTATCCCGGGAAATCCACTGGACAGATTCATTCGCGGACATTGTTTCATACACACAGAAAACCTTTTTTTGCGTGCTCTTGTAAATACAGCCCCTGCCTGGGTCGCGGACTACCTGGGGTCGCGGATAAATTCAAAATAGAGTTCCCGCGGCCCTTGGCACTTAGGCAACTGAAAGAACAGGCGTGAGTTTTATTATTTATTTTATTTATCCTTTATTTCTGGCAACTATGGCCCATAAAACACAATAAAATATATATAAGTATAAAACAATAATTAGTCAGTTAGATTGTAGAGTTGGTTTTTTTTTTTGGTAATGTGGGAAATCATCCAGTGACTTCTACCGCTCTAGGGTGGAACGGAAAGGCGTGTCAGACTCTTACTGACTAAAACCCACCCCTGTTCCTCCCTGCCCTGAATGCCCAGGGGCGAGGTAACTCTTTCGAATTTATCCTCAACCCCCGGGCAGGCGTCGGCCATGACGGGCCCCGTCCTGTTTGCTGACAAATCTTTGAGGCGCGCGTGGAACACTACGCGCCGTCAACTCTCGGGCCTGGTGCTGATCAGACGACGAGTTACCCACAACTCGCCGTCCGCAGGCCCGGGTCCGTCCGCAGGCCCTAGTTAGTGGTTTTAGTCAGTAAAAGTCTGGCAAGCCCTCCCGTTCCACCCAGAGTTGGAAAAGTCATTGGATGATTTCCCACCCCCACAAAAAAAGGCACACACATGCCCGATTGCCCGTGTGCGAGTCATCTAGTCAATAATGCTTGTAAATACCGGGATCGATTTCCGCTTCTAGAAATGAGTACAGCGATAGCGTCATCGTCTGTTATCAACATTATTTCAGCAAAATAAGTCCAGTGCTTAAGTAAACCTTACATAATTATATACGGTCCTGCGCGTTCCATATCCAGCAACCTTGACCGACAGTTCGACAGTCCACCTCGTGGTGGGCCTATTCGCTGGTCTAACTTAGCTATTAGACTCCTTTATTCTAGAAGAACTCACTTCTCACTTTTTCTTTTCAGCCTACCAACAGGAATGACCTTCGAGCTACTAACAAACAAATACGTGGACTTTATCGACTCCACATGGCCTTATCGCTATCCCTCTTCAACAACATACTTTGAACTCCTTATAGAAAACAAATATGGCTACGGGCTCTTTCTGAATAATACCTTGACATGCTGGCTCTTTATCAACGAATCAGGAAACCTAACACATATGTACACAGTCAAAGAACATCGCCAGAAAGGCTATGCAGTGTTGCTTCTCAAATTAGTCAGTAATGTTCTGATAGAAGACGAGAAGATTCCGTCTTCCTACATTATACCGGATAATTACAATGCTATTAAATTGCATAATAAAGTTGGGTTCGCTACAATTGAAAATGTATCCTGGTGTTTTTTGAGAAGTATAATAAATTGAATATTTTGAAATGTCTTGATGTTTTATTTGAATCTAGAAACCAAAATTTATGTTACCAACTGTCATAATATTTTTGCAGTTCCAGAAAGAGTATGATCTTTTTTGCTTTTTTCAGACTTCTAACCTCAATTTGTAAACTAAGAAATTGCAAATGTAGAATGATAAAGAACTATGAGATTGTAAATATATAATGACAAAATACGAATGATATAATAGCCCAAATTGATAACCCATCTGGAGGATTTTTAAATCATTGACCTCTAAGGCGACAGTGATTCTTCCTTTGAAGTAATAATAATAATATGACGCCCTGGATAGGCATGTCCGTACACTGCTGACTGCATTTTGAATGCATCACCCACGTTCGTCGGTGATGAGACTGTTTATCCCGCGGAAATGTGGAGGCCGAGGCTTTTTAAATACTAAGACCCTCCACAACCAAGAGTCTGAGGGAATATTTCCTAGCTGCTGACGTGGGTATGCATCGAGATGTAATGGCGGTGAACAAGGGCCTTACTCCACTCTCCTTGGCTAACGAGAACTGGCGCAAACCTCTAGTGCTTGATACTTACGATCGCAGATAAGTATGGCAGAGTAAGGAACTTCAACGGCTTTTTCCGACCGAATACCAACTAGCGTCCGTAGCCTGCGTGTCGGTGACCTCTTTGGGGAAACCGAAGGTTTTGTCTGTGCAATTATGGACGAATTTTTTATGACGAAAATCTACCTGAGATTTATTGTGAAGTTGACATCTGTCGGGCATATCACCGTCCGGGAGAATCAATTCGCCACATTGTCTCTGGTTTTTTTCGTCTAGGTAACGGAGAGTACATGCATAGACACAACCTTATAGCCAGGATTATTCATCAGCAACTTGCTCTGAAATACTCTCTTGTAGAATCGGAAGTGTCGTACTATAGGTATGTGCCAGACCCAGTTCTCGATAATGGTCATATCACATTGTACTGGGATCGGTCTATCATCACTGACAGAACTATTATAGCTAATAAGCCTGATATAGCGGTGGTAGAGTAAATCGAGAGGCGTGCAATGATTGTTCACATTACCGTCCTACATGACGAGAACCTCGTGAAAGCCAAGAAAGATAAACAAATCAAGTATATCGACTTGGCTCGCGAGGTTGTCGACATGTGGGATGTGGACTCAGGGATCATTGTACCGATAGTCGTGTCAGCCAATGGCTTAATAGCCACGAGCCTCGACCAACACCGAGAGCGTTAGGTTATGGATCAAGGGCATGATTCAGAAAGCAGTACTTCTGGACACGGCTCGCATTGTCAGGCGGTTCCTCTCTCTGGAGCCCTGCCGATAGCTTGGACCCTGTTCCCGATACCGGTGGGCTACTATTTTTTGTATTTTAAAATGATTTTTTTTATCCTTTTTATTTAAATATTTAAAAATGTATATAATATGTATTTAAAGATGAATAAACGGAATAATAATACGTTTCAGTGACCTCTTCGGGGAAACTGAAGGCTTTGTCTGTGCAGTTATGGACGAAGTTATCTTGTCGAATAACTACCGTAGCCGTAGTCATTCTGTGTACATATCGGCGGTACTGTATACAAACTTTAAAACTAGATATATAACTGCAGGGATGCCACAGGGTTCCTTGCTGGGTTCTCATTTCTTCATACTTTTCATAAATGACATGCCCAAGCAGGATCACACTCATCTTACTTATTTTGCTGATGACACAGCCTCATTTACGACAAGCGAAGACATAGATTGAATAGTTGAACGGCTCCAGTTATCATTACAACTTCTAGTTTCATAATTTAATAAATGGAAAATTAAATTAAATTTCACAAATCTAAAGTCATAATTGTTCACAAGAAAGAGGTCATTACCTAAAAGACACATAAAAATAGGTGATACAATTTTAACATGAAGAACTAAGATTTTTTTGGGGGGTGGGAAATCATCCAATGACAATTACTGACTAAAACCCACCCCTGTTCCTTCCTTGACTAAGTGCCCAGGGGAGCGGCAACTCTATTATGAATTTATCCGCTACCCCTAGGCATGCAGGCACCGGCCATGATAGGCCCTGTCAGTGGTGACTGACAAACATCTCTTTGAGGCGCGCGTGGAACACTACGCGCCGTCGACTCACGGACCTGGTGCTGATTGGACGGCGAGCTGAAGTACCTTGGGGTAATACTGGGCAATAGACTGAATTGGACAAAATATACTGACAAGTTCCGCGTCAAAGAAATAAGAGCCCTAAATTGCCTACATTCGTTATGAAACGGCGGTCTAAAGTCACCTCAAATAAAATAAAAAACTTTTTTACAAAAAAATAGAACCGACTTCCAAAAAAAGTGCAAAATAACTTTAATTTCGGAAGTCGGTGTTCCTGTTTTGTGTCTTTGTTTTTTGACACCGACTTCCGAAATTAAAGTTATTTTGCACTTTTTTTGGAAGTCGGTTCTATTTTTTTGTAAAAAAGTTTTTTATTTTTCACTTTTTAGTGTTGGTTCCCCATTAAACTGTGTTAACAATTCATAGACATACGATACCAGCAATCGCGGTTGATTTGCTGTCAATTTTTGAAGAGTTCCGTTGTCTGTCTCTGAAACCCATCATCAGATCTTTTTGAAATTTAAATGGGACCATTTCGGAATAAACTCCTTTCGAACAAAAAAAGAATTTTGCAAATCCGTCAATATATGACGGAGTTATGCCCGAACATACATAAAAAAAAAAAAAAAAAAAAAAAAAATACAAACATCCGAATTGATAACCTCCTCCTTTTTCGAAGTCGGTTAAAAATTTAAAATGTACACAACTCTTGTAAACCATGCATTACCTATAAATATAGTGTTTAGATAGGTAATGTAGGTACGCGGCTCCTTGTCCAAAAAAAGGCTACAAAACTTATTTTAGTAAGTACCTACACCTTTACGGACTAATCTTAAAATGTTACAAAGGAAACCCAACATTAAAACAGTTCTCAAAAACAAAACTCACTAAAAAGTACTTATCTTACAACTAACCCTAATTCAATCTTAATCCACTTATTTCTAAAATTGGCCAAATACGATTTGAAAATTGTAAATACGTCGACACATAATAGTACCTATCATCGATACCGTGTCCCACATCACTTACTGCTTTAAATGAGTAACAAAGACGGAACAACTCGATGACCGGACTTTTTCTTAAGTTCGACATGAATGTAGGTAGATTTGGAATTAATCACCCTCAGTACACAAAGTTCATTTGCATTTTTATAATATAACGTAGTTATGTCAAAGTAAAATTAATTAAAAGTATACTGTACTTGTTACAATTTTTTATAAATAGTTTATGTGGTAAAAAGTGCGTTTCTGTCTTATCATCTCGCTGTAAGTACATAATTTATAAGTTAACTTATGAAAGTAATAATATGATATCTATGTGTTATTACAAGTTGTTTTGTTCTTTACGTTTTCTTGTATGTTTCATTTGGCGCCATATTCTGCAAAAACCACCCATTCCTTATATTTAACGGTTTTAGAATAATTAATTTAATCTATTTGAAAAAAAAAGTGTGTGTGTACTTATGTACTCACGTAAGAAGTTATACTTCTTTGGCGTAACAAGATAAAAAACTAAACTATCAGAAAGTTAACAAAAGGAAAACTTTCATTCTTCATGAACCACAGACCATAGCTAACTTCAGGGTGTCGGTTCTAGCTAACTTCAACCTGTGAATTTTGTGTGACAGCGATGCGCGCGCATCTTAAAATTTCACTCTCATCATTTTTTCATAACGCGCCTAAAGAAGTCTAACTTCAAAAAGAAAAAAGCAAGTAAAGTATAATAACTAAAAGTAGTATGTCATAAATAAAATAAATAAATAAGAAGGTCCTTTTAAACGAACATTAACCAAAGGCCAACAACGTAAATGTAAACTGTGCTCAAAATTAAATTTTTCCTAGTTAGTTTTCCGTGGTTTCCTCTTTGATATAAAGAAAAAGTGAAAGATGAGTTTTTTTCTTACTACTCCATTGTTCTTTTCTATTTTTCGTTGCAGGCTCCAAGAGAGTTGAATCGTGTCTTAACTTAATTGGCTCGGCACTTTTCTGGTGTTTCTAGCATTCAGAAGTTGTAGCGGTTGAGAATAGTGTGACGGAATTGTCTGATGCCAATGTTCTGCAGAGGGATAAATAAGACCCTTCCGAAGTTTGATGAATATTTTTTCATCAGATATATTATGTCATGAGCACCGGCAGGCCTATTTTCAGGGGGGTGCATTTATTCCACATGGCCTCACATATAGATAGAACTGACATAAGTCTAAAAAAGGACGCAAGACCAACCGAGGCGAGCTTGGAAAATTCAGCACATCTCTTCCAATAAGCTAGGAATTTATTTCTAAGAGGCCTTTTTATTTTATTTTATTTTTAATTTTGGTCGATTTTGTATTTAATATTGAAAGCAGACGGCTGCAAGCCGTCCCCACCCGGTGCCCATGGATTGTGCCTATGCCATAGACCCTAAAACCTGTCTGCAATGGAAAATACCTACAAACGATCCCGCATCAGACGATACATTTACAATATTTGACATACCTAATTACGATTATCTTGAAATACGACCGTACAGATAACTTATCGCTATGCAAGTGCAGTGGACTTGCTGGTATTTGTATAGGCATTGACATTAATTTGTTAAGGTGTCCTTGTTTTATGAAGGTATTATGAACCTGCTATCATAGATTAACACTTTAAAGGCATAGTAAAAATATAATAATAACAATATCGGTCCTGCAGATGTATTCGCTAACTCAGTTGACATCAATTTGATAAGCACTATGCAGTAAATTGCTCGGTAGACACCGATTATAATATGTACTACGGTTTTTCTATACGTCAAAGCAGCAATGTATGGCAAAGTGCCTATCAAATTGATGTCAAATGAGTTAGCGAATACGCCTACAGGAGGAACATTTGACATTATTGTTGTATAACTTGTTGTAAATTGAATCTCACAGTAGGTACTCTAGGTACTTTCATATTATGGTCATGACAGTACTGTAACTTAGTATTCTAACAAACTGTCTAAATAAGGAGACGATTTAATAACTTGATATTTTCTAGATCACAAAGAACCTATGCTAAAGAAATGTTAAGAAAGACCCGATGAAGAGGAACTCTAACTGAAGACGGCGATGAACGATGAAATTAAAGCAGTAAAAAATAAACAAGCAACTCCAAATGCAGCAACAAGTATTGAAACATGAGCAAGCAAGGCAAAGATAAAAGGAGCAGCACACAGACATACTATTTATAACCCAGTGAGATTCGGTCACGAATAATGTCGCAGGAGCCATTACAAAATATACCTCCAGAGAAATGGGGCGAGCTTCAGAGTGCCTTCAAGAAGGACTGGACACGAGGAGTGTCAGGGCACACAGTTCTGGCCATGCAGAAACAGTGGGTGGATAGGGGGATAGACTATGATTTTAAAGTGTATTGCCCTTTTGGTGATGTGCAAAATGGAATGGTGGCTGTGAATGAAAAGGTTCGTAAACTTAATTTGTGATTTGCAAACCGTTAGTTTTATCGACCTCTGGTTTGTCAGAATGCAATTATTTGAAAATGATAATATTAGATAATGTTGTGTTGGATAAAGCGCATCTAACAGCTTACTGAAAAAGCGATAAAACAAACTTTTTTATAAAAAAAAACAACCGACTTCCAAAAAAGAAAATAAGGTAGGTATACAAAAAATTTAAAATTAACTAATTTCGGAAGTCGGTGTTTGTATTTTATTTGTTCGTTATTTGATACCGAAAATAAACTAATTTTTTAATTTTTAGTGTATGTACCTATTTTCTTTTTTGAAAGTTAGTTGTATTTTTTTTTTTAAAAAGATTTTGCTTTTTAGTTGAAGAAGATTTTTATTTTGTACTCCAGAACTAAAAACCCCAATAACATGGAACGTAGAATTTAAACATACTCTTAATTGGAGGAAACCAAAATGTGATCTATGTACGAGTATCTTTCGTTTTTGTTCAGTTTTTCAAAAAGTGCTAAAGCAATTTCGATAAAATTTATATTGGACCACCTCGGGAGTACATTCTTTTGGATAAAAACATAATTTTGTAAATCGGTCCACAACTGGTAGCCAAATCGGTGGATATACATTAAAAAAAACACACAGTCGAACACAGAACCTTCCTCCTTTTTCGAAATTGGTTAAAAATCCGTATCATTGCATTTTACAACAAGTTTTATAATGATTATGTAAACTGCCACCTGACGGAATGATCACAAACTCATCTGTAAGCAAACTTTCTAAACGGCACATAGATAGAGCCAGTGTACGAGTAGAAAGATAATATAAATGAAATTCAGAATAAAAATGTAACACTAACAATATTGAAACTTTAATCATCATATAATTAAAAATAAACATTTTTCTGAGTTATATGCTAATAGAGAAGAGTGGAAGAACAAAACATGTTGTGCAGACCCCCTGAATTGAGATCAGAGAAAAATAACGATATTGTTCGATCGCCCTTTTATCCATAATTTATGGAAACATGTTGTTAGTGTTCCGAAAGTCCGAACCCTTATAGAAAGGATCACTCGTTTGTCTGTCTGTCTGTCTGTCTGTCTAACAGCTAGCCATTTGCAATACTTAGTTTTAAAGTTATCTTCGAAACTAACGAGACTTAAAAAAAATACGGAAAATAGTTATTTACAGGAAAACCTTTTTATGATTCGTTCAAAACTGTTTTTTTAATAAGTTACATACACTTTTAAGAGTAGTATGAGTCCGTCCTGTCTAGATATTGTAAATGCTTACATTATTTCTTTCTTTTTCAGAATGGTTTTTACGAAGTGATCATTCAATGCCCAAGTGATGACTTGGAAAACCTGGGAAAAGCATTGAAGAACACCAAAATCATTGATTGGAAAAGATATATTATAATCCCATATGTACCGTACAACATTATTGAATTAATTAAGACAATATTAGAAGATATTCATATGGAGATAGAGCTGATATTACCTTCAGCAGCATTTATGTTGGAAACTAAAACACCGTATGTTGATGTTAAGTAAGTTTATTTTAATGTTTTTGCTAAACGGAAACACAAGACGATTTCCAAAATGAGCGGTCTGTGTGAAGATAGTCTAACTAGAACAGAGCGAGAGAGTGATACGCGAATAAATTTGGAGCTATCTGTCGCGGAATTGATTCCCGTACATACTAGAGATGTAATGAATATTCGCATTCGCATTCGTATTCGCGAATATTCGCATAATTCTTGACATTCGTATTCGCAAAAATAAAGGTGTGTTAGTAAGTAACATTAGGTAGGTAAATGAAACAAAGAAATATCAAATTCTTATAATTTTAACAATTAAACCTTTATTCTTGAATTAAATGATCTTCCAGCGCAATCATCTCACTTATTGATTTCTCAACTCCCAAGGATCTCGCAGATTTGTCATCCCACTGTTTCGTTTTTTCGACACATTCTTGAAACGTCATCTGTTTTAACCTTAAATTTTTAGTAATTTTGTGGGAAGATGATGCATATCTACTAATTGCGTCCTATTTTTCTTTTTCGCATTTTTTCAATAAAGAAAATTCCTTATTATGCATTGACTTCAAATTATTTCTCATAGATGTTGTAGTTATTCGTTTTCGAGAATACTCTTTTTTAAAGTTTGCATTTAGCTCTTTCAATATCACAAAGCGTAAAAGAAGTCCATATTCCACTAGAAACTGATTTACTCATGTTAAAAAATCACTAATCATACTCTAACCTATTAACCAAAACTCACTTCTTTCTGTTGACAATCTTTCGATAAGTAAACATAAAAATCGATCAGTCTCTTTCGGATCAGCTTGGCAATGCTCGGAATACAATTCAAACGACGGCAAATATGTGTGTGCGTCTCGCGAGGCAAGTCAGTAGTCCAAACAGAGCAATAGATAAATGGCGCCTAATTTAAAACCGAATATTCGCATTCGTATTCGCGAATATCCGCGGCAGATATTTGAATAGCAATACTTAAAAATTGATATTCGTGACATCACTAGTACCTATAACACAAAGATCTGAAGTGAGAATTTCGTCTGAAACACACTAACGATACAGGAAAGAATCTGTGTAAGTTTAAGGAGAAGTATTTTTTAATAAAAAGAAATCCAAACTACGAGTATTATAAAGTGTAAGGTAAACGCTCCCGAAAACGGAGACAGGTGATAAGGCTAGTGGTTCTTGATACGATACCATCAATAAATCTGAATATTTTTTTTTTTTTTTTTTGTATTTTGCGTACACTATGCTGTGAGAACAGTTATAGGAAACCGTTATTTGCAGTTAGACACTTTTTTCTTTACAACTATCATGCAATGTAATATTCGTAAAATATCAGCTGACGCCCGCGCATTCCTCGAGTTCAAAGTGCGCGCGCTCTCGCTGACAGCCATCGACCCCACGTCGATGCGACGCCTAAATAAAGCAAAAGATCACTGGTATCTGTTTGCATTTAGGTTGTATATTTTCGTTCTGGTTTCGGATGCGTTCCCCTGTATATGTGAATGTATGTCTGTGTGTCTGTTACCTCTTAATGTCTGAACGAAATTGGATGAATCTTGGCACACCGGTGCGGGTGAAGCCGCTGGCAGAAGCTAGTAAATCATGAATTCTTCCTATTGGCATAACAACATATTCTAATATTATAAATGTGAATCAGAGTTTCGACCATCATGAAATTTTGCATACACCCACAAAAAAAAACCGGTCAAGTGTGAGTCGGACTCGCGCATGAAGGGTTCCATACCATAGTACAAGATTATACACGTCTACTTTTTGTCATTATTAAGATCGAGCAAAAAAAGCCAAAAAAAAAAACAAGTTTCTTGTAGCTTTATAATTTATTTTTACTTTTATTATTTGTTGTTATAGCGGCAACAGAAATACACATTCTGTGAAAATTTCAACTGTCTACCTATATACAGCCCGCTGACAGACAGACAGATGGACGGATGGATGGACGGACGGACGGACAGCAGAGGCTTAGGAATAGGGTCCCGTTGATTAGGCATCCTTAGGGGACGAAACCATAAAAAAGTATATTTCCCCAGAAATCTACATTAACACGAGAAAAGCCACGGGCAAAAGCAAGTTATTGTTATATTACGACTCTTATGTCATTTTACGATCGTATTACACAGACATCTTCATAAGTCACCGTTAAACTGAATTAGCATATGTAACGCATATGTTTATATATGCAAATTACGCGTTTGGATAGAGTTATGACCATATCATACGGTTAAAGATAAATAACGGCCGATATTGCTACCTAATTCTGTTTTTAGAACTGTTAAATTATTGTCAGAATTGCATTGTGCTACTTCGTGGGAAGTTATGTCATTTTCTGGTATCGTATTATTCATTCATATACGTACCTGGTGCAGTGGTACAGTGGTGGCCCTGATAGTTACAGCCTGTCTTTGAGACAACAATGATTAGGTTATTTCTAGGCAAGCGTGCTCCATTGTCGACCAACTTATCGCTTACCATCAGGTGAGATAGTGGCCAAGCGCGAGCCTATTAAAGTTAATAAGATTATATGTGATCCTCGAAAAGAGGAAAACTGGTCGTTGTGATAAGCATAATGGCCAGCAGTGGATACGTTTCTGCTGTAAATTGTCATGTATAAAAGAACAAGAAATTCGGGAACCAGGATAGAAAAATGCGGTTAAGTTGAACTTTTAATCTAAGGTGGGTGAAATTAGGAGTAGAATTCAAACTACAATATTAGATTATTTCTCCTGCTAAATTCAACAAGCTACAGTAACTTAAAAGAAGAACAAGAAAGAAGAAGTATACTGAAGTAGGCGTTTAAATGTATACTAACGTTTGTAATCATTCAACTTTTTTTTGTAACACTCTTTTATTCGCTTCACCTGTAACTGTGTAAACAAATCTTAGAAGTTAAATTTGACCCTGTTCCCGGTTTTCGATAAAGCTGAAATTTTGCGTACATGCTTAGTCTTTTTTTTTTTTTTTTGTGGGGTGGGAAATCATGCAATGACTTCTCCCGCTCTGGGTGGAGCGGGAGGGCGTGTCAGACTCTTACTGACTAAAACCCACCCCTGTTCCTTCCCTGCCTGAGTGCCCAGGGGTGCGGTAACTCATTTACAGAATTTATCCGCTACCACATGCTTAGTCTGGATGAAAATGCATAGTTAGCTAACTGACGTCATTCTAAATCCAGTATGGTAGACTCCCAAAGATGGCGGACTAGTTATTAATTATGCGTTCCCATGATACGGGTATCAAATGAAAGTGTATTGTTGAGAAATATACAAAAAGCGTGTTTTTTAGTTTTGAAGCCCCGCGGCCAAATCCGGGTTGTCAAATTGAACCCCGACGACAACCCGGGTTGACAGCCGATTTTTTTTTTTTTTTCTCTTTAATTTTTTTTTTTTTTGTCCGACTCACCGGTGAGTTGCGGGGCTTCACAGGTTAAACTTAAATATTATATTTTTCGCAGCCTACCAACAGGAATGACCTTCGAGCTACTAACAAACAAAGACCTGGACATAATCGACACCACATGGCCTCATCGCTACCCCTCTTCATCAACATACTTCGAACTCCTGATAGACAACAAATATGGCCACGGACTCTTCCTTAACAATACTCCTATATGCTGGCTTCTTATCAACGAATCAGGAAACTTATTGCATATGTACACAGTCAAGGAATATAGGCAAAAAGGCTATGCCGAGTTGCTTCTGAAATTAGTCAGTAATGTTCTGATAGAAGATGGAAAGATTGTGTCTGCCTACTGTCTGAAAGATAATTATAATGCTATTAAATTGTATACCAAAGCTGGGTTCGCTAGAATTGAGAGTGTTGCCTGGTGCTATTTAAGAAGTACAATAAATTAAATGTTTCAAGAAAGTGTTGTTTTATTTGTATCTTGAAGCCAAACTTAAAAAGTGGGGTTTGCATATTTTCCTTTTAACCGACTTCAAAAAAGACGGTTCTGTATTCGACCCGTATGTATATGTATCTTGTTTGTCCCCGCGATTTTCTCGAAAACTACTGATCCGATTTGGAAGGGATTTTCGTTATTCAAATGCATATTTTTCAAGGAAGGTTTTAGATTATAATTCATTAGGAAGATCTTCGGAGATAGACAGTGGAACTCTTCAATATCTAACAGCAAATGACTTGCGATTGCTGCGGTCGTATGTTTATGTATTGTTAACGCAATTGAATGGGGAACCACAACTAAAAAGTGAAAATAAAAAAAATAGAACCGACTTCTAAATAACTTTAATTTCGGAAACCGGTGTTTCTGGTTTTGTGTCTTCATTTTTTGACACCGACATCCGAAATTAAAGGTATTTTACACTTTTTGGTTTTTTTTATTTTGGAAGTCGGACCTATTTTTTGTAAAAAAGATTTTGCTTTCTCCATGCTTTTTACTACAAGCTTTTGTTTAACTTGCAATGTTCGTATGTACGTAAGTTGTCAGCTTCCTATGATAGTTGAATTTGGGCTAGAATGTTTTGTTATTAACTTTCCCTACGTATGATGACGAGGGTCTAAAGCTTTTTTTTTATTTACTTTAAATTTATGTTATACAAAAGCTTCTTAATATTCTTCCGTGTCTCCGAAAAGTATCTCTATTGATTTCACATAGACTCGCCTTGTGCGAGTATGGGGGTAACCAAAATTTACAATACATCTTTTTGCTTCGTTTACCTTCATTCAATACCTGCTCAAACACGCTCGCCGTCTATGGAATATGATTTAACTAATAATTTTTTATTTTTTTACGATTGTTAAAAAATTAACAGTACAGTACCTATCTGGTTGTAAGTATTGCACATCGAGCTTTAATAAAAAGAGCTTTACAAAACACTGTTATTTACGGTCGGGTACTGTAATAGTTTCACGACTCTACTCCTGTAAAGTGGACCCTACCTAATCGGGGCCAGCCACAAATGTCCACTACTAAACACGGGTCTTCCCTGTAGACCACAACCAACAATTTTAGCAGAATAAGCCTGTAACAACTTCGGCGGTACGCAGTTTGATGACCGCGGCATGATAAGTTTGGGATGAAGGTAAATTATAAATGCAGAGGTGTTAATCCCTTTTGAGAATAGTTATTTTTGGGGTTCCATACCTCAAAAGGAAAAACGGAACCCTTATAGGATCACTTTGTTGTCCCTCTGTCTGTCTGTAAAGACCCTTTTTCACAGGAACGCGTGGAGGTATCAAGCTGAAATTCATATCAAATACTCAGGTCTACTTTCCCTTTTTTTTGTGAGGTGGGAAATCATCCAATGACATCTCCGCTCTGGGTGGAGCGGGAGGGCGTGTCAGACTCTTACTGACTAAAACCCACCCCTCCTTTCCTGCCTTGAGTGCCGAGGGGCGAGGTAACTCTGTTTCGAATTTATCCTCAACCCCTGGGCAGGCATCGGCTATGACGGGCCCCGTCATTATTGCCGACAACTCTTTGAGTCGCGCGTGGAACACTACGCGCCGTCGACTCTCGGGCCTGGTGCTGATCGGACGACGAGCTACCCACTACTCGCCGAGATCGTCTCGCGACGTCCTCCGCCCAGGGCGTCTCCTGCGGCGGCTGCTACTGAGGGCGTGAGGGCGACTCTGTTGTTGAGCTTCCCTCACCCGTTCCGCCGTTCTTTTAAGCCCAATGCTTAAAAGAAATGGGTTTTTTTATTTTTTTTATTTAATTGGTGGGTATTTGTATCATGTTAAAAGAGAAAAAAATATTCCAAGGCTGCTGCTAAGAATTTTTTCAGTGAAAACTATAGAACATTTAGCTGGACTCTCAGACCAGGTCTAGACTAGTGAGTCGATATTATAAATTACTATCAGCCCCGCCGGTTCCACTCGCGTGGTACTAGTACTTCCCGCTTTATGAATAACTAGCCCATTATAAATTATAACCTAAGTGCTATTTTAAACTATCTATCTATTTCTGTACCAAATTTCATCTAAATACGTTCAGCTGTTCTGTCGTGATTGAGTAACAAACATTAATCCAATCTTTCGCTTTCTTAATATTAGTAGGATACCTCGTGGCTAAAGTAATAACAGCCGCACGGGTTGATCCATCAGGTTAAGCTACGCTTACCGAGGTTAGTCCATGGATGGGTGACCATCTTTAAATACCGAGACTCCTCCGTTCCTCGGAAAGCACGTTAAGCTTTTGGTCTCGGCTGTCAATCGTGGATCTTTCACAGTCGTTACGGGTCGTCAGAAGCCCGAAAGTCTGACAACCATTTTTTTTTTTTGTGGGTTTGAATTTTACTAAGGGGTGTCGTATTACCCAGTAACTGGGTTGTGGAGGTCAGATAGGCAGTCGCTCCATGTAAAATACTGGTATTCAGCTGCATCCGGTTAGACTGGAAGCCGACCCCAAGATAGTTGGGAAAAGGCTAGGCAGATTGAATAAGATAGTCTATGTGTTATTGTGATGCATAAGCCGTATTATTGTAAAGTTTCATCAAAATTCGTTCAGTAAATAGGTTTATTCGTGTAACGTTCATCTATGTCCTCACAAACTATCACATTTGTAATAATTACCAGTAGGACAGCATGGAAAAATAAATAGAGTATTTACAAAAAAAAAACCCGACCGTAAAAAACAACAAAAAAGTTCCAAACAAGTCACTTTTCAAGCAGTCTGATGCAGTTGGTGGCAGTTATCTTATTATAGTTCAATTATTGATTTCATGCCACCAACTGCATCAGACTGCTTGAAAACTGACTTGTTTGGAACTTTTTTGTTGGTGTTTATTACAGTCGGGTTTTTTGAAAATATTCAATTTTTATTATTTTCTACATTTCAATGAGTTATATTTTTGAAATCGCCTCCTCGAAACCTTTAATTTAATACCCCAACTTAATACAGTTCGTCGACTTTCTTGTTTTCCTTTTTCACAATATCACGGCTGGTTGTCGCCATATTGTATTTTGCTTACTGTCATGTCTTTAGTAGCACTTGCAAGATTAAGATGAATCAATTGACGTAAGAATTATCAAAATCGGCCCACGCGTTTGGTCTCTAAAGCGCCACAAAGAAACAAACATATATATACATAGGCTGATAAACACATTACCCTGCCTAACGTCGCGCAGTCTGATAAAAAGAAGATTTTTCTTGCCCTAACAATAAACAACTTTGGTAATAGCTTACGTCACAATACCATCAGCGTCATCCCACTTTCTACACCGCTCATAAACCTAACCAACCTGCATATTTAACCAGACCTTTGCCCTAATACCAGTATCAATTACGTCATCAAAATTTACGACAATGTCAGCAAATTGTGTCACTAGAGACGACGGAGCGAGAATCAAGAGACGCGAGATTTATCAGTAAATTAATTAGCATTTATTTACATAATACCTACACATGATGGGATGTTTGTTTTGGGAGACGTTAATTAGTGGGGAATTGTTTTATGAGGTAGGAAGTGAGTTTGTTGTAATCATGTTTGTCTTGTACCTGTGATGTTTTGCTATCAGTATACATACATAATTATATGTATCTAGGTACGTTACTGTAAAACCCCGATCTATGTTAAATATTAAGGCGCTATTAAATGCCAATGACCTTGAGTGTTTAGCTTGCGTGTTCTGTGTTGAGCTCACGTAATGCGTCGTACGTCCACCCAGTAATAGGAATCGCCCATCAAGGAGCGCTGTACGAAATTAGACGTATTATTAATTTATTACACATAAAACAACAGGTATAAAACTAAAAAACACAGACTAAATTATAAATAATTAAATGATCTTTAAAATGGTGAAGGTTTCATAAAAATACGCTTTACAGTTTTTTCGTGATTCTCAATTTTTTATCCGCGCTAGACATCATTACACTGCGTTATAAAACTAGAATAGACATCATTACACTGCGTTATAAAACTAGAATTTCAAATATTCACAGATAAAATTAAGACGAAATTTGTCTAGAGAAACATAATATATTTTTTTTAAAGAAATAAGACTAGTCGTTTAGACGTCATGTTCAATTAAAAACCATTAAAACTTTAAAAGTCATACATATCCAATGAGTCAAAACACAACGGTGCTATGTTGTACGGATGAAGACATTATCAGACCCTGATCACCTTATAGTGTAAGAACACTAGTCAATACAAATTCAATAAACCCAAACATGAAACTGCTATCTTGTTTAGTTGAAGAGTTTTGTTATGGTCAACTTCCGGTTTTATCATCATAACCTGGGCACCACCACCACTAAATGTAATATCACTTTTCAATACATATCCAATAAGCCGAAAAACGATGGTGCTATTGTTTGGTAGCTTAGCTCCACTGGCCACATGCCGACGCCTTCATTAGACTCCAGGCACCTCCTAGAGAAAAATCACTTCTCAATACATCGAGTGAGCCCGAACGCGATGGTGCTATCTTTTTTTAAACGACTTCAAAAAAAGGAGGAGGTTCTCAATTCGAGTGTATTTTTTTTTTATGTGTGTTACCTCATAACTTCGTATTACGTGAACCGATTTTGAAGATTTTTTTTTTTGTTTGAAAGCTGTTGCTTCACATGTGGTCCCATTTTAATTTGGTAAAGATCTGATGAAGAACTTCCACTTCACAACAATACATCACGCTGATACGCTCTGAAGGGGTATACAGATTAGTACAGTTCACCCTGATATGTTCAAATTCCCTATTTTTGGGGCTATCAATTCGGGCATAACTTTGCTATTAATTTAGTTTTAGAATGGGGTACAACAACTAAAAAGTGAAAAATAAAAAACTTTTTACAAAAAAAAACACAACCGACTTCCATAAATAAAACTAAAAATGCAAAATAACTTTAATTTCGGAAGTCGGTGTCAAATAACGAAGAAACCAAACTAGAAACATCGACTTCCGAAATTAAAGTTAAGTATTTTGCATTTTTTAGTTTTATTTATGGAAGTCGGTTGTATTTTTTTTTTGTAAAAAGTGTTTTTGGTTGCGGAGATCCTATAGACACCTTTCGGCTCCATCATCAGACCAGCTTCATAGTACTATATTATTGCATTGGGCACTAAATTTTATAAGCAATGCAAGTTTCAGCTTAATCAAAGATCAGAAAGTGTTTGAAAAATGGGTTACTAATTTGTAACCGATACACACAAAACCATAGCAAGTTAATATAAAGTTTGTAAAAATTTTGACTTCTCATAGGGTTTCCTGTAATCTATAAGTAAAGAAATATTTCCAGTATTTTTTTTTTAATTTTAGACTGTAGTTTCGGAGATAATGGGGTCAATTTTATTTACATAAATAACTTTAAAACGATGCATTTTAAAATGATAAAAAAATTTGGTACACACATGAATATCTGTGACCCAAACACCAAATAAATTAATTTGGAATATGGGGTCACTTTTGGGGTGGAAATCGGAAAATTAAAAAACAAAATTTTTCAAACTGTGTCATACGATATATCAAATGAAAGGGCACATTGTGAGGGTCTCGAACATATAGCCCTGGTGACCTGTAACACGGACTTTTTAACCGACTTTAAAAAGGAGGAGGTTATCAATTCGGATGTTTGTATTTTTTTTTTTTATGTATGTTCGGGCATAACTTCGTCATTTATCGACGGATTTCCAAAATTCATTTTTTGTTCGAAAGGGGTTTGTCCCGAAATGGTCCCATTTAAATTTCATATAGATCTGACTATGATTTTCGGAGACAGACAACGGAACTGTTCAAAAAATTACAGCAAATCAACCGCGATTGCTGCTATCGCATAAATATGCATTGTTAACACAATTTCATGAGGAAACACAACTAAAAAGTGAAAAATAAAAACTTTTTTACAAAAAAAAATAAAACCGACTTCCACAAAAAAACAAAAAGTGCAAAATAACTTTAATTTCGGAAGTCGGTGTCAAAAAACGAAGAAATAAAACCAGAAACACCGACTTCCGAAATTAAAGTTATTTTGCACTTTTTGTTTTTTTTGGAAGTCGGTTTTATTTTTTTTGTAAAAAAGTTTTTATTTCATCAAAAAATTACTTCAGGCACCAGTCTTAAAATAGTGAAATATAGTATTAGTCAGAAACATTGTTAATTATTAAGGAAACCAATACTGTGAAGAGAGAGAGAATAAATAAATGAATTGAATATTTGTCGGTCTTCAAATAATTTGGACTCTGGGCTCGAGTGCTGTTTTCTTTTGCTTTTTATAACTGAACCATTTTAAAATACTGCGGCGGCAGGCGGTCTCAAATCCAGCAACCTGCTAACTAATTTTATTACGTGGAAGATAGATGTGTTGACCTAATAATTCTATTAATAACAACACAACGTGTTTTATTTTATTTCTATAATTTATTGGTGTCGGATATCCCATTCTATTTTTTTTCTATTTATAAATGTAGAAGTACTTAGATCCTGGACGCCATCGGTTATATGGTGAAGGAAAACATCAACAGGAAACCTGGGTTTATAAAGTAAAAAAAACGGCTAAGTGCGATTCGGACTCGCGCACGAAGGGTTCCGTACCATTATCAATAAAAAGGGCAAAAAATCATGTCTGTTGTATGGGAGCCTCACATATATATATTTATATTTGTTGTTATTTATATATTTATATTTGTTTTATTTAAAGTTAATTATTTATTTTGAAAGTGAGAATATAACTAAATATTCTGTGAATATTTCAAGCGTCTACCTGTTGCCGTTATTAATATCGAGCAAAAACGAACACAAAAATCTCGTTTGTTGTATGGGAGCCCCTTAAATATTGATTTTATTCTGTTTTTTAGTATTTGTTGTCTTAACGGCAACAGAAATGCATCATATTCTGGGAAAATTTCAACTGTCTAACTATCACAGTTCATGAGATATAGCCTGGTGACAGAAGGGCAGACAGACAGACGGATGGACAGCGGAGTTTTAATATACAAATTAATCACTATTTCCTCATGCGTGAACGGTTGGACCGATTTCGCTAATTCTTTTTTTTTGTGTTTGTTATTGTCAGAACGTTCATGAAAGAAAGCATTAAGAAAAAGGCGCGAAAAATTAAAAAAATATCAGAAAACGTAACGAGTAAACTTCGCGCGTTTGACAGTTCATAGCTAAGACAGGACAACGTCTGTCGGGTCAGCTAGTACCCAAATATTTGCCTTTTTAATAGGCTTGGTTGCCTAAAAAAAATTATTTGGTTCGTCAGTTAGATTACCAAAAAATATTGGCCACGTCAACAAAAAATGAGGACGTTACCAACAATGCGTTGAATTTTTCCGTCGAAATTGAATTTCGCCGTGCTACACTTTTAAACTACAAAGTGATATAAGAAGCCCCCTCCACTCCTGAAATTTGATGCGCTTTATCATGTGTCATTTTTTATGGATATGTCTTTGATTTTAGGGTCCAAATGGAGCCCTATTGTTGTCACTCACGTGTCCATCTGTCCGTCCGTCGTTTGTCATAAAATTTTGTTGCCAAGAATTTTTAACTTCCCATTGACCTGAACTTGAAATAAAATTGTTAGTAAAATATACGTAATAATAAAAATGTGATAATGTTTATTATTACGTTTACTTTACTAACAAATTCCAATATTTATTATCCAATATGTTTTGTTATCCAACTGACGGACCAAATAAAAAAAAATAAAAAATATAGTTTTCTTTCTTTTTTTTTGTTCTTTTTTTACCCAAGAAACATCCCTAATACTATGCTTTTGACTGTCTCTGACATTCGTCCTCTTCTCAATACGCTCATTTCATTTCATTTAACCCCCAGACTTAGCAGAAACGTGTATCCTATAAAACTAACTCTAGAAAGAAAACTACGCCCTAGGGGATTCGTTGAGTCATTCTCTGTAGTCCTAAAATATAGTCGAGTACCTCCTGGAATTGGCCTTACTATTCCTGCCGTCAAGCAATGAATTTAAAAGTACTAAAGTGCATGGACTTTTAAATTCATATACCGACTTTTCTGAAGTACGGCTATAAGAAAATTTATTGCCTACGTGTATTTTAGTTAACTCGTATATCGTAGGTACTGGTAGTTGCTCTATCGTTGAGCGTGGGGGTATGGGTTCAGTCTCAAGGCACAGTGTTATTGGATTTCATCATTAGAAAAAAATAATTAACACCCGGCAGAGAACCAACGTTGTCGACATAGCTCACAGAATAAGCAAGCTGAAGTGGCAATGGGCCGGCCATATTAGCCGTAAAACCGATGATCGTTGGAGTAGATGTGTTCTCGACAGGAGACCGCGAATCAGCAAACGTAAGGTAGGACGCCCTCAGGCTAGGTAGAGCGATGATCTTCGCAGGGTAGCTGGTAGCAGCTGGATGAGAATTGCCGAGAACCGAGCTGAATGGCGTGCAATTGGAGAGGCCTATGTCCAGCAGTGGACTGCTATAGGCTGATGATGATGATGAATTAACACCCAGGATTAACTACGTAGGTACTTGTAGTTTTGTGTCTCAGTAAACGGCAACTAGCATGAGTTTTATTATAATGAGACTTGCTATCCTACTTCCTATCCTACAATAGTAGTAATGCGAAAGTTTGGATAGATAGATGTTTGTAGGTAGGTACTCAATCACGCCAGAACGGCTAACCGGATCGGGATGAAATTTGGCACAGAGACAGGAGTGTCGAATGAGAAATCTGATAAGGCCGTGATTACGATTGAAATTATCTTCTATTCTTTCTATTTAAACTGTATAATTGATTATTATTTATGTGTTTATATTGTGCCTAAAACAATAAAGCGAAATTCAATTTATTATTGTCACATTTCAGAGCAGTTTTATGTCGAAGGTATGTTCCGTCGAAATAGAGATCCGCCGAACAAGAAGTGCATATCGAAGAAGTGTTCTGTCGAAGTAGCGTACTTCGAAGGTGTGTGTTGTCGAAGTATGTTCTGTTTGACTAATGCTAGTCGAATATAAATTTTCTGTCAAAGCAATGAGTAGTCGAACTATTGTTATTCAAAATTGGGACCGTGACGAAAAAATTAACTGTCGAAATTCAGGATTACACTCCAGAGATAGATTAGTCTGGAAAAACACATTTAGGATGGGAGAAAGTACTTGTCCCACGCGGGCGAAGCCGTTGGGCCGCTGGAGCTATTATTTTTTGTGTCGTGTCATATTATCAGTATCAAATAAATTTTCTTATTTTTTTAATCTTTAATTATTTTCTTTCTTTTACCTGACCGTGGAATACATCCAAGATGCTTTGTTGCGATTTCCTTCATATGTCTTTCATTTCAGGCTGCAGCCATAAACCAAGCTGACCATCAACTTTATGGCACTCTCGCAAGAGCGAGATACGTCGGCTATTTGCTTTAAAACACGTGATCTTGTATAGCAACAATGTAACACAAAGTCTGCTTACGAAAATGAATCCTATAAGTACGATATGCTATCTAAAAATCCCCATTTTTTTTTTTTCGTTGTGGGGCTTCAAAATGAAACAAAAGTGATTCTCGACGTTTTATGAATCTCTCGTAATATCTTTGATGACTATCGTGTATGATAAAGGATGATAAAACCTATTTCAACCAAGATAATAAAATTAAAAATCCCTTACGCATAATGCAACACACAACACATACCTAATTATTTAAAGTGCGAGTTGGACTCGCACACGAAGGGTTCCGTACCATAAACTGGAAAACCCCAAAATAACAAGTTTCTAGAAACGTGTTTTTTTTTGGGTAGTATCTCATAATCCATAATAGGAAGACAGTTGAAATTTTCACACAGCGTGTATTTCTATAGCCGCTTTATAAAAAATAATACAAATTAATAAAAAATAATTTTATTTTTTATTTTATTTTTAATTCATCATCCACTGCTGGGCACAGACCTCCTCTTTGTGCGAGGGTGTGGGCCGAAATCCACCACGCAGGCCCAGTGCGGGTTGGTGGATGTCACGTCTTCGAATTTTTAGTTCTAGGGCATGCCGGTTTCCTCACGATGTTTTCCTTCACCGTTTTGACAGCAGTGGTGATGAAATTATTTACACAAAGTAAAGCGCCTGCCTGGGTTTGAACTCACGACCTACAACTTGTAAGTAACGGGCCACCACTGCTTATTTTTATTATTTGTTGTTATAGCGGCAACAGAAATACACATTCTGTGAAAATTTCAACTGTGTAGCTATTACAGATCGTGAGATACGGCCCGCTGACAGTCGGACGGACAGCGGAGGCATATTAATAGGGTGCCGTTGGTTACCCTTCAGGTACGGAACTGAGGATAAATTCGAAACAGAGTTATCTCGTCCCTGGGCACTCAGGGCAGGGAAGGAACAGGGGTGGGTTTTAGTCAGTAAGAGTCTGACACGCCCCGCTCCACCCTAGAGCGGGAGATGTCATGGGATGATTTCCCACCCCACAAAAAAAAAGAAAAGGTACGGAACCTAAAAAATACAGTACCTAATTAACGCGCAATCATGTATAAGTGGTTCTTAGCGCAAAACAACTTTTTCCTTTCTTTATTACAATAATTCAAATTTCAAATTCTTTATTGCGAACTAAGTGTACATAATTTTGAAGATGTTAACAATAAATAGGTTCTTAGAACTTAGTTGCATTTTAGGGGATTGCAACTTAAATGGTTATAAAAATAATAAAAATATATACACACCTATTCAATATTACAGATAAACAGTTTACATTACCTACATTATGTTAAGCACAGACCACATAAATTATCTGTAGCTAATTATAATGAAGTAATTATGCATTCATAAAGATCCATTTCAATACCCATAAATCACAGTAGCACTAAAATAAAACAAACGAGAAACAAAAACCGATTCGATCTTTCATCACACCATTGAAACTTCAAGAATATAAGCAGTAAATGTTATCATTTTCTCACAATCTAATTCATGTATGTCATTTTAATATAAATCGGTTCGCACGGTTTTTTTTGTTGGTTTTTTTGTTTTTGGTGGGTGGGAAATCATCTTATGACTTCTTCCGCTCTAGGGTGCAGCGGAAGGGCGTGTCAGACTCTTACTGACTAAAACCCACCCCTGTTCCTCTCTGCCCTACATGCCCAGGGGCGAGGTAACTCTTTCGAATTTATCCTCAACCCCGGGCAGGCATTGGCCGTGGCAGGCGCCGTCCTTTTGCTGACAACTCTTTGAGGCAAGCGTGGAACACTACGCGCCGTCGACTCTCGGACCTGGTGCTGATCGGACGGCGAGTTACCCACTACTCGCCGTCCGCAGGCCCGGGGTTCGCACGGTGTGGATAACTCCACTGTTTTACATAGTATTCGCATATACGAGGTGCATTCAATAAGTACCTAGCCTCATCGCCAGAGGGCGCTGTAGTTTCAAAAGAGTTTTACCACAGTGTAGCACATTCTTTTTTATTTATTTTTACAAATTTTCATTCCAATCCCGTCATTAGTTTTAATTAGACAACTTATGGAAGCGAACGTGTCGATTGGTCATACAAAAATGAAAAAAGAGCAATATCGTTCGGTGATTCGATTCCTATTTTTGGAAGGGAAAACGCGCATCGAAATCAAAGAGCGCTTGGATGCTGTGTACGGTGACTCTTCTCCATCGATGGCCACCGTCAAGAATTGGTTCAACGAGTTTGCACGTGGCCGTACGTCGGTTTTTGATGAACCACGTCCAGGTGCACCGAAAACAGCTGCTACGGAGGAAAACATTAAAAAAATCCATGATCTCGTATTGGCAGATCGCCGATTGAAGGTTCGGGAGCTAGCTGAGACTGTAGGCATTTCAGAAGGAACAGTGCATCATATTCTTCACGAGGAACTCGGCATGAGAAAGCTGTCGGCGCGATGGGTGCCGCGTTTACTCACACCAGAAAACAAGCGCAACCGTGAGACCACATCGGAGACGTGTTTGGCGCTGTTTAAGCGGAATCCAGCGGAGTTTTTGCGTCGTTTTGTGACCGTCGATGAAACCTGGATCCACTGGTACACACCAGAGACCAAGGAGCAATCAAAACAATGGATCCAGACCGGGGAACGTGCTCCAAAGAAGGCGAAAACTGTAAAATCGGCCGGAAAAGTTATGGCCACCGTTTTCTGGAATTCACAAGGTGTGATCAACATCAATTACCTCGAGAAGGGTAAAACAATTACAGGGCTTTACTATGCCGATTTATTGGGCCGATTCGACGCCGAATTAAAGAAAAAACGACCCCATCTGGCGAAGAAAAAAGTGCTGTTTCACCACGACAACGCACCGGTTCACACGTCTGCCGTTGCCATGGCCAAATTGGTCGAATTACGCTACGAATTGCTGCCCCATCCACCGTATTCTCCAGATTTGGCCCCTTGTGACTTCTTTCTGTTTCCTAATCTGAAAAAATCACTCGCCGGGAATAGATATGGATCGAATGAGGAGGTTATCGCCGCCACGGAGGCCTATTTTGCAGAGTTTGACAAAAACTATTTTTCGGACGGGTTAAAAAAGTTGGAGCATCGCTGGGCTAAGTGTATCGAACTAAAAGGAGACTATGTTGAAAAATAAATTGCCACTTTTCCAAAACTTTCGTTTACTTTTTGTAGGCTAAGTATTTATTGAATGACCCTCGTAATATTAAGGCGCTATTAACTGCCAATGAGCTTAAGTGGTAAACTTGCGTGTTCTGTGCTGAGTTCACGTAACGCGTCGCACGTCCACGCAGTAATAGAACTCGCCCATCATCTGTGTATCCCTTCAGAACGTATCAGTGTGATGTTATGTTACGAAGTGGTGTAAACAATAAACAGACATGCGATTGCAGCAATTCCGGAAGGTTTGCTATCGTTTATTGAAGAGTTCCATTGTCTATCTCCGAAGTTCTTCATCAGATCTTTACCAAATTACGGAAGGAGGAGGGAACCTGAGAAGTATACCCTTTAAAACAAAAAAAAGAATTTTTGCAAATCAGTCCAGGCGTCTTTGAGTAATCGTGGAACATACATAAAAAATAAAAGACTCCGAAAAATTGATAACCTCCTCTTTTTTTGAATTGTATTTTAATTAAAAATTGGTTTTAATTCAGTCTCTTTTGTTACACAAAAAATATATGAACCATGTATACCCACATCACGATGTAAATGTATCAGAAAGTCCAATTCCTGAAATTTACGTTCAAAAACTTTTGAACGTAACTCACCATAGAACAATTCACAAGGAGAGAACAAACAAACACACGAGGACACTTGCAATTTAGGTGCATCAATATAGCCTCCAGTAATGATGATACTCAATACTCAATACTTTATTGCATTCCATATGTGTTAAATAGGTGGTATAACATTATAAAATATCAATATGGACCCTGTCGGGCACAGCAAAGTAGAAGAGAGGAAGAGGGCTAAGTACTCGTAGTTATTCAATTAAGCAATATAAATTATTAGTTGTGGTTTATTGGGTGTATAATTTTATATATATAATTATATAAGTTTTGCGTATATAATAATGGTACCTTTATTAAATTGCTATTTTGTAAGTATTGTTACGAGCTGGGTATGGGATAAATTATTTTACACCTATTAATTAACCAAATATTCTTTATTAACTCAACAACTTATTTACGCAAACACTAAATCGCTAATAATCACTATTCTCTTCGTAATCGCTTGTATTCGCTTCCGTTCGCATTCGTAGTCGAAAACAGACTGACTCACTCGCCCGCCGTCCGGCCTATTTATACGGTCATGGAAGTTTCCAGAACATTGTCGAACTATCCTATACTGGAATATTCTAGAAACATCTATGAACTTCTATACAGTACCACAATGGAATGTTCTCGAACCTAGTGGAAACTTCTGGAAACTTCGACCACATTCTCGAACGTTCCAGAGTAATACGGTCAACGTAACACTGCCCCCTCCTTAGACATGCTCGTCCCGGGCATCATTAGTCCCGTAGTATCGCGCCAAACGGTCTACATGGACAATCTTAGGCGCACCTCGTGGACCCTTCTGTATTCGGTAGGTGACATCGTTGATCCTGGTCACGATTCGGTATGGTCCATCCCATTTTGCTTGCAATTTGGGAGACTTCCCTTTGCTGCGCACTGGGTTATGCAACCACACCAGTGAACCTTCGTCAAAACCTCTATGGTTTGCCTTCCGGTCGTATCGGGTCTTCATCTTATCAGACATTTGTTGGCCGGATTGTCTGATATGCTCATATACATCATTCAACTTGTTACGCAAGTCATTCGCATAATCGGTTACAATGCGTGGGGCATCAGGGGGGGTTCCGGTGATTAAATCTGCAGGCAACCGTAATTCCCTTCCTAAGTTCGCGAAGGCTGGTGTTACAGTCGTACTTTCGTGAACTGCACTACGGTAGGACAGAAGAAATGGCTGTATGTGCTTGTCCCAATCCCTTTGCCTGCTTTCCACAACTTTTGCCAGATATCTCCAACGTTTGGTTGAAACGTTCTACCATTCCATCAGATTGCGGATGGTAAGAAGTGGTTCTGGTCTTGTGAGTACCCATCAGTCGACAAGTCTCCTGGAAAACTTGTGATTCATAATTCCTCCCTTGGTCGCTGTGAATTTCCAAGGGTACTCCAAAACGACAGAAGACTTCCTGAACCAATTTATCTGCGACTGTTGTTGCTTCTTGGTTGGGAATGGCGAAGACTTCTGGCCACTTTGTGAAGTAATCCATGACAACCATGAAGTACTTGTTTCCGTTTTCACTTTCCGGAAATGGTCCTGCAACGTCTAGTGCTATCCGTTCCCAGGGGGCTCCCACGTTGTATAATTGTAAAGCACCTCTGCTGCGTGTCTGGGGTCCTTTCACAGCCGCACAACTGGTACATTTGCGGCACCAGTCCTCAACATCCTCTCGACAGTGAATCCAGTAAAACCACTCTCGTATCTTCAGTAGAGTTCTTTTTACCCCCATATGTCCTCCTGAACATCCATCATGGTAGAGCCGTAAAACATCCGGTACTTTGGCTTTGGGGACAACAATTTGTAGATGACAGTTGTCTCCTCGAGCGTTTTCCCATTTACGGCACAAGACTTCATCCTGGATAACCAAGCTGTTCCATTGTGCCCAATAGCTCTTTGTGATGGAACTTAACGCCGCAACATCACTCCACTTGGGCTTCGGAGCACCAGCTTTAATCCACTCAAAGATCGGTTTGAGGTCCGTGTCATTTTGCTGAGCAAGCTGTAGGGTTTCCTTCCATTCATTGCTGAGATCCATTCTTAGCATCCTCACGGGAACTACTTCCTTAGTCTCTTGCTTGGTACAATGCCTACAGTCTTCAGGGCAAGGTCTTCTAGACAGTGCATCTGCGTTACCGTGAGTTCTCCCACTACGATGTTCCGTTACGAAGTCAAACTCTTGTAGTAGTTCGATCCATCTTGCCACTTGTCCCTCTGGATTCTTGAACTGCAATAGCCACTTTAATGCAGCGTGGTCAGTTCGCAATTGAAATTTCCGTCCCAGCAAATATTTACTGAAGTGTTGCAATGTCCTTACTACTGCGAGTAGCTCCCGTCTCGTGACGCAGTAATTTCTTTCTGGTTTGGATAAAGATTTGCTGTAGTAAGCTATAACAACTTCCTGGTTTCCTTTCCGTTGAGACAACACGCCTCCAATTCCAGTATTACTTGCGTCTGTGTCAACTATGAAGTCATTTTCAGTGTCAGGATATCCCAGAATAGGTGTATTGCACAGACTTTTCTTTAATTCCCGAAATGCGATGTCACAATTCTCGTCCCAACAGAACTGTTGCTTCTCCTCAGTGAGTTTGTGTAAAGGTTTTGCAATGTCGGCAAAATTCTTGACAAACCGCCGATAGTAGGAGCACAAACCCAGAAATGCTCTGACCTGCGTCTTGTCTTTCGGAACTGGCCAATCCTTGACGGCGACAATTTTCTCCGGATCTGTCTGAACACCTTCCTCCGAAACTATGTGTCCTAAAAAGTTCACTTGTCGTCTGAAAAATGAGCATTTTTGCGGACTTAATTTAAGATTAGCCGTCCGGATTTTTGACAGCACTCGATTGAGATTTTGAAGGTGATCTTCAAATGTACGGCCCACGATATTAATGTCGTCTAAATAGACAAGACATGCGTCTCCGATCAATCCGGCAAGTATTTGCTCCATTAGCCTTTCAAACGTCGCAGGAGCATTGCACAATCCGAATGGCATAACTTTAAACTGCCATAGCCCCTTTCCTGTTGAAAATGCAGTTTTCTCCTTATCCTTAGGGTCTATTTCCACTTGCCAGTAGCCACTTTTCAAGTCTAGCGTGGTAAACCACCACATTCCAGTCAGTGTATCCAATGTGTCGGCGATCCTAGGCAGTGGGTAACTGTCCTTTTTCGTGACGTCGTTCAATCGTCGATAGTTCACACAAAAGCGCGTGTTGCCGTCCTTTTTCTTCACCAGGACCACAGGAGAACACCATGGACTCGATGAAGGCTCTATAACACCATCCTTGACCATACCCTCAATCATCATTTCCACTTCCTTTTCACGTGCAACCGGCAGTCTTCTTGGTCGTTGACGGATTGGTAACTCATTGCCAGTATTAATTTTGTGCTGAACCACTCCTGTTCTTCCTATGTCAGCATCATTTGTAGAGAAAGAGTTGGCGTACTGAAGTAACATCTTCTTAGCCTTATCCATTTCTACTTCCGTTAAATCACAGTTTTCCAAAAGTGTTGACACGTCAAATTTCAAACGGAACACTTTTCCTGATGGTACACCTTCCATGAAGATTTCCTCCGTACCACACTTCAATACTCCTTGATCAACGTCGATCTCACAACGATGTTTCCGCATGAAGTCTAAACCCAGGATGCAATCGTCCACTATGTCAGCCACGATGACATTATGCCGATAAATTGTGTTACCTAATTTTAACTCCACCTCCTTCCTGCCTCGGACGATTATGTGCTGACCGGTAGCTGTCAGTAATTGTATACGGTCGTGGTTATTGAAAAAGTCCCCAAGGAACCGACTTGCTAAGTGAGAATTGACGACCGTGTGAGAAGCTCCAGTATCTAACGTCAATTTGCATGGTTTTCCGTTGACTTCGCCTTTGATGATCAGACTATTTCCGTCATGGGCCTGTGAGATCGAGATCCTCGGGGCTCTTTCAATACCAGCCAGCACCCGCCCCCCAGTCCTGGCGTTTACTCGTTTCCCTGCTGTTGCTGGGCAGTCGTATCAGTCGCCCTTTCCTGCTGGGATTGATCTTCTCTCAGCGTGCTTCGCTTTGGACAGCTTGACCGAAGATGACCCCTTTCTCCACAAGAGTAACACCTAGGGCTTATAACCTTGCGGACGATCGCGTACAGGTGATGCCACAACCTCCCTGATACGGTGTGTTCGATGGTCTTGCCTCACTGCCTCTACTTCCAAGGCATGGGCCAAGGCGTCCTTCAGTGTCTCATGATGCCCAAGTCTTACAGCGGCTCTAACTTCCAAGTCACGTATTCCGTCGATGAACGCCTGTACCAGATTGCCATTGATGAGTGCAGGGGCAGACTGGTATGCCTTCCGAACCAACTTTTCAACTTCCAAGGCCCACTGCTGTAGGTTCTCGGCACTACGTTGAACACGATCTCTTAATTTAGCACGAAATACGTGCTCCAAGTGCGTGTCACCATATCTGGACTCTAAGGCTTCCAGCAGCTGCTCATAGGTCACATCCTTGCCAAGAGCCTCAAGTATGGTTAGGGCCTGGTCTTGGAGGCCTAAGGTGAGCGCGGTCATGGCTTGCTCTTTGGTCCACCCATTCGCCTTCATAACGGCTTCAAATTGAATTTTGTAGGCCGACCATGAAGATGTTCCGTCGAATGGCGGCACCTTAAATCCACGTGCCGAAGGTGCAGCAACCACTGAAGGCACAACCCCATCTCCAGCTCTAAGTTCACCTAAAGCCTTCTTCACCCCAGCAATCTGAACTTCAGCTTCTGAGATGCGATTCTCATGCTGGTGAACCTGCTCCTTCATCACCTTGAACTCTTTGCCAAGTGTTGAGTGAAGGTCTTTAATGAGGAGCATCTGCTCTTCTTGGCGGCGGGCCTGCTCCTCTTTATCTTGATGAAGCTTCTCCTCCAACCGACGGGCCTGCTCTTCTTGGCGGCGAGCCTGCTCCTCTTTATCTTGTTGAAGCTTCTCTTCCATCCGACGGGCCTGTTCTTCTTGGCGGCGGGCCTGCTCCTCTTTATCTTGTTGAAGCTTCTCTTCCATTCGACGGGCCTGTTCTTCTTGGCGGTGGGCCTGCTCTTCTTGACGGCGAGCCTGTTCCTGCAACAGCGCCATTAGCGCAGACAAGTCTGGCACCGCTGGTGCTAAAGAAACTCCACATGGGCCAGCGACTGGCTCTGTCGTAGGCTGAACACCACCCGGCGTCTGTATCGGAGAATCTCCAAACCGCCTCTGATCCATGTCTTGCTGCCGTTGACTCCTTGTACGAATACCGTCCGTGTCGTCCTTTGGTAAGATTGGCATAATTTATCCCTCACTTCTGACACCAATTTGTTACGAGCTGGGTATGGGATAAATTATTTTACACCTATTAATTAACCAAATATTCTTTATTAACTCAACAACTTATTTACACAAACACTAAATCGCTAATAATCACTATTCTCTTCGTAATCGCTTGTATTCGCTTCCGTTCGCATTCGTAGTCGAAAACAGACTGACTCACTCGCCCGCCGTCCGGCCTATTTATACGGTCATGGAAGTTTCCAGAACATTGTCGAACTATCCTATACTGGAATATTCTAGAAACATCTATGAACTTCTATACAGTACCACAATGGAATGTTCTCGAACCTAGTGGAAACTTCTGGAAACTTCGACCACATTCTCGAACGTTCCAGAGTAATACGGTCGACGTAACAGTATTTATTATGCAATTCTTATATTATTATTAAAGTATTCTTCTTATTCATAAATTAGTATTAAATTATTCTTCGTATTCTTACATTATTTATGTTTATATTGGGTTTTCTATTTTTCTACAAAATGTTTGGTGTAAAAGAGAGAGAAAAAGAAATTATTTTGGAATCGATTTATCATCTAAGAACTCCTTTACTGTGTAGTAAGACTTTGATTCGAGAAATCGCTTCAATTTTGGTGTGGCGAGTTGCCGACACTCTGCAAGTTGGGTGGGGTTGGTATCACGTCGCGTGTGTGTCTCGCTTTAATTTGTCAGACAGCCGTGAGTGGCCGGCTTTAAGCGAGCTATAGACAATTTAAAATGCAACAATCGACGTCACGTCAGTTTGACGTCAGTGTGTGTGTGTGTGTCTAACGCCGCGAGGCACAGCGCGCATCTCACCGCAGACTAAATTAATGTCTTAAAATAATATCGTCCCCGCAAATACGCTAAAATCCCGAGTAAATCCCGTAAACGTTGGGGATCCTCCGGGAATAATAAATAACCCATATTTACCGCGTCCGTTAACTACTGAACAAGAATAATCAGGAGTGTTGGTGTGAAGAGAACGAGTGGCCACTCGACAAGTCGACGTGCAACCATCGAGAACAGCCCGGAAAGTCAGGTACCACTTGTTTTACAAATTGTGAGTAGGGCCACATTCGCCGACTGCTGCCGACCACTCCTAACTTGAAGTTATACAGACAAATATAGGCAATTTTGGGCCAGCATTCCCTCCAAGTGCTTGGTCGTACTTACTGTTCTACATCCGCAGAGACCCACGGCTATTTACACGCCTGACCATCTCCATTTGATGGTCCTTTCGAGCCTGGATAGGCATCAGTAAAATTCAGTACAAATTAAGTACAAGTCATTACAGTAGGTAGGCACATAACTTTATTAGTGCCCCCAAAATGGCGTCCCGCAAGCAAGAAGCTAAATTGGCTCAGCTTACCGCTAAAAAACAAATGATTTTCGAGCGAGTTAATCGCATATATAATGATTCCAGAAACATCTCGAACTTTGATTCACGTTCAAATGAGACATTCTTAGCGCAGTCAGAAACAATTACTGAGCAATATAACAAATTTGAGGAAATAGTAGATTAAATGAATGAATTGCAATTCGAAATTGACCAAACCGCACCAGACTATTCGAGTCTATATTCTATTGAAGACTTATATTCTAATATTAAATATAAACGTAATCTCATACTTTCGAAAAACGAAACATCGGAACACAAAGTGGGTACTCGGATAAAATTACCGCCCATAGATTTGCCAACGTTTGATGGTAAAGCGGAAAATTGGCCCATATTTTATTAAATGTTTCGAAGCAATGTTCATTTAAATACCGATCTGGTTGACTCGCAGCGTGTCCAGTACTTGATTAGTAAATTGACTCATGATGCCTTGAAGCTGACCGCGGGCATTGTTCCTACAGGTGATACATACAACGTTATGTGGAACAGTCTCGTAAAAAGGTATCAAGATAAGCGTAGTTTAGGGATTCATTATCTCAATAATATACTGGACATTAAACAATGCGCCGGAAATGCCGCGAGCCTCAATACTTTTGTGGAACGATATTCAGCGTCCGTCGCAGCCTTGAAGCAGTTAGACATTCCAGACTTACTGGATTTTGTTTTATTACACTGTGGTTTAAGAAAGGTTGACGCGCAAACTGTCTTACAGTTTGAATCACGTGTGAGTGAAAAAGAATTACCTTCCTACGCGGAGTTTATAACATTCATGCAAGAATATGTTAAGGTACTACAACGCTCATACGGTAATAATTTACAGACGGAACCGCGCGCTAAGTCTAGTTCAGTTAATCATCAAACAAAAAATAATACCGCTAAGTCATTCGTATCGCGTAATGAACCGGTTTCGAATGGCAAATGTACGTTGTGCGATAAGGATGACGTACGACATCAGCTGTTCTATTGCCCGCAGTTTAAAAATATTAGAACACCGCTTGCACGTTTTGAATTTATTAAAACTAAACGTGGCTGTATAAACTGTTTAAGTCTATCCCATTCTTTGGTTAAATGTAAGTCACGTAACGTTTGTAAAATTTGTAAGAAGAACCACCATTCTCTCTTACATTTCCGAGAAAAACATGAGTCATTATCGCCCGAGCCGCAAGCGCCTACTAAGGATACATCTGTTTCGCTCACTACAGCTGTTAAAACTGGGTCAACCATTTTGCTAGCGACCGCGCAGTTATATGCATACTATAGCGACATCAGAGATAAGGAGGTGGTTCGGTGCCTACTAGATAACGGATCGCAAAATAATTTAATTACTGTGGACTGTTGTAAACGTTTGAACTTACCCATAATTAAATTACGCAATTCATTTTTACAAGGTGTTGGAATGTCATCGAAACCAATACACGGTTTTATTCATCTCAACATAGAATCTCGGTT
This sequence comes from Polia nebulosa, assembly GCA_951329385.1. NCBI lineage: Eukaryota > Metazoa > Arthropoda > Insecta > Lepidoptera > Noctuidae > Polia > Polia nebulosa. Next base: position 11,256,970 of record OX589605.1, read on the forward strand.
TGACCCTCATACGAAGTTTTCGATACAAGCGTTAGTTGTTGATTGTATTACAGATAGACTTCCCGCGAAATTAATTAGGTTACATAACAATGATAACATGTCATACTTAAGTAACTTGCAGCTCGCTGATCCGCTTTGGAACGTGCCGGGCACGGTAGACGTCGTGCTTGGAGCACAATTGTTCCCCTTTATTTACCTGGGAGACAGGGTCGATTCAGGTACACGCGCGCCCCCTGCTGTACTGACTAGCTTCGGTTATGTACTTATGGGTGATATTGATTGTTGTAGTAGTGATGTGACACACATTACATCTTCGTTTACCGCGCAGGCCGACATTGAGGTCGGGTCAAGTTTGCATAAGTTTTTTGAGCTAGAGGAAATTCCACCTGCCGCCACCAACGCGCCGCGCCGCGTCGCGCCTCGCCGCGCCGCGCCGCGTTCCGTTATTGGTCCGCACGAATTAGAGAGTGAAAATAATTTTAATTCTTCAGTCTTATTTGAAGACGGCAGATACTTTGTCGATCTGCCTTTTGCGCGCTCACCCGGCGGGCTAGGTAGCTCGCACGGTTACGCCCCTGGGCGCTCACTTGCGCTTGAGCGTAAGTTTGCGTTAATGACCCTACGCGGGAATAATAATAAAACTATCGCGGATTATATGACTCACTCGAGGTTGTCGCTCAATGACATTTTGCATGTCGGACCTAATTTGCAAGCAGACTTGTTTTTGTTATTACTTGATTTTCGTACATTCCCTGTCGCGATGACAGCGGATATAAAACAAATGTTCTTACGTATCGGTGTAAGAGAGCACCACCGCAAATATTTACGAATCTTGTATGGTTTTAGCAAAGGTGAGCCTATTCGCACCTTTCATTTTAACCGCGTTCCCTTCGGACTAAAACCTAGTCCTTATTTAGCGATGCGCACATTGCGTAACTTGGCGTGTGAGCAAAGCGACCGCTTTCCTGAGGCTTCTAAATTGGTAGAAACTCAGTTTTACATGGACGACTACGTCTACTCTGTTTCGGACGAACAGACAGCTATGCGTCTATCCCGCGATTTAATTGATTTAATGAAGGTAGGTTCCTTTGACTTAGTCAAATGGGCTACCAATTCACCCGCTTTATTAGAGATTCTCCCAGAGTCTCACCGCTTACCAGTTAATTTTTCTGGCATGGATAATGATGTCCATAATTTCAAAATCCTTGGATTAACCTGGGAACCCGCTGATGATTATTTTTCTTTGACAACAATCGCCGCTTTACTTCTATCTAAACTTGTTCGCGTAGTCAAGGAAAAACTTTCCGCTCGTGTACCTATTGCAGGTGTCCACGCTTTCTCGGACTCCGCCATAGCTCTCTCGTGGATCCACTCATCTCCCCATAGATGGTCTATTTTTGTCAGCAACCGCATTGCTCAAATACAGGAAAACTTACCTGCCGCTTGTTTCCGTCACGTGTCCGGGAAAGAGAATCCTAGCGATTGTCTGTCTCGCGGCATGCTGCCGTCGGATTTAATAAGACACTCGTTGTGGTGGAACGGCCCCACATGGCTCCATCAGCCCATGAGCGAGTGGCCTTTAAAGTTCTCTCCTGCTCAATGTGAAACATTGCCGGAGTTTAAATCAAAGGTTTTTCTTGTAGAAACTTCGAATACTGAACCGCGTATTTTAGATACTATAGCTGACCGTGTTTGCTCATGGAATAAATTGTTACGTGTATTTATGTACATTCTTAAATTTACAAACAGACTACATAGTCATAGTTCTGTTGAAAACATTCAAACCGCCGAAAATTTCATTGTTCGAATAGTTCAAAGTTTACATTTTGCGAGCGATTTAAATTTAATTAAAGCAGGTGAACTTCCAGCTAAGAAGTTGCGCTGTTTATCTGTCTTCATTGATAGCTTCGGAATCTTACGTATTGGGGGCAGATTGTCTAAATCTGACTTACCGTATGAAGCCAAGCATCCCGCGCTTTTACCTAAACGCGACCGCGTAGTCGATCTAATTATCGATCACTATCACAATACGTACTGCCATACGGGCCCAGGGTTATTGATGTCCATTATAAGGCAGCGCTTTTGGATATTGGATGGCCGAACGGTTATACGTTCTCGTTGTCGGAAATGTAATACTTGTTTCCGTCTAATTCCTAAGCATCCAGTACCCAAAATGGCTGAACTTCCTGGATACCGCGTCCGTGATGCTAAAGCCTTTGTACACACCGGTGTAGATTTCGCCGGGCCGCTTGCTTATATACCTATTCGACGTAGAGGTCAACGTTCGCAGAAACTTTACTTATGTTTGTTCGTATGCATGGTGACTAAAGCCATACATATCGAGCTTGTTTCGGATCTCACATCTGAGGCTTTCCTATCCGCATTTAAGAGATTCATTTCTCGCCGCGGTCCAGTGTCTGTTATGTACTCAGACAATGGTACCAATTTTGTTGGCGCTAAGGCGCAATTGGATGATATTTATTCTTTTTTATTAAATTCTACTGTTCAAACGGATATTAAAAATGAGCTTCTTAAATCACGCATCGAGTGGACAAGAATACCGCCGCGAGCTCCACACTTCGGAGGTATTTGGGAGTCGAATATTAAGAGTGTTAAAACTCACTTGTTTAGAGTCGTAGGTAAACAACTTCTCATTTACGAGGAACTCTCGACCGTATTGGTGCAAATTGAGTGCCTTTTGAACTCTCGACTACTTAGTGTCATTTCGTCAGACCCACATCCGGAGGTACTCACGCCCGCGCATTTTTTAATGTCCAGTCCACTCACGTATTTGCCTTCTTCTGAATTGGCAGAAGAAAACATAAACCTAAACAACCGCAAAAGGCTCTTGGATCAACTTGTGTTATCCTACTGGAATAAATGGCGAATTGAGTACTTGCACGCGCTGCAAGTTCGCCAGAAGTGGTGCACTCCCGATCGCCCTATAGAGATAGGTTCTGTCGTTCTCTTGGGTCAAGATAACGTACCTCCATTGACTTGGCCATTAGGTATCATAGAGGAAGTTTTTCCGGGATCGGATGGTGTAATTCGAGTCGCTTCAATAAAAACCGCGTCAGGCACGTATAAACGTCCTGTCACTAAGTTGTATCCTTTGCCAACTCAATAGATTATTATTACTACATAATTTAGTTTAATTTAGTTTAGGGTTCATATTATACGTTCCAATGGTACGCCATTACATAGTTGTAATTTAGTTTATTCGACTTACCATAGTCAAGTCGAACCGCAATTCATTCTTAGGACACTGATAATTATTTTTCCCGAGCATTATATCAATGCAATGGTGTTTCGGACTGCTGCTTGGATTTCCCTCAAAGCTCTTCAACAAGTTAATGCTTACATATCATCACCGCTTCTTGAACCTCACTCGCTCCGCATAGATTAGCAGCTTTTGAAAGCTCCTGGACCTTTCAAGGCGGGGAGCATGGTGTGGCGAGTTGCCGCCACTCTGCAAGTTGGGTGGGGTTGGTATCACGTCGCGTGTGTGTCTCGTTTTAATTTGTCAGACAGACGTGAGTGGCCGGCTTTAAGCGAGCTATAGACAATTTAAAATGCAACAATCGACGTCACGTCAGTTTGACGTCAGTGTGTGTGTGTCTAACGCCGCGAGGCACAGCGCGCATCTCACCGCAGACTAAATTAATGTCTTAAAATAATATCGTCCCCGCAAATACGCTAAAATCCCGAGTAAATCCCGTAAACGTTGGAGATCCTCCGGGAATAATAAATAACCCATATTTACCGCGTCCGTTAACTACTGAACAAGAATAATCAGGAGTGTTGGTGTGAAGAGAACGAGTGGCCACTCGACAAGTCGACGTGCAACCATCGAGAACAGCCCGGAAAGTCAGGTACCACTTGTTTTACAAATTGTGAGTAGGGCCACATTCGCCGACTGCTGCCGACCACTCCTAACTTGAAGTTATACAGACAAATATAGGCAATTTTGGGCCAGCATTCCCTCCAAGTGCTTGGTCGTACTTACTGTTCTACATCCGCAGAGACCCACGGCTATTTACACGCTTGGGCAACTCCAAATTTATTAGTAAATATATTTATTTTGCTTATTTCTCTAATATTTTCTGGCAACTTATGGCATTTTGATGGACATAACTAAAGGGCTGGTTGAGTGCATTTCCAGTCGGGATTGAGGTATATTTAATTTATTTTTGTTGTGTCGTAAAGTGTATCTAGTTTGTGTTTCTTCGCAAGTGGTATACAAATCTGGGTGTTTTCTGACAAATTTACATAACTCAAAGATATACAAACAGGGAAGTGTGAGTATTTTGTGTTTTTGGAAGTATGGTTTGCAGCTCTCTGTTTGTTCAATATTGGTTATTATTCGAATTAACTTCTTTTGTAAAATAAATATAGTTTGGGAATCAGTGCTGTTTCCCCATAGCATGACCCCATAGCTAAGCCATGCTTGGGCATATGCATAGTAGGTTGATGTTATTGTTTAAAAGCCATTTCAGTCTTACTGAAAGGATTGTATTTAGTGTCACCAACGCCTAAACCAGGTTGGCAAACACAATAAAGTTACCATTCAATGGATCAAAGGACACAGCAATGCAATGATGCAGCGGACGAACTCGCCAGAAATGGGTCGAGTATGGCAGTGATGGGGCCTAGGAACCCATTGTGCCACTCCCCTTCAGATACATACGCAATCTGATAAGGAAACGCACCAAAGATCAACAAATCAAGCTTTGGCCTGACCATGGTAAGTGTAGGCAGGCCAAGGAGGCACTTCCCTCTATTGATGGCCACTATACACTAAACAGGCCCTACGGCTGACCAAACATCAGTCACGGCCTTTGCAACTGGCCACGGGTCTTTTAATAAGCACCTCTCTGTCATAGAAGTTTCAGACAGCTCACTCTGTAGAGCCTTCGTAGAAGAGGACGAGATAGCAGCTCATCTGTTACCAAGTTGCCCAGTGGTCGCTATATACAAGGCAAAATACTTCGGAGACCCAGGTCACCTCCATGAGATAGTCAGTAAGTTCACCAAGGCGCTGCTAACCTTCCTTGAGGAGCTGGGGTGGATCGAATAACAAACCTGTCCCACCCGTATGCTAAACATCGCTTTGGACGTGGAGTCGTGGACACCAGCCCGACATACAATAGAAAGAAAAGAAAGAAAAACTGTTTATTCACGTGAACCCGATCGATCGTGATAGTGAGGCACACACAACAACAAACAATAAACAACAACACAACAACACGACACAATACAACACAACACAACAACACCACAACACAACAACAACACAACACAACACAACAACACCACAACACAACAGAACACCACAACACAACAACACTACACCACACCACTTTGTTGTGTTGCGTGACGGTGCAGGCCAAAGCGCAGCGACACCCTTTGATCTCGCTGCAAGCGCTCTGCGGCGTCGTTTTTAGACGTTCATTCACCATATATGACATGGAGACAGCGATTGTCACAACCCCGCGCTGGGCACGCCACCATTGCGGCGGTAGTACCCCTCTTTGAGGCTTGGCTGGAGAGGCCTCACGGCGCCCTCACCTTCCGCCTGACGCAGGTCCTCACCGGACACGGCTGTTTCGGGAGGTTCCTGTTTCGGATCAGGCGGGAGGTGACGCCCGGGTGTTTCCATTGCACGGATCGCCCAGAGGACACGGTGGAGCATATGGTGGAGGTTTGCCCCGCTTGGGCAGAGCACCGCCTTGTCCTCGTGGATGCGATAGGCGGCAACGACCTCTCGCGCCCTGCCCTGGTTCAGGCCATGGTACGGAGCGAGAGGGAATGGGAAGCCGTCTCCTCCTTCTGCGAAGCAGTAATGCTCGCGAAGGCGGAGGCGGGACGCGTGAGAGAGCACCAACAACGGAGTCTCCTTCACGCCCTCAGCAGCAGCCGCCTCAGGAGACGCCGGGGACTTCCGGCACCGCGAGACGATCTCCGGCCACCGTAGACCCGGGCCTGCGGACGGCGAGTAATGGGTAGCTCGCCGTCCGATCAGCACCAGGCCCGAGAGTCGACGGCGCGTAGTGTTCCACGCGCGCCTCAAAGAGTTGTCAGCAAGAGACGGGGCCCGTCATGGCCGATGCCTGCCCGGGGGTTGAGGATAAATTCGAAACAGAGTTACCTCGCCCCTGGGCACTCAAAGGCAGGAAGGAACAGGGGTGGATTTTAGTCAGTAAGAGTCTGACACGCCCTCCCGCTCCACCCAGAGCGGGAGAAGTCACAGGATGATTTCCCACCCCACAAAAAAAAAAAAAAAAAAATGAGATATATAATAGATAGATAAAGATGGCATCAGACCTGAGATCCAAAAGATAGAAGCGGTGTTCAGGTTGGTACACCCTTTTTAACCGACTTTCGAAAAAGGAGGAGGTTCTATGTTCGACTGTATGTATGTTTTTTTTTTTTATGTATGTCCGTGCATTTCTCCGTCAGTTGTGGACCAATTTTCAAAATTCGTTTTTTATCCGAAAGAATATACTCCCGAGGTGGTCCGATATAAATTTTATCGAAATTGCTTTAGCGCTTTTTGAAAAACTGAACAAAAACGAAAAATACGCATATCTTGATGACGTTTTTGTGTTCTCCAAATGTTTAAATTCCACGTTTCATGTTATTGGGGTTTTTAGTTCTGGGAAATAACAACTAAACGAAAAATAAAAAACTTTTTTACAAAAAAAACAACCGACTTCCAAAAAAAAATACACTAAAAATTTAAAAATAACTTTAATTTCGGAAGTCGGTGTCAAATAACGAAGAAGTAAAATACAAACACCGACTTCCGAAATTAAAGTTATTTTTTAATTTTTAGTGTATTTTTTTTTGGAAGTCGGTTGTTTTTTTTTGTAAAAAAGTTTTTTATTTCTTCTAAAATTGTTTGTCTGAAAATCATTATCCATAACACGTATGCAACCTTCAGTAACCATAATGTTCAAAAATTCGAAATTTTGTTTTACATAATTATTTTTACTTCTAAAACTATTCTGTCCTAACATCGAGTACTATAATAATTCAATCCCCTAATTTTGAAAGAAATAAAGTCATATGTCCTAAGTATTGTGTTATGTAATGTAATATCACTTTTCAATACATATCCAATAAGCCGAAAAACGATGGTGCTATTGTTTGGTAGCTTAGCTCCACTGGCCACATGCCGACGCCTTCATTAGACTCCAGGCACCTCCTAGAGAAAAATCACTTCTCAATACATCGAGTGAGCCCGAACGCGATGGTGCTATCTTTTTTTAAACGACTTCAAAAAAAGGAGGAGGTTCTCAATTCGAGTGTATTTTTTTTTTATGTGTGTTACCTCATAACTTCGTATTACGTGAACCGATTTTGAAGATTTTTTTTTTTGTTTGAAAGCTGTTGCTTCACATGTGGTCCCATTTTAATTTGGTAAAGATCTGATGAAGAACTTCCACTTCACAACAATACATCACGCTGATACGCTCTGAAGGGGTATACAGATTAGTACAGTTCACCCTGATATGTTCAAATTCCCTATTTTTGGGGCTATCAATTCGGGCATAACTTTGCTATTAATTTAGTTTTAGAATGGGGTACAACAACTAAAAAGTGAAAAATAAAAAACTTTTTACAAAAAAAAACACAACCGACTTCCATAAATAAAACTAAAAATGCAAAATAACTTTAATTTCGGAAGTCGGTGTCAAATAACGAAGAAACCAAACTAGAAACATCGACTTCCGAAATTAAAGTTAAGTATTTTGCATTTTTTAGTTTTATTTATGGAAGTCGGTTGTATTTTTTTTTTGTAAAAAGTGTTTTTGGTTGCGGAGATCCTATAGACACCTTTCGGCTCCATCATCAGACCAGCTTCATAGTACTATATTATTGCATTGGGCACTAAATTTTATAAGCAATGCAAGTTTCAGCTTAATCAAAGATCAGAAAGTGTTTGAAAAATGGGTTACTAATTTGTAACCGATACACACAAAACCATAGCAAGTTAATATAAAGTTTGTAAAAATTTTGACTTCTCATAGGGTTTCCTGTAATCTATAAGTAAAGAAATATTTCCAGTATTTTTTTTTTAATTTTAGACTGTAGTTTCGGAGATAATGGGGTCAATTTTATTTACATAAATAACTTTAAAACGATGCATTTTAAAATGATAAAAAAATTTGGTACACACATGAATATCTGTGACCCAAACACCAAATAAATTAATTTGGAATATGGGGTCACTTTTGGGGTGGAAATCGGAAAATTAAAAAACAAAATTTTTCAAACTGTGTCATACGATATATCAAATGAAAGGGCACATTGTGAGGGTCTCGAACATATAGCCCTGGTGACCTGTAACACGGACTTTTTAACCGACTTTAAAAAGGAGGAGGTTATCAATTCGGATGTTTGTATTTTTTTTTTTTATGTATGTTCGGGCATAACTTCGTCATTTATCGACGGATTTCCAAAATTCATTTTTTGTTCGAAAGGGGTTTGTCCCGAAATGGTCCCATTTAAATTTCATATAGATCTGACTATGATTTTCGGAGACAGACAACGGAACTGTTCAAAAAATTACAGCAAATCAACCGCGATTGCTGCTATCGCATAAATATGCATTGTTAACACAATTTCATGAGGAAACACAACTAAAAAGTGAAAAATAAAAACTTTTTTACAAAAAAAAATAAAACCGACTTCCACAAAAAAACAAAAAGTGCAAAATAACTTTAATTTCGGAAGTCGGTGTCAAAAAACGAAGAAATAAAACCAGAAACACCGACTTCCGAAATTAAAGTTATTTTGCACTTTTTGTTTTTTTTGGAAGTCGGTTTTATTTTTTTTGTAAAAAAGTTTTTATTTCATCAAAAAATTACTTCAGGCACCAGTCTTAAAATAGTGAAATATAGTATTAGTCAGAAACATTGTTAATTATTAAGGAAACCAATACTGTGAAGAGAGAGAGAATAAATAAATGAATTGAATATTTGTCGGTCTTCAAATAATTTGGACTCTGGGCTCGAGTGCTGTTTTCTTTTGCTTTTTATAACTGAACCATTTTAAAATACTGCGGCGGCAGGCGGTCTCAAATCCAGCAACCTGCTAACTAATTTTATTACGTGGAAGATAGATGTGTTGACCTAATAATTCTATTAATAACAACACAACGTGTTTTATTTTATTTCTATAATTTATTGGTGTCGGATATCCCATTCTATTTTTTTTCTATTTATAAATGTAGAAGTACTTAGATCCTGGACGCCATCGGTTATATGGTGAAGGAAAACATCAACAGGAAACCTGGGTTTATAAAGTAAAAAAAACGGCTAAGTGCGATTCGGACTACTCGCGCACGAAGGGTTCCGTACCATTATCAATAAAAAGGGCAAAAAAATCATGTCTGTTGTATGGGAGCCTCACTTAAATATTTGTTTTATTTAAAGTTAATTATTTATTTTGAAAGTGAGTATATAACTAAATATTCTGTGAATATTTCAAGCGTCTACCTGTTGCCGTTATTAATATCGAGCAAAAACGAACACAATAATCTCGTTTGTTGTATGGGAGCCCCTTAAATATTTATTTTATTCTGTTTTTTAGTATTTGTTGTCTTAACGGCAACAGAAATACATCATATTCTGGGAAAATTTCAACTGTCTAACTATCACAGTTAATGAGATACAGCCTGGTGACAGAAGGACAGACAGACAGACGGACGGACAGCGGCGTTTTATTATATATAAAAATTAATCACTATTTCCTCACGCGTGAACGGTTGGACCGATTTCGCTAATTCTTTTTTTTTGTGTTTGTTATTGTCAGATGGTTCATGAAAGAAAACATTAAGAAAAAGGCGTGGAAAATTAAAAAAATATCAGAAAACGTAACGACTAAACTTCGCGCGTTTGACAGTTCATAGCTAAGACAGGACAACGTCTGTCGGGTCAGCAAGTACCCAAATATTTGCCTTTTTAAAAGGCTTGGTTTCCTAAAAAAATGTATTTGGTTCGTCAGATTACCAAAAAATATTGGCCACGTCAACAAAAAATGAGGGCGTTACCAACAATGCGTTGAATTTTTGCGAACGCCGTGCTATACTTTTAAACTACAAAGTGATATAACAAGCCCCCTCCACTCCTGAAATTTGATGCGCTTTATCAGTGTCATTTTTTATGGATATGTCTTTGATTTTAGGGTTCCGTACCCGAAGGGTCCAAACGGAGCCTTATGGTTGTCACTCACGTGTCCATCTGTCCGTCCGTCGTTTGTCACAAAATTTTGTTGCCAAGAATTTTTTAACTTCCCATTGTACTGAACTTGAAAAAAAATTGTTAGTAAAATATACGTAATAATAAAAATGTGATAATGTTTATTATAACGTATACTTTACTAACAAATTCCAATATTTGGTACAGACTGTTGTCAACATTACCTGACCCACCCTAAAATCAAACGACTTTGGACCCTCTGCCTGTAACATTAAGGTTTATTTAATTTATATGAGCTTATCACACAAGTGCACGAGGACTCGATGAACAAAAATACAATAATAACACAGACACTCAAATTTGATCTTTAACACGTAACGTTAAGGTAAACCCACCCAACATAGTCGGAGCCACCGGCATTATATATGTTTTTGTTAAGCTATTTTAATCATTATCTCGTTAACATTAAAGTTGAAAAGCTTTTAAGTCACACTACATAATTACAACCCAATCTTTAATTTCGCGTATTCCCAACAAGTTATTGTGGCTTAGCGGTTTGATGCTGGATTGACGACGAACAGCATGTGGGTTCGAAAACACAGTCCACCTATACATCAGTTTCTTTTTTAATTTGTTTTCATTTCTACAATATTGCTTGCAATATTAAAGAACGATCAATATTATTTTCGCCTAATAACTTATTTTGTAAACGGGTGGGTAATTTAAAAAACTTTAAGTTCACAGTTCTTTATAATGAATACGAATATTTATTTTTCAACTACCCACTTATTACAAGTTATGTGAAAATATTACCATTTTAAAAAGTTTATGTATAGTCTATAGTTCTTTATAATAATACAAGAAATAGTTTTGGAATATAAATTTTATATTGAAAGCAAAACGATATCTTTGTCGCAGGATTTGATCTCGAACCTTGTTTTTCTCAGTCTTACACACCGACCACGAGACCAGAATTACTTGACCCCAATCATTAAAATAAGCTATTTACACTTATCATATTATAACAAATAGTTAAAAAATATAACCTAATGCTAACGTTTTAAAGATCAAATATGCGTATCTATATTATTATTGTATTTGTTCATCAAATCCTCGAGCAGTTGTCTGATAAGCTCTTACAAATTAAATAAACCTTAATGTTACATGCAGAGGGTCCAAAGTAGTGTGATTTTAGGGTGGGTCAGGTAATGTTGACAACAGTCTGTACAGAACCCTTAATGTGCACAAGATTTGATGAAGCAAAAAATACATGTCCAATATGTATTGTTATCCAACTGACAGATCAAGTGGATTTTTTTTTTTACCCAAGAAACATCTTAATACTATGCTTTTGACTGTCTCTGACATACGTCCTCTTCTCAATACGCTCATTTCATTTAACAACCCCCAGACTTAGCAGAAACGTGTATCCTATAAAACTAACTCTAGAAAGAAAACTACGCCCTAGGGGATTCGCTGAGTCATTCTCTGTAGTCCTAAAATATAGTCGAGTACCTCCTGGAATAGCCTTACTATTCCTGCCGTCAAGCAATGAGTTTAAAAGGACTAAAGTGCATGGACTTTTAAATTCATAAACCGACTTTTCTGAAGTACGGCTATAAGAAAATTTATTGCCTACGTGTATTTTAGTTAACTCGTATATCGTAGGTACTGGTCGTTGCTCTATCGTTGAGCGTGGGGGTCTGTGTTCAGTCTCAAGGCATAGTGTTATTGAATTTCATTATTAGAAAAAAATAATTAACACCCGGCAGAGAACCAACGTTGTCGACTTAGCTCACAGAATAAGCAAGCTGAAGTGGCGATGGGCCGGCCATATTAGCCGTAAAACCGATGATCGTTGGAGTAGATGTGTTCTCGACAGGAGACCGCAAATCAGCAAACGTAAGGTAGGACGCCCTCAGGCTAGGTAGAGCGATGATCTTCGCAGGGTAGCTGGTAGCAGCTGGATGAGAATTGCCGAGAACCGAGCTGAATGACGTGTAATTGGAGAGGCCTATGTCCAGCAGTGGACTGCTATAGGCTGATGATGATGATGATGAATCAACACCCAGGATTAACTACGTAGTTACTTGTAGTTTTGTGTCTCGGTAAACGCCAACTAGCATGAGTTTTATTATAATGAGACTTGCTATCCTACTTCCTATCCTACAATAGTAGTAATGCGAAAGTTTGGATAGATAGATGTTTGTAGGTACTCAATCACGCCAGAACGGCTAACCGGATTGGGATGAAATTTGGCACAGAGACAGGAGTGTCGAATGAGAAATCTGATAAGGTCGTGATTACGATTGAAATTATCTTCTATTCTTTCTATTTAAACTGTATAATTGATTATTATTTATGTGTTTATTTTTTGCCTAAAACCATAAAGAGAAATGCAATTTATTATTGTCACATTTCAGAGCAGTTTTATGTCGAAGGTATGTTCCGTCGAAATAGAGATCCGCCGAACAAGTGCATATCGAAGAAGTGTTCTGTCGAAGTAGCGTTCTACGAATGTGTGTGTTGTCGGAGTATGTTCTGTTTGACTAATGCTAGTCGAATATAAATTTTCTGTCAAAGCAATGAGTAGTCGATCTATAGTTATTCAAAATTGGGACCGTGACGAAAAAATTAACTGTCGAAATTCAGGATTACACTTCAGAAATAGATTAGTCTGGAAAAACACATTTATGATGGGAGAAAGTACTGTAGGACCCAAGGCACCAGTACGGCCTGCAGGGATCCTGGGATGTTCTTCGAAGCTCGGGGACTCGCTTGCTTACTGCGAGAGTACGGTGTGTAACGAGTACAAGATGAGGGTCTCGGCACTTCTAGGTTTATTCCTGATTAAAATAATTACATGCATGCCCACTTGCAAGGGCGAAAACTCTTATCTGACATAAAACAAAATTCACACCTACTCTTCTAAAATAATCCATCGATTCTCCAACATTCTCACCTGCCAGTTAAAGGTCGGTGCAGACCCGCTGAAATTAGGCTGTGTCTTCAATCGTCACAGTACTTATTCCACGCGGGAGAAGCCGCTGGGCCGCTGGAGCATTATTTTTTGTGTCGTGTGAACGTGTCAAATTAGCTGTATCAACAAAATTTTCTTATTTATTAACTTTAATTATTTTTTTCTTTTACCTGACTGGGGAATACATCCAAGATGCTTTGTTGCGATTTCCTTCATATGTCTTTCATTTCAAGCTGCAGCCATAAACCAAGCTGACCATCAACTTTATGGCACTCTCGCAAGAGCGAGATACGTCGGCTATTTGCTATAAAACACGTGATCTTGTATAGCAACAATGTAACACAAAGTCTGCTTACGAAAATGAATCCTATAAGTACGATATGCTATCTAAAAATCCCCATTTTTTTTTTTTCGTTGTGGGGCTTCAAAGTGAAACAAAAGTGATTCTCGACGTTTTATGAATCTCTCGTAATATCTATGATGACTATCGTGTATGATAAAGGATGATAAAACCTATTTCAACCAAGATAATAAAATTAAAAATCCCTTACGCATAATGCAACACACAACACATACCTAATTATTTAAAGTGCGAGTTGGACTCGCACACGAAGGGTTCCGTACCATAAACTGGAAAACCCCAAAATAACAAGTTTCTAGAAACGTGTTTTTTTTTGGGTAGTATCTCATAATCCATAATAGGAAGACAGTTGAAATTTTCACACAGCGTGTATTTCTATAGCCGCTTTATAAAAAATAATACAAATTAATAAAAAATAATTTTATTTTTTATTTTATTTTTAATTCATCATCCACTGCTGGGCACAGACCTCCTCTTTGTGCGAGGGTGTGGGCCGAAATCCACCACGCAGGCCCAGTGCGGGTTGGTGGATGTCACGTCTTCGAATTTTTAGTTCTAGGGCATGCCGGTTTCCTCACGATGTTTTCCTTCACCGTTTTGACAGCAGTGGTGATGAAATTATTTACACAAAGTAAAGCGCCTGCCTGGGTTTGAACTCACGACCTACAACTTGTAAGTAACGGGCCACCACTGCTTATTTTTATTATTTGTTGTTATAGCGGCAACAGAAATACACATTCTGTGAAAATTTCAACTGTGTAGCTATTACAGATCGTGAGATACGGCCCGCTGACAGTCGGACGGACAGCGGAGGCATATTAATAGGGTGCCGTTGGTTACCCTTCAGGTACGGAACTGAGGATAAATTCGAAACAGAGTTATCTCGTCCCTGGGCACTCAGGGCAGGGAAGGAACAGGGGTGGGTTTTAGTCAGTAAGAGTCTGACACGCCCCGCTCCACCGAGGGACCTGTCACATGACCGCGGGAGATGTCATGGGATGATTTCCCACCCCACAAAAAAAAAGAAAAGGTACGGAACCTAAAAAATACAGTACCTAATTAACGCGCAATCATGTATGAGTGGTTCTTAGCGCAAAACAACTTTTTCCTTTCTTTATTACAATAATTCAAATTTCAAATTCTTTATTGCGAACTAAGTGTACATAATTTTGAAGATGTTAACAATAAATAGGTTCTTAGAACTTAGTTGCATTTTAGGGGATTGCAACTTAAATGGTTATAAAAATAATAAAAATATATACATACCTATTCAATATTACAGATAAACAGTTTACATTACCTACATTATGTTAAGCACAGACCACATAAATTATCTGTAGCTAATTATAATGAAGTAATTATGCATTCATAAAGATCCATTTCAATACCCATAAATCACAGTAGCACTAAAATAAAACAAACGAGAAACAAAAACCGATTCGATCTTTCATCACACCATTGAAACTTCAAGAATATAAGCAGTAAATGTTATCATTTTCTCACAATCTAATTCATGTATGTCATTTTAATATAAATCGGTTCGCACGGTTTTTTTTGTTGGTTTTTTTTGTTTTTGGTGGGTGGGAAATCATCTTATGACTTCTTCCGCTCTAGGGTGCAGCGGAAGGGCGTGTCAGACTCTTACTGACTAAAACCCACCCCTGTTCCTCTCTGCCCTACATGCCCAGGGGCGAGGTAACTCTTTCGAATTTATCCTCAACCCCGGGCAGGCATTGGCCGTGGCAGGCGCCGTCCTTTTGCTGACAACTCTTTGAGGCAAGCGTGGAACACTACGCGCCGTCGACTCTCGGACCTGGTGCTGATCGGACGGCGAGTTACCCACTACTCGCCGTCCGCAGGCCCGGGGTTCGCACGGTGTGGATAACTCCACTGTTTTACATAGTATTCGCATATAATATTAAGGCGCTATTAACTGCCAATGAGCTTAAGTGGTAAACTTGCGTGTTCTGTGCTGAGTTCACGTAACGCGTCGCACGTCCACGCAGTAATAGAACTCGCCCATCATCTGTGTATCCCTTCAGAACGTATCAGTGTGATGTTATGTTACGAAGTGGTGTAAACAATAAACAGACATGCGATTGCAGCAATTCCGGAAGGTTTGCTATCGTTTATTGAAGAGTTCCATTGTCTATCTCCGAAGTTCTTCATCAGATCTTTACCAAATTAGGGAAGGAGGAGGCAACCTGAGAAGTATACCCTTTAAAACAAAAAAAAAGAATTTTTGCAAATCAGTCCTGGCGTTTTCGAGTTATCGTGGAACATACATAAAAAATAAAAGACTCCGAAAAATTGATAACCTCCTCTTTTTTTTAATTGTATTTTAATTAAAAATTGGTTTTAATTCAGTCTCTTTTGTTACACAAAAAATAACCCACATAACCATGTATACCCACATCACCATGTAGATGTATCAGAAAGTGCAATTCCTGAAATTTACGTTCAAAAACTTTTGAACGTAACTCACATACATAGAACACCACAACACAACAACACCACACCACACCACACCACAACACAACACAACACAACACAACACAACCTCGCCGCCCCGCCTTTTTTCCCGGGAAATAAAGCTCGAGAAAAGTCGAGAACTCGAGAAATCATGTACCTATATAGAAATTAAATCGCCGCATGTTGTGTTGCGTGACGGTGCAGGCCAAAGCGCAGCGACACCCTTTGATCTCGCTGCAAGCGCTCTGCGGCGTCGTTTTTACACGTTCATTCACCCTATATACAGGGTGTAACGGAAAGGTGTGGTCATATTTTAAGAACTGCATCTGCCCATCGATATGAACAACTTTCTTCAAGAAAAACTGAGGAAATTCTCAAAAAAAATTTTTACCTCCCATACAAATATTGATCAGATGATATATATAACTTTGTATGGAAAGACCAATTTTTTTTTTTGGAAATTTTCAGATTTTTCTTAGAGAAAGTTGTTCATAGGCATGGGCAGAGCCGGTTCCTAAAATATGACCACACCTTTACGTTACACCCCGTATTATATTACTATTTGCGTTTATTCGTGTTTTGACTCTAGCCAAGTATAGTTTACATAGTGAGTGTTTCACCGATTACGTGATAAATTGAAATCAAACAAGTAAGTCTTTTCACTTTTACAAGTTTTAAGTTGTTTTTTTTTCTAAATAACCAGCCAAAAATGGTGCTGTTATTGTAATTTAAATATAAGTTAAGATATTAACGTTTTCTTTCATGTTGATTTTATGTTTAGTTTAATAGAAGCTACTTTTGTTTATAAGTTCTAAATAACCTGCCAAAAATGGTGCTGTCATTATGATTATGAGTCTGAATAATATTATTTCTGTATTTTTTTTTTAAGTTAATTAGCTAATTCATAAAATTAATGTATTTGAATTTAATCAATAACAGTTTTATAATTAATTTGATACTTTTATTTGAGATGAAAACCACTGAATTTGTTGACGTTATTGGAACCAAATAATATGAGAAAACGTACGTAAATGTAAATTTCTCGACAACTCGAGAAGCCGCGAGGAATTTGGCCTCGAGAATTCTCGAGACCCGAGAAATTGAAAAGCTCGATAAATCATGAACCCTAGACACGACAGCTCCCACTGTCCTGAATTAAAGGATCAAAAGAATCCTTCGAATGATAAAGAGGTCCTTGAAGTTTCCTTCACTGAAAATAGTAACGACAAGTACAAGGTTATGACAAATATTAACGGTATCGGTACAGTGTGTCATTTGGATTTAGGAAGTGAAGCAACATTAATTCGTAAAAGTAATGCTTCAAGACTAATCAATCCAAAGAAAATCAATCAATCCTAAGATTGAACTGGGAAAGCGTTAATGGCCCATATTTAAGAGTATTAAAGAATGTACCATACTTACTACTAGGGCGTACTTTTATGAATGTAGACGTGCAAGGTATTTCGGAGGTTTTCCTGAAGAATATACTCTATTGCAATCAGGTAAATCGTTACGTAATAAAAACAGACTTATTTCTTTAAGTCCCTTTGTAGATAGTGATGGCCTCATTCGCGTAGGCTAGACTTGACAATTCTCCATATGACTATAATGTCAAACATCCCGTTTTGTTATGTGGTAAACATCACATCACTCAAGTATTATTTCGTAAATATCATAACGATCTCTTACACGCTGGCCCTCAGCTTTTGTTGGCCAATGTACGGCAAATGTATTGGCCTCTCGGTGGTAGAAACCTTTCGAAGTCAATTGTCAAAACATGCATAAAATGTTTTAAGTATAAATGTCAAATTGTGCTACCCATAATGGGTCAATTGCCCTCTTCAAGGACATATTTAGAATACCCGTTTTTAAAGTGCAGCGTTGATTATGCCGGGCCAGTATTGATTGCTGATCGCAAAGGGCGAGGGTGTAGGCTTATAAAGACGTACTTGTGTATTTTTATTTGCCTTGCTGTTAAAGCTGTTCATATTGAGCTTGTTACAGACTTGACGAAGGAAGCCTATATGACTGCCTTAAACCGTTTCGTGGCTCGTCGTGGTAAACCCGAAAGCATCTTGTCTGACAACGGTACCAACTTCGTAGGTACTTGTAATGAGCTGCGTAAATTCCTACAAGATTCCAATCTTGAATTTGAAGTTGCTCAGCAAGGCATTAAATTTACTTTCGCGCCTCCATACTCTCCTCACTTCAACGGCATTGCTGAAGCTGCCGTCCGATCTACTAAGCATCACCTAAAGAGGCTTTTAGGCTTAACACATTTTACCGATGAGGAGATGAGCACGTGCTTGACTCAAATAGAGGCTGTCTTAAATTCTCGTCCTCTTACCCCTCTTTCCTCTGATCCCTTAGATTTTTCTGTCCTTACTCCTTCACACTTTTTGATTGGACGACCACTTATGTCTGTTCCGCATCCACAGGTAACTGAGTTTACCATCGGACGTCTGGAGCGCTACCACAGAATGGAGCAGATTAAACAACATTTTTGGAACCGTTTTCATTTAGAATATGTTTCTCTGCTCCAGAAAAAAACGAAATGGTCATCTTTCATGTTATACACCAAAATGTTTGTAGTAAGCGCATCATAATGTCCTATAATGTATAACTGTGTACCTGCGATTTTATTGTTTATTTCCTTGGGGGCCGGCACTGTGCTCCTTAACACAGGTTTTCTATTAACCTAGCTAGGAATACAGCACCTCACCCACCATTTTATTGTAGTCTTTGTACACTATATTCCGATAAACGATTCTGTAAATGGTCATCATTTGTACTACAATGTTTTTGATGAATATATTATTATTATTATTATTATTATTATCTTTAGCAGGGCAGCTATCAGCGGGAACACTCGTCCTCATTAAAGAAAAGGGACAACCGCCACTAGTGTGGTCTATGGGGCGGGACATCAAGGTCTTCCCTGGGAGCGATGGGGCTACGCGAGTGGTCGAGCTGAAGACGAAGAAGGGTCACAACATCTGCCCGCTTCCTCTTACTTGAATCCTTCAACCCGGGGAGGATGTTCGGGCGTCTTCGACGACCTTCGGCTGACGTCGGGCAGCGGCGGAGGCGGCGAGAGGAGAGGGTGCGCGCGACGCGGGGCCTGGGGTCCCGTCACTTCGCTACCGGTCTCCAACGACGGCTCGCGCGCGCATTCATCAAGATTATACCTACTGGAGACTTGAATAAACTCAGTTTAATACAGTCCACTGCTATCATTTAAAGTCCTTAGATAGTTCCCTAACAGTTTCCTCAGTATCCTGCTGCTTCAAAGGGAACACCCTCGTTACACGCGCTCAGTTTGTAGGATCGGGGCATTTAGACTTACATGTTTTAAGAATTACGAATGTTTTGAATAATCACGTCTCTGTCACTCCTAATTGCGGAAAACAGCTGTCGGAACATCAAAACCATTAATAATAATTATTATTATTATTAATGGTTTTTAATTAATAATTAAAAACAGACGATCCGCACGACTGTCGGATCAGGTGCGGGTCATCCAGCGTAACCGTATGCTGGATGACGCCGTACTTGATAGAGTACGCCTCGGAATCACGAAGTAGCCGTGTCTCACCTGTTTCGCCACCGGCCGCGGTGCAACTGCAACCCAGTGCTTCACCGCGACCCGACCACGTTGCTGAGGATGATGATGACGCGGCTATATCCGTGAGTACTCAATGCAATGAACGATTGAGGAGCGCTTTGGAGGATGCATTCCGGGAGTACCGCTCCACACTGCCTTTGCTTAGACCTCGTCTACCTCGTTTGCCCATGCATAAGAAAAATAAGGCGCTGGTGTGTGCTCTAGATTCGCAGCTATCAAATTGTTTTGATAGCAGCAAAGACCTTGCCGATACCCACTCAATCTCATACTGCGGCGCAGCTGCAGCGGCATGTCGTGTAGCTCACGTCAAGTTCACCAATTGTGACAGAGCTACACGACCTGCTGTACCAGCTTGGCAGTGTAGGATTGAGCGTCGTATCGGTGAGGCTAGAGCACTCATCGGCAAGCTTATCTGCTTCAGGGAGGGCAACAATCGCCCTAGAGTGATGCGTTTCGTGAGGCGGGCGTTCTCGGGGACTGATATTAGTTCCCGAGATTATCTGACCCGCGTCACAGAGCGTATTGACTTCCTGAAGCAGAAGGTCTATGCATGGGCAAATCGTATTCGTCGGTACAAGCGGCGAGTGGAGCGGTACACTCAGAATCGCACTTTCTAAAGCAACGAAAGGACTTGGGAACGACCGGACCAAGGTGTATCTGATAGGCATCTACCGGATGATGACGCTATGAGTTCATTCTGGCGCAGCATCTGGTCGGTGCCTGTCAGGCACACCGAGGGTGATTGGACTCGAGAGGTCGAGCGTGCTTGCGACCTTATACCAGAAATGGAGGTAATAACCATCAGCCCCCAAGATGTAGCTCGTGCAGTCCGTCCGTTGCCTAACTGAAAATCACCAGGGCCGGACGGGCTGCACAATTTCTGGATTAAATGGTTCCAAAGGTCGCACGCTCGCTTGGCAGCTCAATTCCAGTCTGCCTTAGAGTCAGGGTCGCTGCCCCAGTTTCTTACGACAGGAATAACCCACCTGCTCCATAAAACAAGTAGTACTGCGGAACCTAACAATTATAGACCGATCACGTGTTTACCGACGGTCTATAAAGTTCTTACATCCATTCTGAGAGCTAAAATTAACATCCATATTGATGAAAATCATATCATGTCAGCCTCCCAGAATGGATGTAGGAATGGGTCCCGTGTTACTAAGGAGCTACTCCTCATCGATATTGCTATTAGCCAACAGGTTCGTCGTTCTCGAAGAGATCTGTCGACATGTTGGATAGATTACAAGAAGGCCTATGACTCGGTGCCACATACATGGCTCATGAGGGTGCTGGAGTTGTACAAAGTTGATGCAACTCTGCGCACCTTCCTGATGTCGTGTATGGGCCAGTGGAGTACGGTCCTTCACTATCCAGGATGTCGACAGATACAGGAGAACAGCGAACCGATAAGGATCGAGCGTGGCATATTCCAGGGCGACAGTCTGAGTCCACTGTGGTTTTGTCTGGCCCTTAACCCTCTCAGTACACTACTGGAGGGTTCGGGACACGGCTATCGGTTGAGAAGAGGTGGTAAGGTCATATCACACCTCCTTTACATGGATGATCTGAAACTCTTTGCCCCTAACAACTTGCAACTGATGAAGCTACTGAAGGTAACAGAAACCTTCAGTAGCGCCATCAGGATGGAATTTGGTGGACAAATGTGCAGTCATGCATGTAAAGCGAGGCGAGATTATGGAATCCGTGGGCACTCAACTCTCGGATTCCATACACCTTAGATCCCTCTGCTCAACCGAAACCTACAAGTATTTGGGTATGTCGGAAGCGTTAGGCATCAATACTGCTGACGTGAAACAGTCGTTGAGGGAGCGCTTCTTTGGCCGCCTGAATAAAGTACTAAATAGTCTTTTATCAGGCGGGAACAGGGTGCGCGCCTTCAACGGTTGGGTCATGCCGGTATTGATGTACTCTTTCGGCATACTCAAATGGACTCAGACGGAACTTGACGCCCTGGATAGGAGGGTCCGCACACTGCTGACCGCAAATCGGATGCGTCAGCCGCGATCATTGGTGATGAGGCTGTATATCCCGCGAAATGTGGGGTCGTGGTTTCTTAAATGCTAAGACCCTACACAACCGTGAGGTATGCAGCCTTAGGGAATATTTCCTATATAGAAACCGACGTGGGTATGCATCGAGATGTGGTCACGGTGGACAAGGGCCTCACCCCGCTCTCCTTGGCAAACGAGAACTGGCGCAAACTTAAAGTACTGGATACTAATGACCGCAGGGAAGTATGGCAGAGCAAGGAGCTTCACGGACGCTTTTACCGGGTTCTACATGGACCCGATGTAGATTTATTAGCGTCCGTATCCTGGCTGCGTTTTGGTGACCTATTCGGGGAAACCGAAGGTTTTGTCTGTGCGATAATGGACGAAGTTATGATGACGAATAACTACCGGAAATATATTGTGAAGGACGGTACGGTTGACATCTGTCGGGCATGCCACCGGCCCGGGGAATCAATCCGACACATTATTTCTGGTTGTTCTCGTCTTGCTAACGGAGACTATTTGCATAGACACAACCTTGTAGCCAGGATTATCCACCAGCAACTTGCTCTTAAATACAATCTTGTGGAATCTGAAGTACCGTACAATAGGTATGAGCCCGACCCAGTTCTCGAAAATGGCAATATCACGTTGTATTGGGATCGATCTATCATCACTGATAGGACTATTGTTGCCAATAAGCCTGACATAGTGGTGATAGATCGACAAGAGCGTCGCACAATGATTGTTGATATAGCTGTCCCTCATGACGAGAACCTCGTGAAGGCTGAGAAAGATAAAAAAGCAAAGTATCTTGATCTGGCTCGCGAGGTTGTCGACATGTGGGAGGTGGATACAGCAGTCATTGTGCCGATAGTCGTGACGGCCAATGGCTTAATAGCCAAGAGCCTCGACGAACACCTAAGGAGGCTCTCGTTGGGCAGCTGGATCAAGGGCTTGATCCAGAAGGCAGTACTCCTGGACACGGCGCGCATAGTTAGGAGGTTCCTCTCTCAGGAGCCCCGACCACCGGTAGCTTGGAGCCTATCCCGATACCGGTGGGATACTATTTTTTATATTTTTAAATGTTTTTATATTTTGATATTTTAATATTTAAAAATGTAAATTGTATGTATATATTATAAAATAAATAGAATAATAATAATCTTTTTATTTCAGGTAATTTCACCCATAACATTGCAAGTCAATCAATCTAATTATTAGGCGCACATACAAGACATTAAATAAAAAATACACTTATTCATTTACATTCTTAGTCATGAAGATAGATAAAAACAAACACAATAATTATAATTTTCTTACCGGCATTGGAACAGCAACATGCCTGTCACAGCAATGCCGGATATAAGGGCAGTCCAGCCTGTTGGCGATCATTGCCAGGATAGCATTGTGACACCACCACCAGCACCAGGGACGCACACCGCTTGCGCATAGAAGCGTGGAAACAATCAGACCGTGCCATCGCGAACATCTCTGATGCGCTACAGAAACGGGGCAGCCCCAACACCGCCCGGAACGCGTTGTTGTACTGGACACGGAGGGTACCGTATGCCCTTTCAGTATAGTCAACCCACAGGCTGCACGTGTACAGAGATGTGCAGTACACTTTAAAAAGCGTGACCATCACACCAGCAGTACAACGCGAAAACCTGCGGGCTATCATGTTGGCTCGCATCGACAGTGCCCTCCGCTCCCGGTCTATGTCGGCATGATCTTTTAGGTCCTCGGTGAGTTAAAGATGCCCTAGATATTTAAATTGGTCCACACGGTCTATTGGAACACCATCGAGATTGAGATTTGGAATATTCATAGGATTCGACCCACCGATGGCCCGAAAAACCATGTATTGGCTTTTCTTCCCATTATATTTTAGCCCATGTCCATGCTTGTATTCCGTACACGTACTGAGTAGTCTCCTCAGCCCACAGATCGGCTTCTCTACTGGTATGCACGACTTGGGGTTTACCAACGTTACGGAAATGGAAATTCACCTCAAGGATTCCGCCCCTGTCGTTTATAGGCCGTATCGGTTACCTTACTCTGAGCGTAAACTAGTTCAGGCATCGACCATGTCGATGATATGATCAACCATGGTATCGTGAGAGAGTCTAACTCCCTATACTCCAGTCCAATTGTCATAGTCAAAAAGAAATCAGGCGAAAAGCGTCTCTGCGTTGACTACCGCGCCCTGAACAGCCGCACCAAAAGAGATCAATATTCCCTACCTAGAATAGACGACTTGTTGGATCAGCTGTCAGTCAATCATTATTTACGTCACTTGATTTGGCTTCAGGCTATCATCAAATTGCCATAGCCGAGCAATCTAGAGAGAAAACTGCATTTGTCACACCCGACGGACAATATGAGTACAATCGTATGCCTTTCGGATTGGCAAATGCCGCAGCAGTTTTCCAGAGAGCGATCCACATATATATTTGATTTTGGCCGACTCTCAGTTAGGGCAAAATCAAATATATATGGATGACATTATAATAGTATCACGAAATTTTGAGGAAGGATTGACACGCCTCGAAGAAGTGCTAGATCTTCTACGTGAGGCAGGGTTAACCCTTAAGATGGAAAAATGCCACTTCTTTGAAGAACGAATCAATTTTCTTGGATTCGAAATAGATAAAGATGGCATCAGACCTGAGATCCAAAAGATAGAAGCGGTGTCCAGGTTGGTACACCCTTTTTAACCGACTTTCGAAAAGGAGGAGGTTCTATGTTCGACTGTATGTATGTTTTTTTTTTTTTTTATGTACGTCCGCGCATTTCTCCGTCAGTTGTGGACCGATTTTCAAAATTCTTTTTTTATGCGAAAGAATCTCTCGAGGTGATCCGATATAAATTTTATCGAAATTGCTTTAGCGCTTTTTGAAAAACTGAACAAAAATGAAAAATACGCATATCTTGATGACGTTTTTGTGTTCTCCAAATGTTTAAATTCCACGTTTCATGTTATTGGGGTTTTTAGTTCTGGGGTTCTGGGGTTGGGTTCTGTTCGAGAGAATACGCGGCCGAGAGAATACGCGGTCGAGAGAATACGCGGTCGAGAGAATACGCGGACGAGCGAATACGCGGACGAGCGAATACGCGGCCGAGAGAATACGCGGTCGAGAGAATACGCGGTCGAGAGAATACGCAGCCGAGAGAATACGCGGCCGAGAGAATACGCGGTCGAGAGAATACGCGGTCGAGAGAATACGCGGTCGAGAGAAAACGCGGTCGAGAGAATACGCGGACGAGAGAATACGCGGACGAGCGAATACGCGGACGAGCGAATACGCCGTCGAGAGAATACGCGGCCGAGAGAATACGCGGCCGAGACAATACGCGGCCGAGAGAATACGCGGTCGAGAGAATACGCGGTCGAGAGAATACGCGGTCGAGAGAATACGCGGTCGAGAGAATACGCGGTCGAGAGAAAACGCGGTCGAGAGAATACGCGGACGAGAGAATACGCGGACGAGCGAATACGCGGACGAGCGAATACGCCGTCGAGAGAATACGCGGCCGAGAGAATACGCGGCCGAGACAATACGCGGCCGAGAGAATACGCGGTCGAGAGAATACGCGGTCGAGAGAATACGCGGTCGAGAGAATACGCGGTCGAGAGAATACGCGGACGAGAGAATACGCGGCCGAGAGAATACGCGGCCGAGAGAATACGCGGTCGAGCGAATACGCGGTCGAGAGAATACGCGGTCGAGAGAATACGCGGTCGAGGGAATACGCGGTCGAGAGAATACGCGGTCGAAAGAATACGCGGTCGAGAGAATACGCGGTCGAGAGAATACGCTGTCGAGAGAATACGCGGCCGAGAGAATACGCGGTCGAGAGAATACGCGGTCGAGAGAATACACGGCCGAGAGAATACGCGGCCGAGAGAAAACGCGGTCGAGAGAATACGCGGTCGAGAGAATACGCGGTCGAGAGAATACGCGGCCGAGAGGTCACTCTTAATTGCGGAAAACAGCTGTCGGAACATCAAAACCAATAATAATAATAATCCTTTTATTTCAGGTAATTTCACCCATACACACTATTGTCTGCTTTTTTGGTAACTGACAAGTTAATCAGGATCTAAGTCTAGGTCTGTGGTATACAACCGAGAGTCGACGGCGCGTAGTGTTCCACGCGCGCCTCAAAGAGTTGTCAGCATTCATGACGGGGCCCGTCATGGCCGATGCTTGCCCAGGGGTTGAGGATAAATTCGAAACAGAGTTACCTCACCCCTGGGCACTCAGGGCAAGGAAGGAACATGGGTGGGTTCTAGTCAGTATGAGTCTGATACGCCCTCCCGCTCCACCCTAGAGCGGGAGATGTCATTGGATGATTTCCCACCTCACAAAAAAAACCTTAACCTCTTTTGATTTCATCACGATCTCCCCTGGAGCTTGGAAATTTAACATACTTCTTAATAATATATGGCAGTACCTCTGTCACTTGCTTTATTGCTCGAGAAACAGAGGATTGTGACACGGCATGACATTGCGACTGGCCTACCAGTGTTTCGTACGAACCAGTTGCATTAAAAGCCAGTGCAACCGAGATCTACTCGTAAAAGACAATAGAGAATACTTTAGCACATTGTAACACACACCTGGCACATAATAAAACGAGTACTTAACTATTTATTTACCTTTGTTTCCGTATCAATACCGTCAAAACGAAGACAATGTGAGGACTGATCTCGTCAATCAAAGCTTTTGGAGAATCGGAACTGACGATGCTTATGGTCAAAAGCATTATTGCTTGTATTCTTGACGATAAATTTCTTTTTCTTACTCTTCCAACGTCAACCTCATGGGCAAGTTCAATGAAATCCATATAAAACATCATTATTTCTAATGAAGAAAATGAAAGCAAGCTATAACGATTCGTCAAAAGTTATACTTTACTAACTTATGTCCAACCGCGAATTTCAACAGATGAACAGTTTGGTTTTGGTTCGATTGTAACAAGTCTCAAAAATGACAAAATAATAATTCAAAACAAAAAAAAAAAAAAGAATTCACGGTCAACATTCGCGGTATTGTCAAAATTCGCGGTGACTAAATGTAAACGTCACGCTCATGTTCGAATTTGTTTGTTAGCAGAATAGATTTTGAGATTGTTTGATCGATCGTTGGCGAAAACTAAAACGTAACCGCAGTCGGATCGTTGTGCATTAGTAGAATGAGAAAACGCTTAAAAGCCGTGATTCTGTTGCGATTTTATTGTGATTTTTGAACAATTTTGTTAGTAGAATCGACCCCCTGATTCTGATGATACCAGCGATTGCGATTCCGACAACAAATAGTGTAATTATTGATCAATCTTGTTTGTGTAATTGTAATTAATAATGTATAATTTTCCTTTGTTTGAAATCTCTGTAAACTATTTGATTAAAGTTTAACACATTGAGGGTAGACAAAGTATTAACAATTCGTTTTGAGTGCTCTTAGTTAAATTAAGTCTTAATATTATTTTATACCTATATTTAATGTATTAAACCAGTTCATTTTGTATTAAATCGCCCCACACCCGCTATCTATTACTATCAAGACAGTAGCACTTGTACACACCTGCAACCTGATCAGTTTATTACACATCACTACACTGAATATGGACACGAAGCTTGCTGCCAGCCTAGAGGACCTGGAGAAGTTGTTTGGCTCCCGCATGCAAGAGTATGAAGCCAAATTGCAAAAAGCTACTGGCACCGTTTCAGCTTCAGCTGACATTTCATCAATCGCATGTGAGTTCTCAGAGTTTAAGAATTTTGTCTGTCAAGCACTCTCCAAATTAAAGATTCAGATTGAGTTGCTCGCTGCTGGGTTCGACAGGCATGAAACTATCATGCGAAGAAAGGTCCTGTTGTTCCATGGTGTTCCGGAGAGGGATAATGAGAAGTTAAGCGATGTGGTCTACAATATATTATCTAACCAAATGAAATTGACAGACCTGAGCAGGGACAAGAATGTCATCCATGTCTGTCATAGACTCGGATTTTCACAGCAGAAGGCCCGTCCCATACTGGTACGCTTCTTCAAAATGGAGAACCGACAACTTGTTTGGGAAAGCAAGAAAACTCTCAAGGGTACCGGGACTACAATCTCCGAGTTTCTGACACAAGTAAGGCACCGTGTGTTTGCAGCAGCTCGTAAGCATTTCGGCATGTCAAACTGCTGGTCTACGGAAGGCAGGATTGTTGTCATTTGCCCAGACAAATCCCGTAAGAAAATAGAAACGACAGGCGAACTTCTCGATCTTATTGCCAAATTCCCGTGCTGCTCAGTCGACGCCGGCGATTCTGCACAATCTGAAGAACCTGGAGCTCCTGCGGTCGCATCTTCGGGTACGCCTGCTAGGAACTTGAGGAAGACGCGTCTGCGCAAGTAGTGCAATCATTGTTGTTGTTATTGTCGGTCCATTTACTTTAGTCCTTCTAAATTTGGCCGCTTCGCACGATCGCTTTCACCATATCAATTGTTGGGCCGGTAGTTCTTAATATTATTTTAATTTTAATTTATTAACCTTATGCCGGTGTCCCACTATCTGTATGAATGTGACAGTTGTCATCTGTCAGATGGTGACGTTGACAAACTTGTCATCTGTCAGATGACGGTGTCACCGCTCCATGTGTATGGTGGCCGTGATCGTGTTGCGTTTTATTATATGTGCGTTAAGATGTGTGAATCGTTGTTCTCGTTTTGTTTTCGTTTTACGCAATTTTTATATCTCTTTTGCGTTTCTTGTTTAAAGCTACATCTATTATTGTGAGATTTCTGTCAATATACCAGCGAGGTGGGGTGGTTTTCTTTTCTTATTGAAAGAAAATCTATTTTAGCGTTTTGCATTTTAGTTAAGTTATTATTGTATATTATTACATTATTTATATATTAATATATAATATTATTATTTGTTTAATATGAACAATGTAGCTGACTTTAACGACAGCTTTTTCTCTTGCTCTTCTTCTGATAGTTTTGCTAGTGCGGACAGTGACTCTTCCTTTCCGCTCACTTTACATAGTAAACTCTCATCTCTTTTCTCTACTGATCCTAAAAATCTGCATATAGCGCACATAAATGCCCAGAGTGTTCCTGGTCACTATTCTGATCTTCTGGCATCCTTTAGCAGTGCCCACCTTGATGCCCTATTGATCTCGGAATCTTATCTGAAGCCTTCTCTTCTCTCTACGCAATTTACACTTCCTGGCTTCGTCTTGATCCGCAACGATAGGACTGGTAAAGGTGGAGGAGGTGTAGCTATGTACTTACGCGCTGACCTACCCTACAAGGTAGTCAGCTCATCTCCTTCTCTGTACTCTGAGTCGGCTGAATACTTGTTTCTTGAAATTTCTGTACATCACACAAAAGTCTTGCTTGCAGTGCTGTACAGCCCTAACCTTCACATTGACTACTTTGATTCTCTTGACTGCACTCTCAGTAATCTTTGCCCTTTGTATGAACACGTTATTTTGATGGGCGATTTTAACACTTGCCTGATCAAAAATGACACTCGCTCTCATAAACTCCTTTCGCTCCTATCTTCTTTTAATCTTCAAGTCTTGCCACTTTCTGCAACTCACTATTCCCCTAACTGTACACCCTCTTTACTAGATCTTATGATTGTTTCTTCGCCTAGTAATGTCTCTTATCATGGTCAACTCACTGCCAACTTTTCTTACCACGACCTTATTTACCTGTCGTACCGTATCCGTGTTCCCAAGCGTAAGTCTCAGTTCCTGTATCTCCGTAATTATAAGGGCATGGACCTGGAGGCGTTGCAGCGTGATGCCGAGGATGTGGACTGGTCTCGGCTGGTTGAGATCAATGACATCGATGGCAAGGTGAATTCCTTTAACTCGACTGTTCTCGACTTGTATGACCAACACGCCCCTATTCGACGTGTCAAGGTAAAATATAACCCTGCTCCATGGATAACACAGGCAATTAAAGAACTTATGGCCTACAGGGATAAAGCTAAGAGGAGATATAAGCGCAGACCCTCAGAGCTGAATCTCAATTATTATAAATCGCTACGTAATCGCTGCAGGCGTCTGTGTCAAGATGCTAAGAGACGCTATTTCCACGAACAAGTCGATAACCGCAGTTCCTCCGATATTTGGAAATTTCTTAAGTCTGTTGGAATAGGCAAATCATCTACCACCCAGTGTAAGGATGTGAACCTTAACGATCTAAATAAGCATTTCTCTCACCTTCCCTTTTCTCTTGATCCTTGTGTCAAAGCTGCGACATTAGAGAGTCTCGCTAGTTTGCCTTTGCTTCATTGTTCTCATTTTAACCTTAAAGATGTTACTGAGGTTGACGTTAAGAAATCTGTTCTCGCTATTACTTCTTCTGCAGTTGGTAATGATAAGTTGTGTTCCAGAATGATAACTCTCA
The DNA here is from genome assembly GCA_951329385.1 of Polia nebulosa. Classification (NCBI taxonomy): domain Eukaryota; kingdom Metazoa; phylum Arthropoda; class Insecta; order Lepidoptera; family Noctuidae; genus Polia; species Polia nebulosa. The sequence goes on from OX589605.1 coordinate 11,287,045, forward strand.
TCCTTCCCTCATTACTGCCTATTCTCACTCATATATTCAATCACTCATTTACCTCTTGCTCCTTTCCGTCAGTCTGGAAACAGGCGCACATTATACCGCTGCCTAAAACTAACAATCCTTCTTTATTAACTCACTTTAGACCTATTTCTATTCTTCCATTTCTCTCTAAAGTTTTTGAGCACATAGTTCATAGACAACTATCTTCTTTCTTGGCGTCGAACTCGATAATATCTCCCTTCCAATCCGGTTTTCGCGCAGGTCACAGTACGGTTACTGCGCTTTTAAAAGTGACTGACGATATCCGCTGGGCTATGGAGAATAAGTCCCTTACTGTCCTTGTGTTACTTGACTTTAGCAGTGCCTTCAACTCAGTAGACTTCGACATCTTACTAGGAATCCTTAAAGCTATTAATTTCTCTTCTTCTGCGTTAGACTGGTTCAACTCGTATCTTCGGGGACGCTCTCAGTGTGTCCGCCTTGAAGAATCCTTCTCTGATTGGTGTAGCCTCACTGAGGGTGTTCCTCAGGGTAGCGTTCTCTCTCCTCTTCTATTTTCCATTTTTATTAACTTTGTTACAAGAGTCATCTCTTCCAGTTTCCATCTTTACGCAGATGACTTGCAGCTTTATCGACATTTTACTGTAGCCGATGCGGATGCTGCTATCGCCGTTGTGAATCATGACCTGGCTTGTATCAGCGCCTGGGCCAAGTCATTTGGCTTACAGATCAACCCTAATAAATCTCAGGCCATGATCATAGGCAGCAGGTTTGTGCGTACTGCGGCTGTTGTCTCGTCCCTGTCACCTTTATATCTCGATGGTGTTCTCATTGAATATTCCGATACTGCCAAAGATCTGGGTGTTATTATTGACTCCAATCTGTCGTGGCGTGCGCAGGTCAATGAGGTCAGTCGAAAGGTAAACTATTCTTTCCATTCGCTTAAATGCCTTCAGGGTCTATTGCCTTTAAAAACAAAAATCTCTTTAGCCCAAACTCTTATTCAGCCGATTATAGACTATGCCGATGCCTGCTACCTGGATGCTACTGAGGAGCTACTAAGCAAGCTTGAGCGTCTGCAAAACTTAGGTATTCGGTTTATTTTTGGTCTGCGTAAGTATGACCATGTCTCTCACCTTCGCAAGGAGCTCAAGTGGCTCCCAATCCGACTTCGCAGGAACACTCGGATTCTTTGTCTCCTTTTCAACATTCTACACAACCCGTCTTATCCCTCCTACCTGCGTGAGCGAATTTCTTACGCTCGCCCTGGTGACGCGCCGTGCAGATCTCACCTTAGATCCCTCCTCAAAACCCATCCTCATAAATCCAGTTACTATTCCTACTCTTTCTCTGTCCATGCAGTAAGATTGTGGAACTCGCTTCCGCCTAGCATTCGAGACTTGAAGTCAATTTCTCTCTTCAAAAATCGTGTTAAAGAGCACTACCTTTCCTCTCTATTATAATATTTTTTTATATATTTGTATGTCATGTATCTATTTACAGGTTTAGGTATATATTTATGTAAGTATATATATATATATATTTACAATATATGTGTAGGTTTATTTGATACCTTAGTATAGGACATCTTGTATTCTTTTTTTCTGTTTCTTACACACTTTTGTCTACATTTCTTTCTCACTTCTCCTATCGCAGGTCTGCTGGTAGAAATTTCTTAAGAAATAAGCAGTTCCTTTGTACTATATTTATAATTATGTTTATTGTTACTGTGTCTCTGTGTGTACATAAATGATTAAATAAATAAATAAATAAATAAATAAATAAAGTTGAAAGTGGCCTAATTAATTTAAATTTAAAATTATATTTATGTTAGGTGTAAACTACGTTAAGTAGTCTAATTCCAATTGTGCTTTAAATGAGTTTAAGTTTTCCGTTTTCACTTATGTGTATTTATAAAAAATCTGAAAAATTAATATTTGTAAAAAGGGAAGAGGTGTGACGATTAAATAATATACTCGTAGAAGCGGAGGTAGGTCCACGCAGGTATAAGTGTCACTAGACAGCTGTCACTGTTATCGGCTAGACGTGCGCCCAGCTTGCTATTACAAGACACCAAACTATTGTTTTATTAAAACATCTGTGCTTACCCCTGTGACAAGTGGACGTCACAGTTATAGTAATCAATGTGACATATAATTTTAACCACCATTTTAATTGTAACCATTGTTTTTATGTTACCAGCCAAAAATGGTGCTGTCATTATAATTATGAGTCTGAATAATATTATTTCTGTATTTTTTTATAGTTAATTAGCTTATTCATAAGATTAATGTTTTGAATATAATCAATAAAAGTTTTATAATTAATTTGATACTTTTATTTGAGAGGAAAACCACTGATTTCTCGACAACCCGAGAAGCCGCGAGAAATTAGCCTCGAGAATTCTCGAGACCCAAGAAATTGAAAAGCTCGAGACAACACAACAACACCACAACACAACACAACACAACACAACACACCACAACACAACACAACACACCACAACACAACACAACAACACCACAACAACACAACAACACCACAATACAATACAATACAACACAAAACAACACAACACAACAACACCACAACAACACAATAACAAACAGCACAACAACAAACAACACAACACAACAACACCACTACAACACAATAACAAACAACACAACAACAAACAACACAACACAACAACAAACAACACAACACATCACAACACAACAACAAAAAACACAACACAACACAACACAACACAACAACAAAAAACACAGCACATCACAACAACAAACAACACAACACAACACCAAACAACACAACAACACACAACAAAACACAACAACAAACAACACAACAACAAAAAACACAACACATCACAACAACAAACAACACAACAACTAGTTTACGCCTTGCGCTTCGCCGTGTTTTTAGACGACGTTTTTACGTGTACCCTTAATTTGTATGGAAATATTAGTTCAAACTAAATTTGACAGCTCTAATTTACGTCCGTCTCTTTCTTGTTTTATTAGAGAGAAAAAGATAGCAATAGCCTAAATTAAGTTTAGTTTGTGCATAACAGAATCAATACCATTGACATTTATGTTGCGCCATCTGTCCATCCATGTTGCGCCATTCGTCGTTCCTGCACGCTCCCAATACAACTGCGCATATTTGCTTATTTGAGAAAGAAGGTATTAAAGTTACATACGGCAGTGTGAACCTTCTTTGCATTTTTTTCCAATTCATCGGCGTCGTCCATTGTATTCCTTCTTATAAATATGTTGAAAACCAGGTCACAATACCTATATTATTCTCGTACACAAGTATATCGTGTAAAGTTTTCATCAGTACTGCTCCTATTGTGCAGATTACTCGCGAAGATTTTCGTTTAAATTTTCTGGAAACCATTTTATTTTTAATATATATCAATAGTAGGTGCCTACCTTCTCACAAAAGTAGTTTTTAGAAGGTTTCTAAGCAGAAGATGCCGGTGGCTTTGCCCACGTGCCATGTATGTATGTCGGGCTGGTTTCCGCAACTCCACGCTCAAGGCGCGTATTTTGCGTACAGGTGGGACAGCATTGTCATTCGATCCACCCCAGCTCCTCGAGGAAGGCCAGCAGCATCCTGGTGTTACTGACTATCTCGCCTAGGTTACCTGGATGTCCGAAGTGTTTTGCCCTGTATGCAGCGACTACTGGGCAGCTTAGCAGCAGATGAGCTGATGGCTCGTCCTCCTCCATGCAGGCGCTGCAGAGTGGACTGTCTGTGACACCTATACAGAGAGACGTTTATTAAAAGACCCGTGGCCAGTTGTAACGGCCGTGACTTTCCGCAACTGAAGTTTGGTTAGTCGTAGTCTGCTACGCCCACGTGCCATGCCGTGTTATATAGATGACAGGGATAGCCCTGTGCCAAATTTCATTCAGATGTGTTCAGCCGACTGGCGTGATTGAGTAACAAACATCCATCCAGCCAAACTTTTATCCAGCCAAACTTTCATCCAGCCAAAGTTTCATCCAGGCAAACTTTCATCCAGCCAAAATTTCATCCAGCCAAACATCCATACAGCCCAACTTTCATCCAACCAAACTTTCATCCAACCAAACTTTCATCCAGCCAAATTTTCATCCTGCCAAACTTTCATCAACTTTCAAGTAGGCATATTCTAGAGTGTAGTAGATACCTACCTACTTATAGCGATGCTTCGACTTGAAGCAAGTCACTTAAGGAACAGCTGGGGTGGGTTTCCCTAACAAAAAAAAAAACATGTCACTTGACTACTATTGCTTTTATTTTAATCAGACGGACTCCTTCTAACGCGACTATCAATAAATGATTGATTACCTCTAGCTTCTGCCAGTGGTTTTACTATCGTACATGTAAGAACGCAAATAAATATGTTATTCTGATGTATGACTGTATTAAAGTTTCATCATTTCGATGAAATTTTATATAGTTCAGTAGTTTTTGCGTGAAAGAGTAACAAAGATCCACACATACAAACCTATCATATTTATAATATTAGTAGGATTCGAAATCCCAGTATGTTTAGTTAGAGGCACTGTTCCTGAAATCAAAGTTAGCTGCCATTGCAGTAAACTCTTCATTCCTCCGGGGAACAAGGTAGGATATGTCTCGAGATTTGATATCCATATCTCTTGTCTCATAAACCTGAATATTGTTAGTTAACCGCGTGTGAAGTTTACCGGCATTGTAGCGTGGAGTATTTTACATTCATGAATAGTTAACTCTTCAGCTTAAAGTCAAACCTCACTGCCATCGTTAAGCTAAAGTGCCGTTATCTGATATTTGGCGTGTTTTCGTTTTTTTATGCCACACGGTAATCAGCCAACAAATCTCTATCGATCTGTCTATGCAGTATTTTTCTAGTATCAATATAGCTCGAGTTAAATAATTTAAAAACACTGTTTTGTTCCTTTGTTGTTCTGCCTAGCATTTTCCCAATTATCTTGGGGTCGGCTTCCAGTCTAACCGGATGTTTAATTCCTTTGATTTCTATGTAATTCAACGCTGCTTTTTTTTGAAGAACTCTAAGTGTGATTGGGTTACCTAGGTGTCTGAAGTATTTTTCCCTGTATGCAGCGACTACTGGGCAGCTTAGTAGTAGATGAGCTGCTGTCTCGTCCTCCTCCATGCAGGCTCTGCAGAGTGGGCTGTCTGTAACTCCTATGACAGAGAGGTGCTTATTAAAAAAGACCCGTGGTCAGTTTTAACGGCCATGATTTGCCGCAGTTGAAGTTTGGTCAGTCGTAAGGCTTGCTTTGTGAAGCAGTCATTAATGGAGGGAAGTGCCTCCTTGGCCTGCCTACATTCGCTATGGTCAGCCCATAACTTGTTGTCTTGATCTCTGGTGCGATGCCTTACCAGATAGCGTAAGTATCCAAAGGGGAGAGGCATACTATGTTCAGGTCCCATCGCTGCCATGCTCGACCCCCTTCTGGCAAGTTCGTCCGCTGCATCGTTGCCACGGGAATCGCTGTGTCCTTTGATCCATTGAATGGTTACTTTGTTGTGTTTAGCCACCTGATTTAGGCGTTGGTGACACTCGTATAGTCGGATACCTAACGGCATTATAGCTTGTGGACGGCAACTTAGAACACCTTATTAATATCTTGCTAGCCTGGTTACCTACCAGGCTGAAGCTGATTGTGATTGGGAACACCGAAGGCAAAAGATCGTGCAGCCGGTCACCAACAAGATGGACCGATCAAGTTAAAGACTCTCTCCTCCAAATTGTTTACGGTCGTAAAAGACGGGCTGGACAGAAACCGATGGAGGCAAATCATCCGCTCCAGATGCAACCCTGATGCTGACCACGATCCTCAGACATAAGGGACCGACCAGAGAGAGAGAGAGAGACCTATCAGGCTGAAAAGTATCCTATGGCAAGTAAGTCGGTACGTTGACGTCGGAAAATTGCCGATTTTTACTCAGGTAAAGCTACTGGTAAATACTAGTGTTTGAATAAAATTTGTGTTTGTTGCTGTTTCTGATAAAGACATCGGCAGCCTTCTTGATCATTGATTTCGTGTAAGGAGCCTAAGGGATTACCTTAAGACGCTTACAGTAATCCCCTAGTTAGGAGCAAAGATTGCTTACCTTTGTGACAATCATCAATCTTAATGGAAAACTCGATGATTTGGGAAATTCGTTTCCTTCGTTTCATCTTTTGAATTATTGAACGTTACGTTCATACAGAGCGTAGATCTATACTAATATAGTAAAGAAGAAACACTTTTTTGTTTGTTTGTGTGTACCGAATAAGCTCCGAAACTACAGGACCGATTTTAACCATTTTTAAGCTAAATTATTAGTGAGTAACATAGGCTACTTTCTATCCCGGAAAAAACAACAGTTCCAGCGAGATAGGTCACGGGAGAGAAGCTGCGGGTAAAGTGCTGGACCAGATAAAATTTTACAACGTTTGACGATATTTATTTATTTAAACTTCATGCATCACAATAGTAGGTACAAAGTTTAGGCGGACTTAACACGGATGGTGATGGAGAGATAATATGGCTGAAACATAGATATTGAAGTAACGATTTTAAAGACACCTTCAATGCTATTGTTATAATAGTGGTAGTGGCAGACACGTTTAATTTTAATTATAAACCAACCCAGTAGGTCCCTACTAAACCCTTAGGTCGCAGATAAATTCGAAACAGTTACCGCGCCCTGGGCACTCAAGCAAGGAAAGAACAGGGGTGGGTTTTAGTCAGTAAAAGACTGACACGCCTTCCCGCTCTACCCAGAGCGGTAGAAGTCATTGAATGATTTAGCACCCCACAAAAAAAAAGATGCCTACTTAACCCACTTACTAGAGCAAAAATCTTTTTTTTAATTTTGGTAGGCTTGCGTTAATATCATGATGTGGTCGACGATGGAGCACGTTTGCCTAGAAGTAACCTATTCACTCTTGTCTTAAAGACCCCCAGGTTATAGCTATCAGGAAGCAGACTCCGGCAGGGAATTGAAAGTGTTGGAATAAATGTGAAATCTGCTCTATCAACTTTTAAAAACATGCAATTTCGCTAACAAAACCCAGCATGAAACAAAAAGCTCTTGTGACGAATACACGACGGTGTACACACAGATAGGTGCACGTATTGATCAATACCGAGACCGATATCTGGGGCAGCGAGATTAGCACACGTTCTATCTAATCTTTACTTTTGCATTGTGGAGTAAATATTTCGGAATATTAGAGTCTCGGTATTATTAGGTCTGTGTTGTGGTGTCATGTGACATCCATCAACCCGCATTGGGCCCGCGTGGTGGATTACGGCCCACCTCTCACAGAAAGAAGGCCTGTGCCCCAGCAGTGGGGACATTAAAAGACTGATGATGATGATGATCTGTTATAAATACAGCGAAGGTAGGTATTACAGAAAACGCAAAACCGAAAGCTGCTGCTGCTTTTTTTTATTGTTGTTAGGCACGCGTTTGACCACTTTCTCATTTGATGGTAAACGATGATGTGGTCTAAGATAGAGCACGCTTGCCTGGAAGTAGTAATTTACTCTTGACTTAAAGACTCCCAGGTTGTAGCTATCATGAAACACAGACTCCGGCTGGAAATTCCACTCCCTCTGTGTCGAATAAACGTTATCTATTCTTCTTTATTCTTCTTTTTGAATAAAATAATAAAAAATACCCATATAACTAATCTGAAAGTTCTGACAACATTTTATAGAAAACTAGCGAACCGCCCCGGCATCGCACGGGTGCAATATTTTTTTTTCTATTACACAAAATTTTCTGTCATACAAAACTTGTCCTGACAAATACGAATACAACAAAAAAATAATTACCCAATTTGGTGCAGTCGTTCGGAAGTTATGCGCGTACATACATTTCGGCAATTCATTTTTATATAAATAGATTTAAGTTTTTAGATAACATTATTTTACGAATATTCAGTGTAAGATCTCCACTTACCCCAATTGATTTCAGAAAAAGTTCTTCTCTGGTCGTGTATTAGGTACTCTTTATGGTATTATACCTAATCTGCAAGTAGGACTTAACAACTTTTTTTTTAAAAATTGCTGACCCGGCAAACGTTGTTCTGCGATTAAAAAATGGGGTGTGGGGGTAGGAGGGTGAAAAATACGTACTTTACGACCTACTCTTATACCTACCAAATATACAAAAAAAAACATTCAAATCGGTCGAGCCGTTTCGGAGGAGTGCAACCACAAACACCGTGACAAGAGATTTTCATATATTAGAAATTATAAAAAGTCTTTAGTAGAAAACTTAATTTTTTCTACTAAAGACTTAAACTAACTCTACTCTACTCTTTAACTTACGAAGATTCAGATCTCCACTAATCTACCTTAAATTGATTCTAGAATTAGTTCTTCTCTGGTCATCTTTTACTCTTAAAGGTATAAAATGTAGCAGAAGCCATGTTCTGACAAATAGATGAAGACGAATGCAAATCGGTGGCGGCGCGACGGAGCACGAAACTTTAAATTCAAAATGCCACTATTCTCCCAAACTTTTTCCCAACATCAAACTTCATAAGATGGAACTTTTCCTCTATCTCAAGTCTGGTCAGGCCATGAAACTGGGCAGTAAAATCTGACAATAACTTGCCATATCTTTACGGCTGACTTATTTTAATGATACGAATTGTTTTGTGCGCATCTTAATGGTCTATATGGAGCCGGAAGAACGTATATATGCCATTTTATTACTCAATCATATCTTTTATGTTTGACGTAGGATTGTACCAAGTTTGCGTGGAAGGATTTGGTGCAATAATCGAATTGAAATGGCGATGTTGTATTGCAAATCGGCATGTTAATTGACAAGTCTTGTGTCCATTGATTTTTCCCATCGCTTGAAATTACAAACTTCCCAGCAAACTTTTTTTAGGTATTTAATGTCACCACCTCGTAACTAACTATATTAATACGTATATTAACTACGTAGCCATGTATATTTTTAAACGTACATACATAATACACTTAGACTATTTAAATGAAAGGTTATAGACGCAGTGTCAAAATGCAGCAATCTGAAGTACCAGAATGAGAAGCCGGCTTCTCATTCTGGTACTGGGGTCTTTACACGCGAAATAAGCTCACATAGACAAAATGAGAAACCGATAATTCATCGTTACGTTCGTCAAGGTCACTCACACATTTTAACGATCCTGCTTCATTTAATGTCCAACGACGTTCCGTCTATAACCTTTCAATAGTCTAAGGCTGTCATGTATATTCCCAAAAAAAATATCTTTCCGTACAAAGTAATCATTAGCTGATCAACATTAGTATGGGAGGTCCATTTCTTTGTCGGAATTATCTATGAATTTTTGAAGAAAATTATTTATTTCTATGGAAGCAGTCTTTGAAATATAAACACGGATTTTACTAACACTTAACATTTTTTTTCCTGCTTAATTGTATTTCATAGTTCTAGATGCGGTCCTGCGCTTTCTGTTAGTGAATTAATGAATTTAATATTTTTATTAAGTTGGTAGCCCAGTTCATAATAATTTGCATAATGTATCCATTATACATTATGCAAATTATTATGATGACCGTTATTTATTAAAAAAATAACTATGTGATTAGTAACACTGATGCAGGTTCTTAATTCAAATTTTTCTATGGGTGGATTTGAATTTAGAATCCGCTAATCAGTATTTGAACTAAGCATAGGGTCAGCGAGTTCTATAAATAGGCTACAAGTAGAATTTAAAAAATTCTGATCATTCCCAATACCTACTTCAAGCAGAAAAATATTTTACTTTTACAAATGCAACTCACATTCGTTTTTAACTATAACCAGTCTTCGGTTCCGTATATAGCCAACAGGATCTTTTAATCAGTTCACGATTGCCAAGCATACAGCGCTCTCTTCCAAGAAAAATCCTACTTCATAAGTGCTTGTAACTTTTATTATACAGGGTGTAACGGAAAGGTGTGGTCATATTTTAAGACCTGCATCTCTCCATCGATATGAACAACTTTCTTCAAGAAAACCTGAGAAAACTCTCAAAAAAAAAAATTACCTTCCATACAAATATTGATCAGCTGGTGACAACTTTTTATGGAAAGTACAACTTCACCTTTATATCTCGATGGTGTTCTTATTGAATATTCCGATACTGCCAAAGATCTGGGTGTTATTATTGACTCCAATCTGTCGTGGCGTGCGCAGGTCAATGAGGTCAGTCGAAAGGTAAACTATTCTTTCCATTCGCTTAAATGCCTTCAGGGTCTATTGCCTTTAAAAACAAAAATCTCTTTAGCCCAAACTCTTATTCAGCCGATTATAGACTATGCCGATGCCTGCTACCTGGATGCTACTGAGGAGCTACTAAGCAAGCTTGAGCGCCTGCAAAACTTAGGTATCCGGTTTATTTTTGGTCTGCGTAAGTATGACCATGTCTCTCACCTTGGCAAGGAGCTCAAGTGGCTCCCAATCCGACTTCGCAGGAACACTCGGATTCTTTGTCTCCTTTTCAACATTCTACACAACCCGTCTTATCCCTCCTACCTGCGTGAGCGAATTTCTTACGCTCGCCCTGGTGACGCGCCGTGCAGATCTCACCTTAGATCCCTCCTCAAAACCCATCCTCATAAATCCAGTTACTATTCCTACTCTTTCTCTGTCCATGCAGTAAGATTGTGGAACTCGCTTCCGCCTAGCATTCGAGACTTGAAGTCAATTTCTACACTTAGTATAGGACATCTTGTATTCTGTTTTCTGTTTCTTACACACTTTTGTCTACATTTCTTTCTCACTTCTCCTATCGCAGGTCTGCTGGTAGAAATTTCTTAAGAAATAAGCAGTTCCTTTGTACTATATTTATAATTATGTTTATTGTTACTGTGTCTCTGTGTGTACATAAATGATTAAATAAATAAATAAATAAAACTTTTTTTTTGTGAATTTTCTATTTTCTCTTAGAGTTAGTTGTTCATTTCCATGGGCAGAATCAGTTCTTAAAATATGAACACACCTTTCCGTTACACCCTGTATTTACCAGTGTTTCCCCGCAGCTTCGAACGCTTTATTTTTTTATTAATAAAAAATTTAAGTCCTTTTTCTGTATCCCTGATATCGTGTAGGCGAAATTTTATTTTGATCGGTCAAGTAGTGCCCAGGCCTGCGGACTGCGAGTAATGGGTAGCTCACCGTCCGATCAGCACCAGGCCCGAGAGTCGACGGCGCGTAGTGTTCCACGCGCGCCTCAAAGAGTTGTCAGCAATAATGACGGGGCCCGTCATGGCCGATGCCTGCCCAGGGGTAGTGGATAAATACGAAACAGAGTTACCGCGCCCCTGGGCACTCAGGGCAGGGAAGGATCAGGGGCGGGTTTTAGGCAGTAAGAGTCTGACACTCCCTCCCGCTCCACCCTAGAGCGAGAGATGTCATTGGAAGTTTTCACACACAACAAAAAAAAACAAAACCGTCAAGTAGTTAAGCAGTGAAAGCGTAACAAATAAACAAAGTTACATTCGCATTTATATCTTTTATCTATCTATGTATATAAATAAAAATTAATGACAGAATGAGTTGGTAAGCGCAACACTTGAGAAAAGCTGGACCAATTCGGACGAACTTTTTTTAAAGTATTCGTTGAACTTTCAGAATCGTTAACCGTTAACCTGGTTTTTGTGTTTATTTCCTTTGTTTCTTTTTTAACCGACTTCGAAAAAAGGAGGAGGTTCTATGTTCGACTGTATATATGTTTTTTTTTGCGTATGTCCACCGATTTCTCTATCAGTTGTGATCCGATTTTCAAAATTATTTTTTTATTCAAAAGAGTATACTCCAGAGGTGGTCTCAGATAAATTTTATCGAAATTGCTTCTGCGCTTTTTGAAAAAATTAACAAAAACAAAAAATATGTATAAATGACGTTTTGGTTGCTTCAAATGACATTAATTATTTCATGTTATTGGGGTTATCAATTTGGGCGGTTTAGTTTAACAACTAAAAAAAGTAAAATATAAAAACCTTTTTACTAAAAATACAACCGACTTCCGAATTTTTTTTTTTAATTTGTGTCTTTATTTTGGAAAGTCGGTTGTATTTTTAGTAAAAAGTTTTATTTTTTATTTTTAAATGAACGTGTGTGCATGTTTATGTCTATTATATGTCTATGGAGAATAAGAAGAGCAAAAAAAGCTGGTATATTTAATAAACATCAATAATGTAGCGCACCACTTCAGAACCGCTGTATATACCTATTTGATTTTTTTTTATTGTGTTTGTAATTGTCAGTACAAGGTTTAATGATTGAAAATTTTGGGGAATCGAAAAAAAACATATTGCACCCATGCCAAGCCGCGGTGGGTCGCTAGTTTATAATATTAGTTAAGATAGATATGACAGATTGTTTGTTACTCCATCTCACTCTAATAGCTGAATGGAATAAGACGAAAATTGGTACACAGTAGTTAAAGTATAACCTGGAAGAATACCAATAGAAATGATTCCTGAGTACCTACAACAAGATAGCAATTAAATTAAATAATTAAAAAAACCCCAACGCTTATAAGAAAAGCGAGCATTTAAAAACTCAAAAGAGCTGGTGACCTTGAAATGGCTCAACCGATTTGGATAAAACATGTCTAAAAACCATCGCATCGTATCGCTTTCAAATAAAAAAAAACCGCTATCTAATCGATTCACCCGTTTCAGAGCTACAGTGCCACAGACAGACACACACATAGCGGTCAAAATTATAACACTCCTCTTTTTGCGTCGGGGGTCATCAATAAAATATATTTAATCTGTAATTTATATTATCAAAAAATATTTAATGATAAAAGGCATCAAAGTTCAGGGGTGGGCTAGTTGCGTCACTTGTAGGTAAAAAGTAGTACATTTTTATCTATCTATATAATGTAACACGAAATTTCCAACGCACTATATCGTCCTCATTTTTAACAGACTTCAAAAAAAGGAGGAGGTCCTCAATTCGGTTGTATTTTTTTATCTTTATTTTTATAATTGTTATACCGATTTGGAAAATTATTTTTTTTATTTGAAAGGGATTCAGATTGGTCCCATTTTCAACAAAAACCGGTTCGGATGATGATCTCCTGAAATATTATAAGCAAATATATAGCAATTTTGGTATTTTCATCAAGAAGTCAAGCATTTCCATTCAAAAAGTATCATTTTGTGAAGTGGAACTGAAGAAGACCACAGATAGCCGCCGGAACTCCTCAATGATAATTATTTCACAGGTGGCAATAAGATATCTCGATTAAGGTAGCTGAGTGTAGACAAAATACATTGAAATAAATGGTTCTGATGAAAGTGGTACGGACCATCGAACTGATCTGATTCCGGAAGGTAGGCTCGGGAACTCCGTAATAAAACAATGTATTCTAGCCATATTTGGGCTTATTAGAATTGTTATGAGATGCACTCTGGCTATAAGGTATCATCGAACTGATCTGATGATGAAGCTGGAAGGTAGGGTCGGGTACTCCGTAATAAAACAATGTATCCTGGCGGTGTTTGAGCTTATTGGAAATGTTATGAGATGCACTCTGGCTATAAGGTACCACCGAACTAATCTGATGATTAAGCCGTAATGAAGGCACGGAATCTCCGTAATAAAACAATGTATCTTAGCCGTACTTTGCCTTTTTAGAATTATTATTGTTATGAAGATGCTCACTGGCCATAAATGGTTTTAAGAATGGGCCAAATGTGGTTTGAACCGAATACGAACTTCGGCCGAACATTCGGTTAAAATAAAAAGTACGGCCGAAGTTCGGTTATTTTCACTGCATCTTTTTGAGAGTGACATGTCGAATCTTGTTTTTGCACCATAACGTGCCCTTGGTAAATTTTAAATACTAGTGGGTAATAAGATTTCATTTAACACTTTTCTAGAAATTTAATGTAGTGATTTTATTTTTGGCGATAATTATTTAAATGTTTAGATGTCCCCAACTTCTGATAATGTTAATAATACATTTAGTTGTTAAATAAGTAACCAATAAAAAAAACAAACAATAAATAAATGTGTATGATTTTATTTTGCTGGTTTAGTTTTATTATTTTAGAATAAACAGTTAAGTTATTTCAATATTTTCATATACCTACCGAAAGTTCGGCATTTGAACCGAATTTTGGCCGAATGCCGAAGTTCGGCTCAAACCGCCGAAGTTCGGTTTTTTTATTTTATTAATAGGTACGCGATATTTTGTTGATAGGTACGCGTTTGACCACTATCTCACCTGATGGTAAGCGATGATGTGGTCGAAGATGGAGCACGCTTGCCTAGAAGTAACCTATTCACTCTTGACTTAAAGACTCCCAGGTTGTAGCTATCAGGAAACACAGACTCCGGTAGGGAATGCCACTCCCTAGCTGTACGCACAATGAATGTGTTCTCAAAACGTTTAAAATTAAAAGGTTAAACCTAATGTAATACAAATTTCGGCCCATCCCTAGTTTTAATGGGTATATTCTATAGTACCAGTACCATTCTAGTGTACCAGTTCTATAGTAAGGTACCTATAGGTAGGTACCTTACTATAGAACTGGTACACTATTAAGATTTACCTGAGTGGTACCAACTAATGTACCTGTTGTATTTTTTTGTAATAAAAATTGTAATTGTTTACGTGACAAAAGAAATAATACATGTCCAATAGTTTTTGGAATCTAACTGACGGAGCAAATATATATTTTTAGTCGTCTACCTTATTATTCTAATAGCAGATACGTTCCCGTAAGATAAAAAGTCGTTTCTAGACTATCTCACGGATGAAGTCGCGGGAAACAGCTAGCATTTTCAATAATTCTGTGAGGACGGTGGCGCCCTCTTCCTGATATTTCATAGCAAAGGGTCCAATATCTATATTCCCGGACACCTGTCGTTGCGTGTATGTTGCTCGACATTTAATTTACTTTATATTAACTCATGTAAACCTTGTATTTTTCTGCAATATCATAGGATGTGAATAAGGGAGAATTTTGCTTAATATTAGATAATGCTTCGGATAGGGATTGAAGACAGCATGTAAAGGTGGCTAAGACATTTTTCAATCTAATAATGCTTTACTGCTGTTATTGGTGTTATGCTAGCTTCAAGGAATGCGTTATGTGCCCAGTTGGGAAGAAAACCAAAACCACATCACCGAAAAGGATTAAAGAACAGAAATCGTAAAGACAACGAAAACTCAAGTTCATCAAGAGAGTTATTAAACGACTAGGTGGTTTATGCCCGCTGTTTTAACCCCGATCCCACTGGAAACGTGCATGAAAAGTAAGTATATTACAATTTAAACTATACAATATTATTTAAGAACATAAATGAAGATTGACCATTCCCCCCTTATCTCCGAAACTAATGAGTCTAAAATTTAAAAAAAATACAAAAAATAATTATTAACAAAAGTCTATTAATTTTGTATTTTTGGGGGCAATTACAGGAAATCCTAAAACACGTCTATAAAGGTCCTTTATAAAAAAAAACTTATAAAAAAAATTAGGGATACGTTCCCAACCCTATGCGCGCGGTCCGACTAAGTCGTTTTTTTTGTAATCGGATCACTAAACAACATACAAAAATATATAATTTTTAATGTAAGTTTCACACAAATTTTACAAATATTGAATTCTTTACACAAAACACAACTATATAATTAATAAAGACAGCTACAATCCATAACCAGATCAAACGCAACATAAAATAGTCCAAAACTATGTCAAGCACACAATAATCTAAAGAAAAGTACTAATTAACATAGCCAATATTTCTTTCTGCTCCACATATTGTCTAATGTGCAATAAAATTACATATGAACACAGTACGACCGGCTCTTATTACATCTAACAGTACTAAGTGTGCAATTATTATGTTTGTTTACAATGGCAATGTTAGACGGTTCAACCAAATTGATTAACTTGGTTGAAAGACTGTTACTGACTGTTACTTTGCAATCTGCTGCTATCCGCAAACTTTAGGCATTTTTTTTATTTTGTTGTCGGGGGAAATCTTCAAAAGGCGCCAGGAATTTTGGGGAAAAAATACCGAGGAGAGTGGGACTTTTACTTCAATAAATCCACCCTGGTGATCACCATCAGTACATGGAAGGGGGACCGTGATCTCTTAAAAGACCACTCCAGAGCCCCCTCTTTACAACAGCTGATAGGGCGCATCCCAGAGGAGACTGTACAATTTTGGCCTACCCTGCACATTGGAAAGATAGTCATAGGGCTAGGTGAAGCAATGATCTCCGCAGGATAGTTGGTAGCCGCTGCATAATGGCGGCTGAGAATCAAGCTATAGCGTGCAGTGAAGGAGGCTTTGATATGTAGATAGATTAGAGGCCTAAGATGATTAAGTTTTAAATTAATTGTTAAGGGCGAATGTACTGAGCTAACTTCAATCTTGTTTATTTATTTATTGTTGGGAACACTAATGACATACATATTTACAAAATAAATTGCTTTAGTTCTATGCAAATATGTCACCTACACCGTTTTTATTTTTTTTATTAATAAATGTCAAATTGTATAAACTGTGTACACCTTTACACAGCTCATACAATTTGACATTTATTTATATTAATAAATCATATTCTAAGTCTCTCTACGTACTTTCGTCTTATCGGGAACATTGACATCCAAACTCGTTACCCTCTAAGTAGACGGGTAAAAAGTAATTACGATGATGCTCAACAATTGCGTTTACAAGATTCGATTTGGTTGATTCAACCAAATAAACGTGAACCGTGTACCTCTAGCGTTACTATAAGACGTCGGTATTGGTACAGCGGAGTTTTTTTTATCGCCATTCACATGACAATCAATATCAAAGGGTTTTTATTTAACGTTACATTGTCTAGTTAAGTAATGCTTGAGTTTAGTGGTTAAGTTGGGAATGGTTTGAATAGTGTCTGCTGATAAATCAAGATACTGGGGTTTGCAGAAAAAGATAGGTATGGAAACTAAACCACCTACCGTGCTCTAGGATTTGGGTACTCTTATCGCTTAGAAGAATACAATGCAAATAAATAAAGCTTGATACATTCACCTTTACCCCAACCAACCAACTGACGACATTGAAACGTAGGCTTCTCTCCTAAGGTCTGTCTGTGGAGTCATGACATGGATAGCTTCAAACAGAAATTGAAGAGTGACCTCTTTGAAAAAGGTAGGTAGGCAACGCACCAGTAGAATCGTCGGTATTAGTATGAAGGCTGCGGTGACTATAACCATCAAAAGGGTTGCCTCCTTGTTCGTCTAGACCAGTGGCGTAGCTACTCGTAGTTCCAAAAAGGCCCAGTAAACATTTGGGAACCCTTTTTATAACCGCCTGTGGCAAAGCCTAAAAGGGATATCGCTTTTACTTACAAAATAGACCCTAAAAGCAAATAGATAGGTCCATACTAACAGGAAGATGGGCACGAGAAAAGAAAAATAGCATAGGTACCGCATAAAACAAGCTGCTTATATATCTACGAACAAGATTTTAGATTTATATTGCTTCTACTTTACTACGACATAACATGATTCAATATGAGTGAACATAATCGTTCATTTATCATAATACTCGTAAATATAACTTCGCAAAGACGATAAAAACTAAGAGCTTATCCGTTGCCGTCAAATCGGTAGATCATAAATAATACTGAACAATATAGTGCTGTGAGCTGTGAACAAAGTAACAATATGAGAATAATAAAGCGATATACAAGCGAAACTTACTTTTAAAAGGAATTGTCGAGACAGTAATATTAGTTTTATCTCTACACCTGTTAAATCGATCATACATAGTTGTCGACAGAACCGTAGAAGAAGCTGAAGAAGGTGTTGGTAGACCAACAGGCACATGAGTAAATTGATCTACAAAAGACGGCAAAGACTGGTACAGATCAAAGCAGCGCGGCACAAAAGGGAACGGGATATAGACTCAGCAAAGGATAGAACAAGGGTGTCAATTATGACGATGATGCAAAGTATTTCTAATACTACAACTTAGGTGAATCTAAATTTAGAATAGGAGTGAACTTTTGAAACCCTACCCCCTTTCTATCTATCACGTATAAATATTTTAATACAAAACAAATTGGTATATTAGAATTAGCATTTAACGTCCCTGTGGCGACATCTACGACGCCTTATACGAACTAAAAACACACAAATCCTGCATCGCGCAAGCAGAGTTCTCTGCGCGATTTGAACATATACAACAATCCGAAATCAACACAGTCGGAGGATCCTTCCTTTTCAATGGAGGTTTGCGGGACTTTACACCCTGTTCCGCAAGTCTCGCATTGTTCACAGGCCTCCTCTCTGTGAGAGGGTGTGGGCCGATCCCAATGCAGGTTGGTGGATATCACATGTCTTCGTAGTTTTGTTTCTTTGGTTCTAGGATATGCGCCTTCACGATGTTTTCCTTTACCATTTTGAGAGCAGTGGTGTTATATACATATACATACCCACGACATAACTTGTTAGTCGCGGCCGTTACCATTACTCTTTTAAAAGATTGGCTAGTCTTAACTAAAAGTGTTGATATTCCTAAATCCGCATTCGATGTTACCACTGAAATAGCTTAGCGTATCTCTGAGCATTTCCAAACTAGGCACGTCTCAGAATTTAGGTCTTTAACATTACATTCAGCAAACACAAAGCAATATAGTTTCTACACCAGTTCAACATTTTCATGGTCCCTTGTGGTAGGGCGGAGTACGTCTAGCTACCTCTCGGAGAGAACGGCTTTTCATTCACAATATTGATTCACCCGTCGTAGAGTAGTGCCACGACCAGTGCTTGTGAACTTATTTGTTTTTTTTTTTAAATAAATAGAGGTGTTCTACTTTGTATAGGACGGTTTAGTGCAAGTGTGTGGATGATCTTCTGATATGTGGGGCTTGGTGATTTTTTGTAAGTTTTATACTTTTGTGCTTTTTGGGCTTGGTTTTGTTTTTAAGTAAAGTTCAGTTTCCGTAGTTCTCTTCAGCATATTTTTAGTTTTTTTAAAGCACCTGACCTAGGTCACTAGATTTAGAATACTGGATCATAATACATGCCCGGTTAATGGCAATAGGACATATTACTTACATATGACTTGTGAAATTTGAGCATCATATAGGTAAGTAGGTAGGTACCCTTCTGCCTAATGCTTTTAGAAAAACAAAAAATAAATAAAAAAAGGTATCATATTATGTTACGTTAGTTTCATCAAGAACTCCATTGTCTAAAAAGTAGGTACCGAAAAATCCAATGTCGCCTTTTGCTGGGCAATCATTTTTTGTTCCTTCTGTATACAAAAGGCTTCTGCTTTCAAACACAACGGCTACAGTATATCTATACCCTTATTTATAAAACTCACTAACCATATGCTTACTTAAAAAAAAAGCAAAAAAATTTAAAGATCTGATTAGAGAATTCCAATTCAAATTCTCAATAGAAAATTTTGAATTAAGAACCTGCTAATCTGTGTTTGAACTATTAAATGTTTACGTACATCATCGTCATTAACCTTTTAATGTCGCCACTGCTGGGGCACAGGCCTCCTCTTTGTGAGAGGATGTGAGCCGTAATCCACCACGCGGGCTCAATCCGGGATGGTGGACGTCACATGTCTTCGAATTTTTGGTTCAAGGACATGCCGGTTGCAGGTTCCTCACGATGTTTTCCTTCACCGTTTTGAGAGCAGTGGTGATGAAATAATTTACACAAAGTAAAGCGCCTGCCTGGGTTCGAACTCACTCTTACAACTTGTAAGACGCGGTCGTTACCACTAGGCCACCACTGCTCAAAGTACATGCAGCCCACTAAATCTGTAAAATTACTATGCTTAATATTTACGGCTCAAAAACTTAATTAAAACTTGGTTTATCTCGAGCGACGCGTCTTACAAGTTCATATTTATGATCGTGGAACATCCTGAGACTAGTGCACATGTATAAATATTTGATTTTAGAATTTCCCGAAAAGGCTTGAGGTGTAGGGAGGCTTGAACTATGGGAGGTTTTTAAGTTAGTAGAATCCTTTTAATAATCATAATAATAATCGTTTATGTTAGAACATTAGCTCTAGCCAAAGTTTAGTTACACACTAACTTATAATACCTTAGGTAGACAATTAAATCCTTTCGACGTAAGTCAATCTGCCTAGCCTTTTCCCAACTATCTTGGGGTCAGCTGCCAGTCTAACCGGATGCAGCTGGATACCAGTATTTTACATGGAGCGACTGCCTATCTGACCTCCACAACCCAGTAACTAGGTAATACGATACCCTTTGGTAAGACTGGTTGTCAGACTTTCGGGCTTTTGACGACCCGTAACGATTGTCAAAGATCCACGATTGACATCCGGGACCAACGGCTTAACGTGCTTTCCGAGGCACGGAGGAGTCTCGTTATGTAAAGATGGTCACCCATCCACGGACCAACCCCGGCAAGCGTAGCTTAATCTGATGGATCGACCCGTGCGGCTGTTATTACTTTAACCACGAGCTTCTCCTTTCGACGTAAGTACCTTAGCTTAATTCAAAATATCGAGACCTTTTAGAACAAGGGTCATTTAAAAAAAATTACCTCTGATTAGCAGATTTTTAGTTCAAAATTTTGTATGGAGAATTATTTACGACTTTGCGACAATCGTTGTCGCAGATAGAATGCCACTTTGTCTTAAGTCTCTATAAGTTTGAATTTAGCATGTAGAACGGATTCAATTGCCAATCTAAGGTAGGTTTGCTAGTGAGCAAACATATAGACAGGATTAGTACAGTAAATTCGTCGGCACCCTTTCAGTGGCTAAAAGTATCCACCCATAATTAATATGAACTATTTTCAAGATCTACAGGGTGTAACGGAAAGGTGTGGTCATATTTTAAGAGCCGATTCTGCCCATGGAAATGAACAACTTTCTCTAAAAAAAAATTGAAAATTCCAAAAAAATAAATTGAACTTTTCATACAAAGTCATCATCAGCTGATCAATATTTGTATGGGAGGTAAAAAAAAATTATTGGAATTTGTTCGGATTTTCTTGAAGAAAGTTGTTCATATCGATGGGCATGCAGTTCTTAAAATATGACCACACCTTTCTGTTACACCCTGTATATGAAATTTAAATGAATAAACCCCTTTCGAACAAAAAAAATAATTTTGCAAATCCGTGTTTATATGACGAAGTTATGCCCGAACATACTTAATTTTTTATTTAATTATTTATTTATAAAGATCCGAATTGATAACCTCCTCCTTTTTGAATTCAGTTAAAAACGCAAAGTTTCCTACATTTTTTTCATATTTCAGAATTGATCCCGATGTTTATTTCATGAGAACTGTCACAGCTGAAATATTGCCAATGATTAAAAAGTCAAAGTCAAAAAGCACTACAAGATCTGGTATGGCGGACAGCATCCCAGACAATAAACTCAAATCTCTAATTACAAAACCTTTGATCTTTCTTCATTACACAATTCTTGTTCATGATCACATTCCGTTAGCTTCCGGATTGCTGCTTTGAAATACTAACATGTATGGCTTGTATAGGACTCTCTTGAAGAAAGTTGTTCATTTCCACGGGCAGAAGCAGTAGGTGTCTAAAATAGGACCACCTATTTCCGTTACACCCTGTATAAATTGACTCATCCATTATTTCACCAACATAACTATAGTTGATCCGCGCGGTAATCCAGCCTCTGTCAAATACGAAATGCCTGTGTAACAGTATGTAATTGGTTGACATACTCAATACTTTATTGTGACATCCTATATTATGGATACTTAATTTAGTGGATATATCGTTTTTTAAATCCTATGTTTATAATTTCTATTATTTTGCGCTGACTCCTGGCATACAGGCTTGCCTAGTATGGCAGTCAGAGGCTTCAAAAATTGTTGATTTTGTATTAAGACAATAAAAATATTTGTATTGTATTTATTGCATTCCACAATGTATATGCGGTAAACATTAACATTAAAATCAGTTTGTTTAGTTATTTGTTTGCAAATGCTATACCGGACAGTCATTTTATAATCAGCCCTATATTATATACACATATGTATAGTGTGTTGTTTAGTTCATTAAGTCCCATATTGTATAGGTATAATGTACCTGGTAGGTACATAAAGACTAAATCTGATTAATTTTATAAGTATGGTAGTAAATTGAAGGATTACAAGGTATGTAGGTACTCCATTTCAAAAAAGTTTCGAACTACAAAGGATCGGAGGTAATCTTTATACTTTATAATATAATAAAGCTGGAGTTTGTTTGTTTGTTTGAACGTGCTAATATCTGGAACTACCGGACGGATTTAAAAAATATTTCTATTATGATAGCCACATTCCTAAGAAAGGCTTATAGGCTATCTAGCTTTACGTTGCGACCCACCGGAGCAAAACAGTAACCAAACACGCGGGTAAAACCGCGGGGAACAGCTAGTAGGTACTCTATAGTTCGACAAATTTTATAATCCGACACTTAACAAAACGTTTGTCAGACCAACACGGGTCAACTGTACTCACATGGACCAGGCAAGGTTCGTTTCGCGTTCAAAACGCCATAAAATTATACCATATCAAACGAACAAGCCATGATATAATCTCTGTTAAAAAATAAACAGCCATTACTAAACTGTGTCGAAGAAATTCCAATCGGAGCCCAATATGTCACACCTTATGTAAGACAAACCTTTGCGATTTATTCTTTAGTGGGATCACCAGACTGGCTGCCATCCTCAGCATAATCATCTGCAAAGTAACACATACTGTACATTTGTTTTCTTGCGTCACTTATGTGTCTGAAGCCAAAGGATAGTAAACACTTGAACTAATATTGTTCGGAAAGAGATTCTATAAATCTGTGTGTGTGTCAATCATTCTGTTTAGTAAATATCTCATTAATATTGATAGTTACTCTTGCTTCTTGTTTTCGTTTCGATGGTATATTATTTTACACGTGTAATATTGGGCACGTTTATTGCTTCATCGGAGGCATTGGTCAGGTCATCTAGGGTGCAGGTAAACAGATATTTAGGGCACTCCATCAAATGGGACATAGTCACATATAGACATTAGTACATAACTGATATGATTATATAAATACAAATTTCGCTCTCGGGCCTCGACTAAGAGGGCTTCTAAGCGCATGTTTGGAGAGTTTTTTTTTTTTTCTGGAGTTGCATCGGGGAGGCACTCCGGTATCACTGGGTGCCGCCCTACCTCCGTCGCGTGGTCAAGGCGTATTTGACGGACAGGGCCGTCATCTACCCCGGTGTCCAGGGAGAATGGAACCGGCGAGAGATGTCATACGGTGTTCCGTTCCATAACAAGTGTTATGGAGTATAGTGAAGGGGAAAAATGTTACTTACTAAATAGGTACCTACCCTTCCTAACAAGAGGAAATTCTTGTTGGTTAATTATCAACATCATCATCATCAGCCTTTTAATGTCCCCACTGTTGGGGCACAGGCCTCCTCTCTGTGAGAGGATGTGGGCCGTAAACCACCACGCGGGCCCAATGCGGATCAACCAGGATGTCACATGTCATTTTTAGTTCCACGACATGCCGGTTTCCTCACAATGTTTTTTTTTTTTTTTTTCACCGTTTTGAGAAGCCGTTCTAAGGTTTTTCGTTTGTCTTGTTGGTTACTAGGCCCTAAATTAAACGTAGGTACCTCTTTAGTTATATAAGACTTCTCGGCAGAGGGTGAATAAAATCTGCCAATTGCGTGTTCTTCCATATGCTTTCTTACAGATGGAGCACTAATCTTTATCTAGCGTGTAATTAATAAACAAGCGATAGTAGTGATTCTGTTACTATTGCAGCATCTATTTACATACGGTTATAAAAAAAAACCGTGCGAATTGTACCTACCCTGTTCTTTGACTTTTTATAAATGTTGCTTTTTTATACTTAATATTCGACATAATTGTTGTAGCATTTTGCTAGGGACTATGTTTTGTATCATTATTCTTATAGATTAATGTTTGTAAAGTTAGTATTTTTAATTTGGATCTAAGACGTTCTAACCGCGAGAGATGTCGTGCGGTGTTCCACAGGGATCGGTCCTGGGGCCGCCTTTGTGGAACATCGGATACGACTGGGTGCTGCGCTGCGACCTCCCCATTGGCGTCAGCGTAGTGTGCTACGCTGACGACACGCTAGTCTTAGCGCAGGGGTGGTCGCACGAGGCGGCGGCCGACCGTATGACACGCGGGGTTGCGACAGTCATAGGGAGGATCCGGCAACTGGGACTCGAGGTGGCATTGCACAAGTCCGAGGCCATGTGCTTTCATGGCTATCGGAACGAGCCACCGGCGGGTTCCCAGATCACGGTAGGAGGGGTTCGCATCGGCGTCGAGGGTACGATGAAGTACCTGGGACTCGTCCTCGACAGCCGGTGGAACTTCGTCGAGCATTTTCGACGTTTGGCTCCCAGATTGGACAGGGCCGGGGCCGCCTTGAAGCGGCTCCTACCCAATCTGAAGGGGCCAAACGCCTCCTGACGGAGGCTCTACGCGGGGATCGTGCGGTCCATGGCCCTCTACGGGGCACCGGTGTGGGCGCGTTCGTTGACGCAGCGGTCAACGCGCCAGATGAACGCGGCCCAGAGGGTCATGGCCATCCGCATCATCCGAGGATACTGCACGGTCTCCCGTGAAGCGGCGAGCCTCCTTGCCGGACTGTCACCGTGGGATCAGGAGGCAAAAATCCTCGCGCACCTGTACGAGTGGCGCGAGGAGGCTAAACGCCGGGGCGAAACTCCGCTGCCGCGACAACTCGCGGCTCGGCGGACAGAGCTCCGGCAGGATCTCATGGTGACATGGAGAGAGCGACTGTCGCAACCCAGCGCTGGGCACGCCACCATCGAGGCGGTAGTGCCCCTCTTTGAGGAGTGGCTGGAGAGGCGCCATGGCGCCCTCACCTTCCGCCTGACGCAGGTCCTCACCGGACATGGCTGTTTCGGGAGGTACCTGTGTCGGATCAAGGCGGAAGTGACCCCTGCGTGTTTCCACTGCGAGGATCGCCCAGTGGACACGGTGGAGCATACGGTGGAGGTTTGCCCCGCCTGGGCAGAACACCGCCGTGTCCTCGTGGATGCGATAGGCGGCAGCGACCTCTCGCGCCGTGCCCTGGTTCAGGCCATGGTACGGAGTGATAGGGAATGGGGGGCCGTCTCCTCCTTCTGCGAAGCAGTAATGCTCGCGAAGAGGGAGGCGGCACACGTTAGGGAGACTCAACAGAGACCGAGTCGCCCTAGCGCCCTCAGCAGCAGCCGTCGCAGGAGACGCCAGGGGCTGCGAGACGATCTCCGGCCACCGTAGACCCGGGCCTGCGGACGGCGAGTAGCGGGTAATTCGCCGTCCGATCAGCACCAGGCCCGAGAGTCGACGGCGCGTAGTGTTCCACGCGCGCCTCAAAGAGTTGTCAGCAAAGGACGGGGCCTGCCACGGCCAGTGCCTGCCCGGGGGTGGAGGATAAATTCGAAAGAGTTACCTCGCCCCCGGGCGCGTAGGGCAGGGAGGAACAGGGGTGGGTTTTAGTCAGTAAGAGTCTGACACGCCCTTCCGCTCCACCGCAGAGCGGAAAGAGTCATAAGATGATTTCCCACCCCCCAAAAAAAAAAAAAAAAAAAAAAAACCTCGACGATGGGTGAGGAACGATACTACATATATTATAATTGTTTATGTTGCTTCTTCTTGTGTACCTACTGTGCAAATATTTCGACACAAATGTATTTTTGTTATGAATTAAATAACTCTAACTCATGAAGGTTTCCGTACCATAGTACAAGACTATACGCGTCTATGTTGCCATTATTAAGATCGAGCAAAAAAACCCAATAAAAACATGTTTCTAGTAGGGAAGCCCTCTTTAATTTTTAATTTATTTAATTTTTATTATTTCTTCTTACAGCGGCAATAGAAATACATATTCTGTGAAAATTTCAACGGTGTAGCTATTACGGATCGTGAGATAAAACCCGCTGACAGACGGATGGACAGCGGAGGCATATTAATTCCCGTTGGTTACTCTTCTGGTACGGATCCCTAAAAACCAAGTGTGTGTCGGACTTCGCACATTTAGGGTTCTGTACCTGAGGGAATTATCAAAGAAAAGTCTGATTTATCAATATATTAGTATTTGTTAGTAAAATATACGTAATAATAGTGTCTCCAAATTTCAAACTCATAGGTTAATGGGAAGTTAAAAAATTCTTCGGAACAAAATTTTGTGACAGACGACGGTCAGACAGACAGACGGACACGTGAGTGACAACAATAGGGCTCCGTTTAGACCCCACGGTACGGAACCCTAAAAAGTATATATAAAAGTGAATTGATTAAAACGCTAGAAGAAGTATGGCCCGCGAAGCTGCAAGATTGAAGATTACACTGTTTGGACTTTGAACTCAGAGCCCAAGACACATAGGATAAGCATAATCATCCTATAATGTTCCCACTGCTGTGATACAGGCCACCTCTCTGTGAGAGAGTGTGGACCGTAATCCATCACGCAGGTCCAATTTTGGTTGGTGAATGCTACATGTCTTCGAAGTTTTGAAAAGTTTCCTCTCGATGTTTCCCAGTACCGTTTTGAGAGTGCAGTGGTGATGAAAAATTTACTTAAAGTAAAACGCCTGTCTGGGTTGGAACCCACGACCTATAACTTGAAAATCGCGGCCGTTACCCCTAGGCCACCACTGCTCAGACGACGAATACATACTGAATGCAAAATAATTTAACACTGATTGAGTGAATATAATATTGAAGATGTTAAAAACAAGATTCCGGTATTCATATAATAACGTTACGGTATCGCTATCTAATAACGTTAAAACAAATAACTTAACTTAGCGTAAAAAATAAAAACCATAAAAATGATTATAGTGAGTTAACCTTAAAGATATATATGTTGTCGCGGATTTTTTTTTAGAACTTTAATAGGAGAACAATTCCGTAATACATAATTTTTGCGTAACTTTAACCGTTTACGCAGCGCACGCGACTGAAGCTCTCAAAAGGGTTTTTTTCCCCGTTTTTGCCACATTTTTCATTGATCCTTTGCTCCTGTTGGTCGCAGCGTGATGTTTTATAGCATAAAGCCTTCCTCGACAAATGGACTATTCAACACAAACATGTTGTTTCAATTCGATCCAGTAGTTCCTGAGATTAGCGCGTTCAACTAAACAAATAATCAAGTTTAAGCAAGCTTAAAAGTCTAAAACTGAGTGTTTAGAATTGGTGATATCGACCCTTAGTTGGTTTGAAAAGTACTCGGCCTAACACAGATCGAGTCGATTCTTAAAACCAAAACTACATAGGTACATTATTCAGTTCAATTCATACTATGTTAACTATGCGAAGTTTGAAATGTGTGCGATTTAGTTAAATACAAATTGTTCAAGCAATCCGACACGATTAGCTGCAAATTGAGCTTACAATTTATCAAACTCTAAGGAAGAATTTTTATTTTTCATCGCTCTGAAAGCTTTGTAGCGAAGATGGGAGGAGTCTTTTGAACTTGATGGTGATTACGTAGAAAAACTAAAAATATGATTAATTTCGTACGACTTTATTTTCTTGGTTCAAACCACCCCTCGTATATTGGACAGATACCTAATATTGACCAAAAGGCATTGTAATTATAATGTTAAATTCACTAACAAAGCCTACCACGTTGTAAGCTCCACCTAAACCCATTTGAAACAGTAAATAGGAAATTCTTATCTGTAAATTGAGTTCTCATGTCAGGCCATAGGGTTACGTAGCAATTAATTCTTGTGGCACGTGCTACCACCACATATAATATACTACGAAGATCCACTCTGCATAGATGAGTTGCTCCATGACCTCTAAAAAACCACCCCGGAATCCCTTCTGTGCAACGCCTATTCGGGCACATCCCTGGGGAGATGATAAAATGGTCTCCCCCGAGTCTCTCATGCACGGCAGCAAGTGATCACTTTACCACCGTCTTTCCTGGGATCACTCGATTGCCGGGCAAGTCCCCACTGTGTGCTCCCGCGACCCCAGAGTCCCACCTGCCTTTTTTTTTGTGGGTATCATCCAATGACGTCTCCCGCTCTAGGGTGGAGCGGAAGGGCGACTCAGACTCTTACTGACTAAAACCCGCCCCTGTTCCTTCCCTGCCCTGGATTTAAGGCGCAGTAATACAACTTCTAATGGTTTTTAATTGAACATCTCGTCTAAACAACTAGTCTTATTTCTTTGAAAAAAATATATGTTACTCTAGACAATTTGATATGTGAATATTTGAAATTATATTTTAATACATAGTGTAATTAATTTGTAAAGTAACACGGATAAAAAATTGAGAATCACGCAAAAACTATAAAGCGTATTTAGCTAATCACTCAAGGTCATTGGCAGTTAATAGCGCCTTAAACTGGTGGGGTTTTAGGCGACGAGGTGGCTACCTCCCCAACGCCTTCATCCACCATGGTCTCACAGAAACAGTTCCTATAACCTATCAAATATTTAGATAAAAATGCAAAAGGGGTCAATGCTCAATAACAACCGTTGGGTTCCATCGATCCACGAGTTCAAGTTGCTCCTATAGCGGTCAGCTTGTGACCATTCGTTATTTCCGGAGAGACCTCTTCAAAACTGGCCTGTGTTTTTCACTTGTTCAAAGCAAGCGTGCTCCATCTTCGACCACATCATCGCTTACCATCAGGTGAGATAGTGGTCAAATGCGATCCAATAACGGTTAAATATTAAAAAACTGGCCAAGTGCGTGTTGGATTTCGCACATTAAGGGTCCCGTACCAAATATTGGTATTTGTTAGTAAAGTATACGTAATAATAAACATTATCACCAAATTTCAAGTTCATAGGTCAATGGGAAGTTATGAAATTCTTCAAACAAAATTTTGTGACAGACGACAGACGGACACGTGAGTGACAACAATTAGGGTTCCGTTTGGACCCTTCGGGTACGGAACCCTAAAATAAAAGATTTAGAGAGCCCCTTTGTAGAATTTGCTACATGCCCCACGCTAGCTTAGTTCAGCACTGCCCAACATAACAAGGTAGATCTAGAATTTTAGATTCAACTTCTGACAACTCTTTCAGTGTGGTTGTTATTGTGCGGCTAGTAATTCAATAACTGTGTATTCGTGTTATCTGACAGTTATGGCCCACTGGCTGACCAGCCTCATACATGATGCAGTACCTACAGACAAATGAATGGCTGTGGCGGGATGTGGGCTAGTCGCGGCATCCTGCGTCGGATTGTAGCCTGCTTTTGTTTTAAATTTTGTGGGCAGCACGGGAATTCAGGTGCAAAATAACTGCATAAGTTATGGAAAGGGATTGTTTTTGATGGCTCAATTATTCCATACAGCGACTCAGTGAAAGATCTGGGTTTTCATTGACAAAGACTTTTCGTGGGGTCCTTAGTTGCAAGCTAGCCGCAAGTTATTGCGTCTGCTGCGGCTTTACGAAGACAGCGCAACTTTCTTCCAACTGCCACCAAAACTGCGTTTGCTCAATCCCTTCTTCTCCCAATCCTTGATGATGCCGATGATACTTATTAACATCTTACTGAAGTGCAGCTTATTATAATTTTAATATTTCAGAAAGGTTGTTTTAAAAACTTTGTGTAAGTACATCATCAGCCATTTTAAATGTCCACCAGTGTAATATGTCACTAGTGTCTATAATCAAATTTTCTTCTCAATACCTGTTTTACAAGGAGGTGCTCGTGGCTAAAGTAATAACAGCCGGACGGGGCGATCCATCAGATTAAGCTGCGCTTGCCGGGGTTGGTCCATGGATGGGTGAACATCTTTACATACTGAGACTCCTTCGTGCGTGCCTCGGAAAGCACGTTGAGCCGTTGGTCCCGGCTGTCAATCGTGCATCTTTGACAGTCGCTACGGGTCGTCAAGTGCCCGAAAGTCTGACAACCAGTCTTTACCAACTGGGTTGTGGAGGTCAGATAGGCAGTCGCTCCATGTAAAATACTGGTAATCAGTTGCATCCGGTTAGACAGGAAGCCTACCCCAAGATAGTTGGGCAAAGGCTAGGCTGTTTTCCAAAAACCTGTAGTTGCATGCCTTGTCAAACCTCATAGTAAAGCTATAGTTTCTTACAAATGGGCCAAGACGACCTAAACAATATGTGTTATTAAAGTTATTATCGAGAAAACAATATATCTTTTCACTTCAAATGTAATTCAAAGCAGTTCGGAGTACCTGCGGATGGCGAGTAATGGGTAGCTCGCCGTCCGATCAGCACCAGGCCCGAGAGTCGACGGCGCGTAGTGTTCCACGGACGCCTCAAAGAGTTAATAAATAATAATAAATAAATATTCCACAACTATCACACAACGCCATCTAGTCCCAAGCTAAGCAGAGCTTGTGTTATGGGTACTAGACAACTGATAAACATACTTATATATTTCTAAATACATAAATATTATAGATAAATTAGTTGTCAGCATACATGACGGGGCCCGTCATGGCCGATGCTTGCCTAGGGGTTGAGGATAAATTTGAAAGAGTTACGTCGTCCCTGGGCATTCAGGGCAGGGAGGAATAGGGGTAGGTTTTAGTCAGTAAGAGTCTGACACGCCCTCCCGCTCCACCCAGAGCGGGAGAAGTCATTGGATGATTTCCCACCCCAAAAAGAAAAAGGGTTTTCAATTAACACGTTAAAATAATTCGCTTTTATGTTTTTTTAATGCGGGATCCGAAGCTCTTGACCTCGATCTCATCAAGCCCGCGGCAACTGTGACAAACATGACACGTCCGTTTCTGATGATGATGAATTTTAATATTTTGCAAACGAAACTCTGAATCGAAAAATAGTTTTCACAACCCCACAGTGATTTTGAACGATCTATCCAAAGATACTCCACACTATAAGATAGGCGAGAAAAATAAAAATCATACTTTACGTGTAAGTACGAGAGCTGCTAAATTTTATTGCTTCTTTTTTATTGCGTGATATAGTATGCAAAATTGCAGCTTTCTAATACAAACAGTCTCTAAGCAATGCTTCGGATGGACAGACGGACAGACCGAAACTATAAGGGTTCCTTGTCCTTGTTAGGACTACGGAACCCAAAAAGTAGCCCTTATAATAGAATCATTTTGTTGCCGTTTGACCGTCTGTCAAGATCCTTTTCTCACGAACGCGTGGAGAAATCTATCAAGTTGAAATGTCAAATCAAAAGATACAGCTGGTAATGATTGCCGCATATTTTGTCCTTGCGAACGCAAGGGAATCAAAACCGGGAGTACCTACCCAGGTACTTCCCGTTGCGCGGGTCGCCCAGAGGACACGGTGGAGCATATGGTGGAGGTCTGCCCCGCAAGGGCAGAGCACCGCCGTGTCCTCGTGGATGCGATAGGTGGCAGCAACCTCTCACGCCCGACCCTGGTTCAGTCATTGGATAATTTAACCAAAATAAAAAAGGGCCATGGTTCGGAGTGAGAAGGAATGGGAGGCAGTCTCCGCCTTCTGCGAAGCAGTAATGCTCGCGAAGGCGGAGGCGGGACGCGTGAGGGAAGCTCAAAGGAGTGAGAAGGAACAGGGGAGGAACAGGGGTGGGTTTTAGTCAGCAAGAGTCTAACACGCCCTCCCGGAAGTCATTGGATGATTTCCCACCACCCCAAAAAAAAATACTTCCCGTTAACTTGTGGATTACTAAGTGTAAACTTCTATAAGGATATCTTGTTTGTAGGATCTAGGACCATACCTCCTTCAAACAAGCAATTAGACCTCTTTATAAATAGATATCGAATAACTCACACTAAAGAAATATACATATCTAATCTATCTATATATATAAAAAAGCACCCCTATTTCTCCTGGTCACGCTATAACTTGTGAACGGTTTTACCGATTTCGCTAATTCTTTTTTTGTTGTGTTTGTTATTATCAGGAGAAGGTTTTTATGAATTAAAAAATTATGAAAGTTGCGCAGATAGATAATTGGAAAATTTCAGAAAACCGATCTTCGCGAATTTGACAGTTTGCGCGTCAGGACAACGTCTGTCGGGTCGGCTAGTAATTAAATAAAAATCACACAAATCGATTTCATCGCGCGATGGCCGTCGACTCATTATGAACTTCAATATTGACTCGTTCATCCATATTGCAAGCGATATGCCGCTGATCCGACGGATAATGGCCCATACAGAGATATGGTATCAGTCTATGAATTACAGCTTTCGTAATTATTATTTTACTAACTTCTGCTAGCGGCGTCGCCCGCGTGAATGCCAGAAAATATCCTGAGAACGTACTTACTCCCGGGATAATAATTATCTTAAGTAAAATAAAAAAAAAACAGGCCAAGTGCGTATCGGATTTCGCACATTAAGGGTTCCGTACCAAATGTTGGTATTTGTTAGTAAAGTTTACGTAATAATAAACATTATCACCAAATTTCAAGTTCATTCTTCGTAACAAGATTTTGTGACAGACGACGGACGTACAGACAGACGGACATGTGAGTGACAACAATAGGGCTCCTTTTGGACCCTTTGGGTACGGAACCCTAATAACTGGCCAAGTACGTGTCGGATTTCTCACATTAAGGGCTCCGTACCAAATACCTATTGATATTTGTTAGTAAAATCATCATCATCATCAGCCCTTATCCCATGTTACTTGAGGTCGACGCAACACGTTTTTTTCTTCCATTCTGTCCTGTCAGATGTCACGCTATCACTAACAAAAAATATAATAAGATATAGGTACGTAATAATAAATATTATCACCAAATTTCAAGTTCTTACGTCAATGGAAAGTTAAAAAATTCTTCGTTACAAAATTTTGTGACAGACAACGGACGGACAGACAGACGGACACGTGAGTGACAACAATAGGGCTCCGTTTGGACCCTTCGGGTACAGAACCCTAAAAAGTGAAAACCCGCACTAGGTGCCAGACGACCAGTAAATGCTGAGATGGTAACCTTTTCGCTATGGGTACGCTCAGCACAATAACTTCATGGTATCTTTGTGTACTACTGTTTCGTATACCTTTTATTTTTTGTTGCTGTGGTTTTTTTTTGGGTGGCGAAATCATCAAATAACTTCGCCCGCTCTAGGGGGAGCGGGAGGGCGTGTCAAAAATATCCTGAGAACGTACTCCCGGAATAATAATTATTCCATATAAAACTGAAAACCAGCGCTAGTTTCCAGACAACCAGCAAACGCTGAGATGGTAACCCTTTCGCTATGGGTACGCTCAGCACAATTTCATGTTATTTTTGTGTACTACTTACTTGTTTTCTTTACCTTTTATTATTCGCTGCTGTGGTATTTTTTTTTGGGTGGCAAATCATCAAATAACTTCTACCGCTCTAGGTGGAGCAAGAGGGCGTGTCAGACTCTTACTGACTAAAACCTACTAGAGTTCCTTCAGTTACCTGTGCCAGGGTCGCAGTGACTATTACAAACAAACAAGCGACTTGCTGCTGTGGTGCGTCTGTGTCGAATTTTTTTTTTTCATTACGTCCTTCTCTAACTTTTAATTAAGCTGTATAGCAAAACACCACACCCACCACCACCGACCACATCATCGCTTACCATCAGGTGAGATAGTGGTCAAACGCGTACCTATCAACAACAAAAAAAAATTAAAAAACTTAACAAACAGTCAGATAGAGTTACTATATACCAATAGACGATTTAACTTTTTAACAATGACATAAATATAAAAATCCATGACTCAATAATGGCTCTATCAAAACATTTAATAACAAAGTTAGCTGAATTGGCTGTCATAATACTTTCTCTGTTATAACTAGGTAGGTACCTACGCGAAACAGACATAATAGTAAAACGATTTAAGGCGTACATAACCGCCAAGTGGCGCCCTCGTTGAATAAAAAATCGTAGCGAAGCGTAGAAAATAAAGATTAAAGAATCCTATGTTGCGTCTGTTACAAAGAGGATAAGGTATTTTTACGTTGTTAAAGCAGGACTCAAAATGTTTCGTATCCAAAGTTGTAAGCAAAAGTGTCAAAAACGGCCGTTTTGGTACTTTTGCTTACTACTTTGAATACGAAACATTTTGAAAATACTTCATCCTATATAGAACAAGCGCAACATAGGATTCTTTATTCTTTATTTTCTATGATAAGATACGATTTTTTATTCAATGAGGGCACCACTTATGCGGAGGTAGGGCCTTAAGCACAAAACGTTTTGGGAACACATTCATTGTGCGTACAGCTAAGGAGTGGAATTCCCCGTCGGAGTCTGTGTTTCCTGATAGCTACAACCTGGGAGTCTTAAAGTCAAGAGTGAATAGGTTACTTCTAGGTAAGCGTGCTCCATCTCCGACCACATCATCGCATGCCATCAGGTGAGTTAGAGGTGAATCGCGAGTCTATCAATGATAAAAAAAACAACTGGGAAATATTAATTTGCTAAAGTTGCCAAACTCGACAAAATGTTCGAGATAGCAACTTTTTTCAGCATTTTCAGGACTTGTCCCATAGTAAATGTTGTTCATAATCATTATGTGTTTTCATCCCCTGGAGCATTGCTAAGGATTCAAAAAGTGACTTGAAACCTATAGTCACGTGTTTGACTATGATTCATCGTCAAACACGTGCCCGAGAAGCCATAAAAACGTGTTTCATTTTTAGTATAAGCTGATTTCTCTGATCGACATTTTACTGACATAATCGTCAATAAAATAGTTGTTTGTCCAAAACACTATTGAAATCGACATAATTTTCCCATCAGCACACTGACCTTCCGTCACACACCTTAAATTAGTCCAAATAGGTAACAATTACCTAATGTATAGGTAATAAATATTGTAAACTTTCTACTATGAAAATGTACCATGGTAGGTATGTGGCCCACCGGACGTTCGAACAATTTATTATAATGTATTCCTAAACTCATTCAAGAGGCTATATGACATAACTTGCCTTTGCCTAATGACATATTCTTTTCATGTGACAGATGATGACAGTACGTATTTAAATTTTTACTCTGTGGGAACTGAGTGGACGTAACTTTTTTTTTAATATGACAAATGGATTGGATTAGCCGATTGATCCAATGGACGGCGCGTGATGAATATGGATTGTTTATTGCAGATTAGGCCGTGTAGCTACGTTTATAAATCATGATTAACTGCATTATCAATGCCACATTGCCACTGTTGAGTTAACGTAGGTAGCTGCTCTGTTGTTTGATATTTAGCTTAATTGCTGCGAATATTATCTAATTAAGTAGGTAGATAATATACCTACGTAGCCCTATCAAAAATTGCTTTACCATTTACATTAAATAAAATAAATACGAAAGTAAAATAAAATTGGAAATGATAAGAAAATTAAAGTAAAGCCAAAGAAAAACCATTGATAAACGAAGTAGTCTATCGAATAAAAAAGCAACCTACAAAATAGGTGAATACGCAAAAATCCCTTTGCGAAACTGAAAAACTAGCCAAGTAAGTGCGAGTCATATTTTTTAACATGTTTTTCAAACATAGACATCTTATAGATTTTCTAGTAATTAATCTGTTTGTAAAGTATTTTCTGTAATTTTTCTAATATTTTAGACTCAGTATTTTCAAAGTTATGGAGCGGGGGGGGGAGGGAAAATTATCAATTTTGGGAGTTAAAAAAAATACATTCGAGACTCTCGTAATAAGCCCTTTCATTTATTATGTCGCACGATACATTTTGAAAAACTTTTATTTTAATTAAAAAAAACAAATGTTACCATTACAAATAAGTTTTATTCATTCACGGACTAACAGACACACGAGTGGTCCTATAAGGGTTCTGTTTTTCGTGCAGACTTTCGGAGCCTATAAAAACCAATATCAATAAAACCTACCAATTCTCAAATAGTTAGTTTTTGTACCCATCCCACTTTCCGGACATAAGCCAATCAATCGCGCAAGTGCTAAGCCCGAGTGCTCAATATTCGTTTTTCGAATGTCAAACAAAAGCAAAGCGATCCATCAAAAGTCGGGTCAAAGTTTGCGGGTTCGTAATTATTATGATGTTGGTACTCCTAGTTTTGTTTATGTTTCCAAGTCAATTTGGTGGTGAAATTACGGATTATAATTGACCTTGAAAATATCAGCCTTCACAGACGGGATCATTTTCACGAATATTATTGGCTACGTAGAGATAGTATTGGCTACATAGATATGTACCTTTCTGACTATTGCTGACTCTTCACACGTCGGTTGCACACCAGCGCCTGGCCCTGCAGTCTCGACATTGATAGCGAAACTAACGTTAGTTACCGATTGCTAAATTACTAACCGTTAAAGAACTCCCTCATTTATGAAGACAAATTTTAGATAATAACCTTAAAATATAATTGATTTTCTTGAAATATGTACAGAGACGGCGTAAATTTTAACTTGCAAGCACTATTTTTCATGAAAACTTCTTTTACCGCTTGTGACAAGTAGATTAACTTGTCAAAATATTAAGGGACATAAAAGTTTGCCTCCTTGCAACATTAATATCTTAGCGACCGGTGTCCAGATAACAATTAAAATCTATAATGTCTGCTCAATTGTGCGTGCGACGGGATAAGGATCTTATAGCGCGTGGTTTGGCAAAAATTGGAACTAATGCCGCCATCTTGGTTTTTCAATATATTTTCCACAGACAATTTCACAAATGTTTACCGGCGGCGGCCTCCTTATAATATTCAAGCACAAAAAGATCATTAAAGCACACTAAAACCATTTTTTTTAGGGAAGATCCTCCTCGCCTCGTAGACACTTTAATAAGTCGCTTAGTCTTGTGATTTGTTACCTAAGACCTAGATCTACAACTCCAAGATAAATTGGTTTCAGGAGCTAAACACCACTCGTTACTGTGTCGTAAATCTGAACGGGTAATCAGTTAGGATTCCCCGCAGTACCCGCACATAAAGCACCCAGTTTTTCTTACTGAGTCTTACCTAGTTTTCTTATTGCCATTTGCTATTTATATGTATATTCAATTACCTACGAGTGAGTACGTTAATGTACTTGATTAATAGTAGGTATTTATTGATCTTCTTCTATTCGTGTCGTGTTACATTTAATAGGATTATACTGTTTGGGCCCAGTAATTAGTCACGTTTATCGCGGCGTCTGAGGCTTTGTTCAGATCATCAAGGGTGCAGGTGAAAACACATTTGGGACACTCCAGTAGATAAGACATAGTTTGTTCAGGAGCACCGCACTCGCACACTGTGTATGCGATGGATCGGTGATCCCCCACCTCGCCAAATTATACTTGCAGCGGTCTACTTGGGTACGCAATCGATTAAGTGCTTTCTAAATAGGCCACTGCAAATCATGACCGGGAGGCAGGTGCTCCTTGGGCCCAAGAAAGTCACGTGGTGGTATTGCTTGTATCGTTCTCATGAAGCTCTTTTGACTTTTTAATCTACCCGGAGGTGTCGAGTGGCCGTAGAGGGGAATGCCGGGAATCAGATGCTCTCGGTTCTTTTTTTGCAAGTTCGCATGGCAGGTGGTGCGATACCTGCTAATGGGTATAGTTTGTTGAGTGGAGTTGGTTATAAGCAGCCCGATATTATTCGATAAGGCTCATTTAAGGCAGTGTCTAGATGTAATGATAAGGACTTAACTACAGTAAGAAACAGTACGTTTTTTGTGCTTTTGCATCCTGAAACACTTTATTATTATTTCTAGTATTTCATCCCACTTCATCATTAATTGCCTAGCCTGCTTTCAACTAAGCTTGGCTTGCCTTCCTGTCTAACTGGATGCAGCTACTAGTACTTTGCCTGGAACGACTACCTACACTTAGTACAAGGGCACTGGAGGCCCAGAAGTAACGGGT
This sequence comes from Polia nebulosa, assembly GCA_951329385.1. Taxonomy (NCBI): domain Eukaryota; kingdom Metazoa; phylum Arthropoda; class Insecta; order Lepidoptera; family Noctuidae; genus Polia; species Polia nebulosa. The sequence goes on from OX589605.1 coordinate 11,324,849, forward strand.
GACACTTAAGTTGCAGGTCGTGGGTTCAAACCCAGGTTCTTTGCTTTGTGTAACTTATTTCATCACCACTGCTTTCAAAACGGTGAAGGAAAACATCGTGAGGAAACCGACAATACTAGAACAAAAACTTCTAAGACATGTGACATCCACCAACCCGCAATGGGCCCGCGTGGTGGATTTCGGTCCATACCCTCTCTCAGAGAGGATTAAGTCTGTGTCTCAGCAGTTGGAATATTAAAAGGGTAGGGTAGGGGTGAGCACTAACGTTTTTTTGGTTCCGTACCAGAAGGGTGACCCTATTACTAAGCCTCCGCTGTCCATCCGTCCGTTAGTCCGTCTGTCCGTCCGTCCGTCCATCCATCTGTCTGTCAGCGGGCTGTATCTCATGATCCGTAATAGGTAGACTGTTGAAATTTACACAGAATGTTTATTTCAGTTGCCGCTATAAGACCAAATAATAAAATAAATTAAAAATTAAAGGGGGCTTCCCTACTAGTGACGTGTTTTTTTTCTCGATGTTAAGGCCCTTCTCGCGGTCCAGTGGCGCCCTCATTGAATAAAAAATCGTAGCATAGCACAGAAAATAAATATTAAAAAATCCAACTTCACGTTTGTTACAAAGAGGATAAAGAATTTTTATGTTGTTAAAACAGGTCTCAAAATGTTTCGTATCCAAAGTAGTAGGCAAAAGTGTCAGAAACGGCCGTTTTTAAGCCACTGGACCGCGAGAAGGGCCTCCCCGTAATTGGCGCCCTCGTTGAATAAAAATTCGTGTCTTAACATAGAAAATAAATATTAAAGAATCCTATGTTGCGTTTGTTACACATAAGATAAGGTATTTTAAAGTTGTTAAAACAGGACTCAAAGTGTTTCGTATCCAAAGTAGTAAGCGAAAGTGTCAAAAACGGCCGTTCTTGGTACTTTTGCTTACTACTTTGGATACGAAACACTTTGAGTCATACTTCTACAACGTAAAAATACCTTATCTTCTTTGTAACAAACGCAACATAGGATTCTTTAATCTTTATTTTCTACGCTTTGCTACGATTTTTTATTCAATGAGGGCGCCACTTAGCGGCTATATACGCCTTAATAATGGCAAGAAGTAGACGCGTATAACCTTATACGATGGTGCGGAACCCTTCATGCGCGAGTCCGACTCGCACTTGGCCGGTTTGTTTTGCTGTCATTTGGCGATGGCAGATTATCATCCTTGTCGAGAAACCAAACCAAGTTATCAAGGTATTTATAATGTCTTTATAGGGTGACTGGTAATTAGTGACCGATACTTAAACACGTGATTGTACTCATGATAACAAACAACTTTCCCAAAGAAACATTTTTTTTTTATTCTCATTCACTTTTATCACAATAACACAACAGCCATATGAAATTCGCGAGCTGATAGCCGCGTGACGCCGTTCTGTCTCACTATATGTTTCTTAGGGAAAGTTGTTTGTTATAATGAGTACAATCACTTGTTTAAGTAACGGTCACTAATTACCATTCACCCTATACAGGGTGTAACAGAAAGGTGTGGTCATATTTAAATAAATGCATCTGCCCATCGATATGAACAACTTTCTTCAAGAAAACCTGAGGAAATTCTCAAAAAAAATTTTTACCTCCGATACAAATATTGATCAGCTGATAATAACTTGGTATGGAGAGTCCAATTTGTTTTTACGGGAATTTTCTAATTTTTCTTAGATAAAGTTGTTCATATACATGGGCAGAACCGGTTCTTAAAATATGGCCACACCTGTCCGTTACACCCTGTATATGTATAAAACAAAGTCGGGTTAGTTATACCATTTATAACTAAGGAACGGCAAGACCGATTTTAATGATTTTTGAATTGTTGGATTTGTCTACGTCCGAATAGCAGAAAAACATCGGAAAATTTCAAGAAAAAGAAAAAAACAACACTTTCCCTTAAATTGATGTCTCGAGAATGGATTCATTTATTGAATCTTGGGCGGTATGAAGTTCGCCGGGCCGGCTAGTTTACTATAAAGATCAATCTATACCAACACATTGTGCTCTAGGCGTACTTGTAACAATACCCTAACAACCGTGTGAGTAAACGTCAACGAGGCAGTTTTTGCTTCAACATTACTCTAACCAGCAAAAACTATGTGAACTGTCTCCATAGTATTGAAGTTTGCGACACGACTGTTGAAGAAACTCTGCTGGAGTGAGCTGGGAATAGTTGTACCTAAGCTGTGTTTAAGGTTGATAGCTGGCACAAACTACGAGTATAGTGCATTGAGATCATAACTTTGGGGTTTCTTGGGAGCAATATTAAAAGCAAGGCGTGTCAGAGGAACATTTCTTCGAAGATTTGATTTTACTAACAGCCCCACGGGTCGATCCATCAGGTTAAGCTACGCTTGCCGGGGTTGGTCCATGGATGGGTGGTCATCTTTACATACCGAGACTCCTCCGTGCCTCGGAAAGCACGTTAAGCCGTTGGTCCCGGCTGTCAATCGTGGATCTCTGACAGTCGTTACGGGTCGTCAGAAGCCCGAAACTCTGTCAACCAGTCTTACCAAGGGGTACCGTATATTACCCAATAACTGGGTTGTGGAGGTCAAATAGGCAGTCGCTCCATGTAAAATACTGGTATTCAACTGCATCTGGTTAGACTGGAAGCCGACCCCAAGATAGTTGGGAAAAGGCTAAGGTGGTATCTATGTCCTAGAACCAAAAATTCGAAGACATCTCAACATTTCTTCGTTATTTGACAAAAACTTCCGAAATTAAAGTTATTTTTTAATTTTTAAAAATTAAAGTTATTTTTTAATTTTTAGTGTAAGTATTTTCTGTTTTGGACGTCGGTTGTTTTTTTTTTTTGTAAAAAAGTTTTTTATTTTTCAATTTTTAGTTGTTATACCCCAGAACTAAAAACCACAATAACACGGAACGTGGAATTTAAGCATACTCTTAATTGGAGAAAACCAAAAAGTCATCTATGCATACGTATTTTTCGATTTTGTTCAGTTTTTCAAAAAGCGCTGAAGCAATTTCGATAAAATCTATATGGGATCTCGGCAAAATATTCTTTCGGATAAAAAGAATTTTGAAAATCCGTCCACAACTGACAGAGAAATCGGTGGACATAAATAAAATAAAAAATACATTCAGTCGAACATAGAACCTCCTCCTTTTTCGAAGTCGGTAAAAATACCTAGCGGTTTACACTTTGGCTGCACTTTCTTTTTTATTATTAATCAAATACTCTCTTAAATATCAAATTACTCAATACACAACCAAAGAAATCAACGATATCCAACAAAACAACGTTTATTTTTCCAGTCGCAAAGCTAGCATTCCTTCCCTCCAGCATTTTCTGCTCCGTTCATTAGCGTTCGTACATCTGACACGGCCATCTCTGGTTACCCAGCAGGAACTATTCTCTCACGAGAATTTATTCAGAAAGGTCTGCCTCGGAAACACTTAGCTAAATTGAGTTTGAAAGTAAAGGAACGCGATAAAACATAACACTACACCTACTTATCACGAAACAATATGGATGGTTTAACGGGGTTTTAAATTAAATCTGGATTTGAATCTTTATTTTGTATTGGATTTTTCAAGGGCGAAAAGTAACGTGGGGCGTGTGTACCTATAGGTAAAAGTTATGCTCTACGATTGATTTCAAAACTAGGTACTAACATTTATTCATACGCGTACCTCTTAATCTTTAACTATGGACGTAGGATCTCAAAGGCCCCCGCCCTATCTGAGAATTTCGCAAAACGGTAATTTCCCCGCCCCCTCTAACACCAAATGTTTGTGTCACCGGAATTAAAACACGTGAGTACCTACCTATTTAACTTTCATAATTTGGGAAGGGCCTGCGAGAACCCACGTCCATATTTTCCATACATATTGTTTTAGAGAGTATTCGTGTTTTGTTAGATTTTTCTATAAAAACTAGCAAAGACCAAGTCGGACTCGCCGACCAAGTGCTCTCCATACCTTGTTACGAATAATATTTTATTTTTAAAGTTATACGACGCAAATGTAAGTTTGTTTGTAAAAGAGTTAAGTTTTAAACCGACTTTGTTAGTTGTGTAAATATCCCTAGTCAATCTGCTTAGCCTTATCCTATCTATCTTGGGGTCGGCTTCCAGTCTAACCGGTTTCAGCTGAATACCAGTATTTTACATGGAGCGACTGCCTATCTGACCTCCACAACCCAGTAACTAGATAATACGATACCCCTTAGTAAGACTGGTTGTCAGACTTTCGGGCTTCTAACGACCCGTAACGACTATCAAAGATCCACGATTGACAGCCGGGACCAACGGCTTGACGTTCTTTCAGAGGCACGGAGGAGTCTCGATATGTAAAGATGGTCAGCCATCCACGGACCAACCCCGGCAAGCTTAGCTTAACCTGATGGATCGACCCGTGCGGTTGTTAATACTTTAGCCACGAGCTCCTCGTAAATATCCTTAGTACCTACCTAAATCAATAAAATAGTAGGTGCTGTGATTATAACCAAGTAACGATCTTGAGACAACCAGCTGCTTTATAGATTCCAAGCCAATTAAGATACTCGACTACAGGCATTATAGAAAAGCTTGCTTAATTAATCTCTTTCATTTGCCTCTTTAGTTATTAACTCGTTCAGTCTCTCCGACTTGATCACTTTTTTAAATAGATTCTGTATTCCTGGAAGTTGATTTAAGTATAGTACATGTAGGTACCCTATTCCGATGAGCTCAACGACCGTTTTCACTTGACATTACTGAAGCTCCAACTCAGAGCCTTTAGATGACTTGTGACGTTGTATCAGTGATCACGATTGTCGAAAAGTCTAAAATGTATGCGAATAGCTATGTCCACACTGCCCTTTCATTTTCAACTTGTCCTCGTCATCTTTCAATTCAACTACCGTTTGGCGCATTCAATAGGTAATTGAATGCGTCAACGAACGCGATGCCAACGTAGTCAATACTTAGTGAAATAAAGTTAGCGATAACGCTTAAGTTTTTAGCCACCGGTAAAGTGGTGGCAAATGCCTCTTTCGTATTTATTCAAAGTATCCAAACAATTCATATCAGCAATGCTACCAGATGCATTAAAAGCCTAAAAAGTACTTAAGGATTATATTATATTAAGCTATGCATCTTGTTGTTGATGAGCAACAACAAGATGGATAGCGTAATACGCTTTGTGGCACAGAAATCCACCCGACATTGTCGCGACGCGGAAAGACGAGTAGTTATCACAGCGCGCGCTACGCTTTCTTTCAACTGTCATAGCACATGCATCAAAGGCTAGCCTCACGTGCTGACTGCGCTATAACGCATGCCCTTGATCTGGGCACGCCACCATCGAGGCGGTTGTGCCCCTCTTTGAGGAGTGGCTGGAGAGGCGTCACGGCGCCCTCACCTTCCGCCTGACGCAGGTGCTCACCGGACACGGCTGTTTCGGTAAGGACCTGTGTCGGATCAAGGCGGAGGTGACCCCCGGGTGTTTCCACTGCGAGGATCGCCTAGAGGACACGGTGGAGCATACGGTGGAGGTTTGCCCCGCTTGGGCAGAGCACCGCCGTGTCCTCGTGGATGCGATAGGCGGCAGCGACCTCTCGCGCCGTGCCCTGGTTCAGGCCATGGTACGGAGCGAGAGGGAATGGGAAGCCGCATATCCCTATATATAGGCCTAACGTATGCCGCAGGGAGGCGGCATACGTTAGGGAGACTCGACAACAGCCGAGTCGCCCTAGCGCCCCCAGCCGCAGCCGCCGCATCAGACGCCAGGGGGTTCGGGCGCCGCGAGACGATCTCCGGCCACCGTAGACCCGGGCCTGCGGACGGCGAGTAGTGGGTAACTCGTCGTCCGATCAGCACCAGGCCTGAGAGTCGACGGCGCGTAGTGTTCCACGCGCGCCTCAAAGAGTTGTCAGCAAAGGGACGGGGCCTGCCACGGCCGATGCCTGCCCGGGGTTGAGGATAAATTCGAAAGAGTTACCTCGCCCCTGGGCACTCGAGGCAGGGAGGAACAGGGGTGGGTTTTAGTTAGTAAGAGTCTGACACGCCCTTCCGCTCCACCCTAGAGCGGAAGAAGTCATAGGATGATTTCCCACCCCCCAAAAAAAAAAAAAAAACGCATGCCCTTGATGAACAAAAAAGGGCACAGTGTGGACATAGCTATTGACATTCGCCACCCAAATGTCACGTGGTCTATTCCAAACGGGTCTAGTTCATAATATCGACAGTCACTACATCGATGGTCGCTGTATCGAAAACGTTATATCGACGAGTTAATGAATCGACAGTACCCCAAATCGACGGTACGCTACATAGACAGTACGCCTAATCGATAGTACGCTGTATCGACACTACCTACATCATATCGATAATACGTTGTATCGACTCTACACCATATCGATGGTACACTGCTTCGAGTGCCCGACCCGAGCCAGATTTAAATAAAAAAATATGCATGAGGCGATACAACGTATTATTGATATGATAAACTGTCGATACAGCGTACTTTCGATTAGGCGTACTGTCTATGTAGCGTACCGTCGATTTAGTAATACTGTCGATATAGCGTACTATCGATTTGGTGTACTGTTGATTCATTGAAACGTCGATGTAACGTTTTCGATACAGTGACCGTCGATGTAGTGATTATGAACTAGACCCATTCCAAACATTGTGGCATTTCGATAATTGTTATCGATGATAGAATTATTACTTTGTCTACAGGCTATGTTTGTACGCTGATATGGATGAGTAGGTAATGCTACTCTAACTTAGATTGTGAAACTAATCATCAGATGTTTTTCTCATTATTTAGGAGCAATATAGCTCACATAATGTTTGCAATTTAAAAAGGTACTCGTACCTATCTACTTGTAGCAAACTCTCATAGACTGGAAAGTATTTTCCCTTTTGGAAGCGCTTTTAGTCTCATCGTCAGCATCCACTTATCCCAATTTATTAAGAGTCGATGCTGCATATCTTCTTCTTCATCTACTAAAGTCCCACGTTTCAACAATTCCAGTGTGTCTCACCATTACATGGGTTGAAGCCCAAAATGGTCGAGGGCCGCAGCACCAGGACCACAACGGACACGGGTGGGATATCCGGCTGGCAGTTCCAGGGGAACCCGGCAGTGACTACCCCACCCTGGGCGCGATACCAAGGACATCATTCTCGTGCGCTGGGAGAGAACCAGGTAATTTTCGTCAGAATTTTGTATTTTCGACGCTACCTCGGGTCATCCTAGACCAGGTTAGTTGGACCTAGGCACCAACCATTAGTAGTGAAAAATATAACACGCATACACAAAGGTTTTATTACCTTTGAGGGTATCGTTTGTAACATTTTTATTTAGCTTTGGTTCTTAAAAGTAGTTTTCGTAATCTCTCTCTAAAACATTATCATTCTCAATTTCAGGATACTATGCTGACTTAGAAGCCAACTGTCAAGTATTCAGAGTGTGCACCGTTGGATCAACTTACGGCTTCCAGTCCTTCCTCTGCCCTAACGGAACCTTGTTCAACCAAGCGGTCTTCGTGTGTGACTGGTGGATGAACGTCGATTGCCAGAACTCTCAACAATTCATGAACAACAACAACGAACAATTTGAAAATCTTCGATTAGGGCCACAACTCATGAAGGATGTAAAGAAAATGCTCACTCACCCAATGCTTAACCCCTATGATAAGACCGCAATGAAGAGCAATCTTATTGTGATGCAAGATTACAAACCGCCTTTCGGACAGCTGTTTCCGAATGGAGCATTATTAGCAGGTCCAGAGCGAGCTCCCAACAACGTTTATGTTCCAGCAAAACAAATACAACAAAATCTAAATCAAGGCAATCCAAACGATTTCTCGTATTCAGCTTCAACACCTGATCCCAGATATGTACCAGCACCTTTAAATGCCAACTTTTTACCCTTACAAAGAGATGCAGAAGTGTTCCAAAGGCAGAGGCAACAAAATGGTCAATACAACGCAGGAAATACTATTCAGAACGCTAGAGTGCAAACAACGCAAATATCACAGACTGGAAACCTTATTTCTAACGGGCATGCGGGCAGATTTCAACAAAATGGGAACACAAACTTAGCTAATAACAATGGTTACTCACAAGCACCACGTCCAACACAAAACACTAACAATTTTTCCCAGAGACAAACAAATTCTGTAAATAATCCCCAAACAAGCAATATACAAAACGCCCAGAGAGGACAAGTCAACAAACAACGTTCACAGTATACGGAACCTAGAAGATTACCTCAAACGAACAATGAAATTCAATTGGCAAAACTACAGAACAGTCAAAATAATAATCAAGATAAACAACCGTACACATACAGTACGCCTACAAGCAATACACCACAGTACCCAAACAATTTGAACAACCCAGCTGGTAGAGAACTAAAAGAAAACTTGGTAAGTGCGATAAGAGATATTCCATCTACTGTTATAACAAAAACATTAACTTATAGCAGTGTTATTCAGGAGCCGAAGGTTGGCAAACCAAAGTCCAGAATAACAGTAAAAACTTGGATTATAAAGCCGACTAAATCTGCGAAGTTGATAGCGGAGCCTACTCCGTACACTTACGTGAGACCCTCTGCTCCATCACCTCCGTCCCCATCACCTACAGAAAGACTTTTAGAAGAAAATACACCTTATGTGTATGATGTGCCAACAACTTCTTCTCAAACCGAGAAAATAATCTCACCAGAACTGGAATCTGAACAAGAATCGGATGAACCTTATGTTTATAACAGGCCTACTCCCTCTGCCAAGCAAGTACAAACAACTGAAATTCAAACTACACGTATCTATATAGCCCCCACAACATTGCCGACTCGTCCTACTTTTTCAGGACGAATTACGAATTTCCCACAAACGTCTCCACTCCCTACAAAAGCATCTCGCCTCTATCTTACTCCTTCACCATTCACATCAACTGCCCGATTCTATCTTCCTCCACCAAGAAACCCAACTTCCCTCCCTCGACTATACTTACCACAAAATGTTCAACAACCAGTATACTATCAAAATGCTCAATTAAGAGCATCACCAACTGTTCCTACAACAACTCGTGTGGTTTTTAGTGAAAATTTAAATCAACCTTCATTTTCTGTAACAAAACAATCTCGCGTTAATGCAAACCATCGTAATTTAACGTTCACTGACATTTTGACCAAAGAAAAACTCGATATCACTGTAAATGATATAGTAAAAGACACAGATGATATTTTAAAAACTGCTTCTCCTCCACAATATAGTCAATATCAGAATCATAAAGAATTCAAATCCCTTGACTATCCAGAAAATTACTTGGCATCAAGGACAACAACAGATAGCGGCGAAACTTTAACATCTCAAGTTCCGGTACAAACTCCAACAGTGTCTACAAAAAGTTCTAGAATTATATCAACACCTGCAACTAACTTGGTGCCTCCTAATGAAAATTTTATATACCAAAATAACAACAAGCTCGCCAATTTACCCTTCTTTAAAGAAACTGGCATACCAAACACTATAGAGCGCACAGTCTCAATCAAAATTACAATTCCAGAGAGGATTGCCGCATTTCTTTTCAAAAATAGAAGCGATTCTGAATTTGATAAACTAGAAATATTAAACACTGGGAGCAGCAACTATTTGGTTATGAGTAACAACTTTGTACCCAAGAAAGATTTAGCATTTAATTTTATACCAATCGCTAAACTAATTGGAAATCAAAACTCAAATAATCTTTCTGATTCACAGGCGCTCGTGTATTCGTTTTTGAGTGACTCGATCAACGTAGCGAGGGAACACAACAACATTGCACAACGAGATATACAATCGTCTACAGCATCACCAGCACTATCACAATTTCAAAACCTGAACAACGAAAAACTGTCACAAATAACGAACCAAATATCACAACTGACATCATCACAATACTCTAGTAACAATCTCAACAGTTTTGACACTAACGCAAATATTATCCCCACCCAAAGAACAAATACTCATCTACTTAATCAATTTACAGGCAATGCAAAATACACAGATGGATCGAATCAAGCACAACAAACACAGACAAACCAATTAACACCTTCACAACAAACTCAAGGTAATTTTTACTCATCACGATTCCAAGTACCCAATGCTCAGCAGAATCTTCTTAACAGTCAAAACCAGTTGTACAGTGGTCAATTATATAAATGGTCTGTTCCAGATGTAACTAATCAAATATACAACCGTCCCAGCTCTGCAAACATCGTTAATCCCAGCAATATTCAACAACAACAGACTACACAAATGATCAGTGTACAACGAAACACAAATCAAAATAGTGCAGTTGATAATTTTAAGCAATCAAGTCCTCAATTTGAAGTAGTTAAAGCAGAAACTGTAGCTTTGAATCCCGCCAAACTGCAACTCGAGCCGCCTTATGAAGGGGAACAATTTGCTAGTCAAGACACTATAAACAGTTTGTTAAATAGTGAAAATGGAATATCGGCACACCTAGAAGACAAAATCGTAAGCACTATACCACATCCATCAGAAGAAAACAAGGTCCTCACGTACAAAAAGGATCAATCATACTACCTTTACACAAAATTAGAAGACAACTCTATTGAACAGAATTCAGCAACAAACCAGCAGACCAACACAAATACTCAACAAAATGCAAAATTAAAACAGTCTCCTGACAACAATATGCCAAAAAGTCTAGTATCGTTCCAACTTATCCCCTCAGTAAGTTACGAGTTAGAAGACGAGAAAGATCAACAAAAATTCCTTAGCGCTTTCCAAATTGATGAGTTCGGTGCTCCTAGAGACATCACGAGGCCGCAAAATGGAGGAAATCAAAACAATAATCAAGGACAGCAAATTATGACGTCTAACGTCGACTTTTCTGTGGAACACTCGACAACTCCTAAACAAAACGAGCAGTACAGAATAAACCCGCTGTACTCGGGACCATCTTCGTATACCGCTCCGCAATCATCAGTTGGTAGCTTAGGATCTAGACTGGTAGTACAAAATAACTTTAATTCTAGACTAGAAGATTTTGATAGCAGTAATAACAACGGTTACCCCAAAGACAGGCCTGCGCGCCAATTTATTCCTACGTACAGGTACAATTGAAAAGAAAATTAAAATGTTGAAGTAAACGGTGAACCCAGTGTGAATTGGTTGAAAAATAGTATTATAATCGATGTAAATAAAAACTTAGATTTAGATAAGTTAGGTATACAAAGAGCATAAAAGAAAATACTTCGATACTAGACTGCAACCAAAAACGAGAGGAGAGATTACAGAATAATATTTTAAGGATAAATATTATTACTAGGCTAACTTAATAAATACTGAAATAAACGTTCTAGATACTCGTAAGTGGAGAACGAATTTGAATTTAGTATGTACCTGATTTGTTGTGCAAAATGTGTGAAATGTGTGAATGAAATAATAAAGGAATATAATTATTAAATGAATAGATACGGACTTTTATTTTTCCATAACTGTAGGTACAGTAATGTAACTAGCATGACATGATAACATGTAGAATTGACCAATCACAATGGTTGAAATCGTCACTCGTCTCGTCTATGATTGGACGCCAAGCTCCGCTTCAGATGAAACGCACCCTTTTCTTTTTGTTTGCGTTCACACCTGGGTGTCGCTGCCAACACAATGATTTAGTGTTCCATAAATTAGGACACCTGCTCTCAAACCATCTTCCAAACGAGTTGACCGTCTTCTCCGATCCCAGTTTTAATTCCATAACTATACTTTTAATTACCAATATACAAAATCAAGTAGACGGTCGCTGGTGCCTGCTTATTTATCTACCAATGAAGAAAAGGGGGCTCCAAAATTTCACTCTAATAAGCACGAGAAACATAAATAAAAATATATAAGGCCAATTATTATAGCTTTTTTTTTTATAAGGCCAATTTAAAACTAAATAAATATTCATGTATTTTTACCGATTTCGTTTGGTTCGCTCTTGCATCATACTACTTTTTAACCGACTTCAAAAAAAGGAGGAGGTTCTCAATTCGACTGTATTTTTTTTTTATGTGTGTTACCTCATAACTTCTAAACGTGAACCGATTTTGAAGATTTTTTATTTGAAAGCTGTTGCTTTACATTTGGACCCATTTTAATTTGGTGAAGATCTGATGAAGGACTTCGGAGATACACAATGGAACTCTTCAATAAATGATAGCAAACCTTCCAGAATTGCTGCAATCGCATGTCTGTATATTGTTTTCACCACTCCACAACATTACATCACGCTGATGCGCTCTGAAGGGGTATACAGATTTGTACAGTTCACCCTGATACACCCTAATTTCACCAACTACGTTCAAATTCCCTATTTTTGGGGCTATCAATTCGGGCATAACTTTACTATTAATTTAGTTTTAGAATGGGGTAAAACAACTAAAAAGTGAAAAATAAAAAAATAAAAAATGCAAAATAACGTTAATTTCGGAAGTCGGTGTCAAATAACGAAGAAACCAAACTAGAAACACCGACTTCCGAAATTAAAGTTATTTTGCATTTTTTTAGTATTATCTATGGAAGTCGGTTGTATTTTTTTTGTAAAAAGTTTTTACATATACCTATTCTCGCGATTCTGTTATTTTTCTGCATCAATTGACAAAGTAACTTCTATTTCTATAGGTATGAATGGGTAAAAGTACCTACCTACTCTTTCCCACAAAAACAGATCCTGTCATAAATGTAAAACTAAGTATATAACTAGGTAGGTACTTATATAGCGTGATCAAAGACTACTATAATATACTGGATATGTAACCGTGATTAATTATCATAACCTCATCGTAGCCATCTTGCCCATAGAATAAAATATATAAAAATGACTATCGTACCCATAATAGCCGCTGCACTACACCCACAAATCCAAACCATAACAGTAGGTACATAGAATGTCTGTTGACTGAACTTCGATTTCTAACAACAAATCACTCCATAATAAGGCGCGTCGCGTGCATGTCCTTGCGTAATCTAGCCACCACTGACTGGGCCCATCGTGGCCGGTGCCTGCATGCCGAGGGGTAGCGGATAAATTCTCAACATGAGTTACCGCACCCCTGGGCACTCAGGCAGGGAAGGAACAGGGGTGGGTTTTAGTCAGTAAGAGATATCAGCAGCCAATATTAATGTATTTAAAAAAAAGTTATTTCTATTTCTGATCGAGAAGACATTTTACTCAATTGAGGAATTCCTTATGACCGAATATAATCTTTTTATGTGTAAGTGGTTGTGAAGTATTGCTTGCTTGTTATAAAAATGGGACAATTATCTATATGTTGACTGATATTTCTAATTATGTAATCTACTGCTTTTATCTGACATTTTCTGTAATTTTAATTGTAATCATGATCAATTATTGATAGTATTATTTGTACACCATCAAGTGGTAGGACATAGAGATCATAATGTACTTGACTGTAACACCTATTGTAACCTATGTTCACAAATAAATAAATTGAATTGAATTAACTTGAGCCCAAGCTCGGTCAGCCATGGCCACATTTAAAATAAAAATAAGTGGTTGGATAGTTTGGTCCATTTTTCCAAAAGGTAAGGGTGCCTCCTTAGATGGGAAGCACGAAGGAAATATATTAATTTAGGGCCGAAACAACAATAGCCAAATAAGGTGATGGCCGAATGCATATTAATTTAGAGCAATCTTTCCAAAACGAATTTTGTATTTTTTCCTCCACAAAACAGGGCAAAGAATCCTCAAAGATTGGAGGGTTGTGGATAAATTCGAAACAGAGTTACCGCGCCCCTGGGCATTCAGGGCAGGGAAGGAACAGGGGTGGGTTTTAGTCAGTAAGAGTCTGACACGCCCTCCCGCTCCACCCAGAGCGGGAGATGTCATTGGATGATTACCCACTATTGCGTCGAATTTTGGAAGTGTCAATTGTCGGTCAGTAGTAGTGAGTTGATTTTTATAAAATTGCCAGTCATACGATATCTACATCACCTCTTATGGTTCCATCATCGAGGTACCAAACGTTAAATTTAGAATTTAGCTGTCGAATAATTGGGTGACTAGCTAAACTAAAGATCACTGGCCCGAGGGGGTCACCTTGTTTACAGCTTACAGTGGATTCCAAAAGGTTGTACCGAAATAATAATTTGGATGGTTGTATAAAACATTGCCAGAGAAAACTAAAGATTATACGTACCTATTTCTTTATTAGTTTCTGCCAGCAAGGTGTCCCTGTTCACAGAATTAAAAGCATTTTTGATGTCAACCTTCAGGATGACCTCTCCTTTGCAAGAATTTACGTAGGTAGATCGACAATGCGTGTACGGCAGCCTCTCAGCCCCCTTTGGAGCCGTAACCAAGCTGCAGGGGCTGATTTTTTTCCTAAACTACCTCACCATATTTAGCTGCCATACGGCGATAAGTAGTTCCCACGGCAATGGGACGAATTCTGCCTTCTCTCTTGCGCAGGGCACATGAATTGGCCCCGTATATGACGTCGATGACGGCCTCGTTTACCTTGCCGGAGAGCATAAGGTTAATCAGAGCCGTAAGTTCCTTTAAGAGCAACTCACCAGCTTCCCCGGCGCCTAAACAGATAAGGTCCTTGAGGTCCTGAAGACTAAGGCCGTCAAGGCCGCCAGCAGAGCCGCTCTGGAAAGAGCAAACTGCTGTGACCACCTCTCGAATGGTGAGGGTGTGACCCGGATCAGGAGGATTTTTTGATTTTTTAATCAAAAGAAAGGCTATCCGCTGGGGCAAGGTATTTGCTCTCCAGCGCGAGAGTATTTGGAGAACACGGAACAGAAAAAAAATTTGTTGCAAATCGCATAGATAGGTACAGTTTTTTTCATGAAATTTTTTAATGTTTAGGATGTTTTCGAACGAGGAGTTTTTAGGCGGGATTTTCTCTAGTGAAGTTCTGTGGCCTAGTGGATATTGTGATTTAAAATTGGTCTACGCAACTGAACAATATGTGGAATCATTGAAACAGGTGCGATCTCGGTAAAAGTAGCTGAGAATTTTCTTGTAGTATTGACTACCTCAGCGAAGTTTGCCGAGAAGGCTGACTACAACACATTTGTTGCCAAATACTGCAAAAACATTGGAATGTGTTACACCTGCATTATAATGGGGAAAAAAGTAAAAATACACTACGTAAGACATGGCAATATGGTCAAAAGACTATAAAAAGACTATAGAAAGCCTTCCCTTCGGGTTAAAAAGAAAAAATGTTTCCGAACGAAAAACAACAACACGATTTTTTTTTGGCGGGATTTTCTCGAGTGAAGTTCAGTGGCTGTTTTAATTATTCGCTCATTGATTCATAGTGGATATTGTGATGTCAAATTGGTGTAGTTTTGGGTCATAAGTGACTACGCAACTGGACGTTAAGTGAAATCATTGAAACAGGCGCGATTTTGGTAAAATGGAGCTGAGAATATTATTGTAGTGACTACCTCAGCGAAATTTGCCGAGAAGGCTGACTCTACACATTTGTTGCCAAATACTGCAAAATACAATAGAATGGGTTACATCTTCATTCTAATGGAGAAAAAAGAAAAAGTGATAGACGTAAGACTAGGCAAGATAGTCAAAAGACTATAGCCTTCCCTTCGGGGTAAATAAAAAAAAAAACAACGACACCGCGAAAATTTGAATCGCTGTCACTTTGAAAGAAAAGTTTTGTTGCTATGGCAGTCAAAAGTTGTTTTGATTTCATTGTTTTATTTACTTCTTGGATACCGCTAATGCCATTATCGATTGGGTCCAGCTAAACTTCGTTAAAATCTGTATAGAAGTACGTAATAGACTGTTATACAGAGTGGAATTGTATATCCAAGTTACTCGCCGCTACCCTATTTGTATTAAAAGGTTAGTGTACTGATGAAAACTTTAGCACTTATTTAGGAAGAGAATATACATGTTGGCTTATATTGAGATAAGAAGCTTAAGGTACTCATCATTCTCCTGCCCTTATCCAAATTTATTTGGGGTCGGCGCAACATGTCTTTTTCTTCCATACTCCTCTATTAGTCGTCATCTCTGTTGTCACGCCCTTTTTACCCATATCCTCTTTCTCACAGTCCAACCATCGTTTCTTCGGCGTTCCCCTACTTTTATAGCCATCCACATCCATACACAAGACTTTCCTCACAACATTTTCTTCATTCCTCCGCATCACATGCCCATACCCCGACAACCGATTTCCACACAACTTTTCAGTCAGCGGTGCCACTTTCAGACTTCCTCTTATATACTCATTCCTAATTCTATCCATGCGCGTAACACCACACATCGCTCTTAGCATTCTCATCTCAGCCGCATGCAATTGCTTTTCATTCATCCCTTTTGTGGGCCAACATTCTGAACCATACAAGACAGTAGGTCTGACCATTGTTTTATAAATCTTCCCCTCAAGTTTAAGGTACTCACAGCAATAAAACATCTATAAATAGCTTTCAGCTTATATTTGGACCTGATTCCTCCCACAAGGAAACATCCATGGCATCCCAACAAGAACTAGATCCACTCAAGTCGATATCAGAAGAAACTTTCGACAGTCTAGATGTATACATAGACCTGTACAATGATCCCCGAGTACTATGGTTCAAAGATTGTGTCCTAGCGTTCATTGGCATGGACGATGACAGTCTTTTCTACAACATGTTAGATGATGGGGACACTAAACAGAAGTTCGCAAGCTATATTATAAAGACGATAAAGCCTCATGAAATCAACCTGGATAAGAGAATGATGTACGTCTCTAAGGTGATTGTTGATAAGCTTATCCATGAAGATAAGGAGTTTACGGAATGGAGTAAGTTTTCATTTTGTTTTGGTTTTATATTTTTATTTAAACACACACATTTCACATATTTGTTGAATTGTATTCTACAAATATGTGAATAGTAAAAGCGCTAACTTGCCAAATGTTTAACTTATACCTAATATTAAACAGTAAACTGCTTTTGTGTAAGTAATCGGTTAGTGAATGTATAATTTTTATGTGAAAATTAATTATAGGGATCATACCACCGCCTCCACCACCACCACCGCCAAAGCCAAAGAAAAAGAAAAACAGACCAAAGTCACCGGAACCTTCTACAGAGCCAGAACTGGACATGGCCAGTAAAAAGAGCACTAAAAGTATGAAAAGCATAAAAAGTACGAAGAGCGTGAAAAGTGCTAAAAGTATGAAAAGCAAGATAGGTATTTATATTTCCAGTATTTTTATTAAATATTATTTTAACTTTCATTTAACTAAAGTTAAAGGTTTGACATAGGTAGGTACTTTAAGGATCATCTTATGAAAAATTCCCCCTGTATAGGAAAAATTGTGTCAGACTTTCTTGGACAGAATTGAGTAGTTGACTCATTTTTATCTAAGAGTAGCGTTATCCAAAACAGCAAATAGAAAGATTTTTGAAATCTGTTTATAAACGAATTAAATTAATGAACTTAGTAACCTATTCATTGTTTTCTGCACCAGTCGACGTCATGACGTCGGCGCCGGCTGTCGCTGAAAACCAGCGCTGGGGCTCTGTCTTGTATAGGGTCATAGTACTTAAGCTGAGCGATGGCCGTTTTGCGTGGATGTGACGCATTTTTTCCCCCCAGTTTTTCTTTTTTTTTTTTGTGTTTCTCTGTTTTTTTGCGTCATGTTTACCGTAAATAAACGTATTTTCTTTCTTTCTTTTTTTCTTTCTATTAAATCTGGTTGAAGGGAAAACTGTCACTGAAAATCATTTAAAATAAATATAGTAAAAAATAAATTAAATAATATTTACTTTACAGACGAGAAGCTTGCATCTACTGCTGGTAAGTATCTGTCAACTTGTTACCCTTTTCTTTCAGCCTTATACAGGGTGTAATGGAAAGGTGTGGTCATATTTTAAGAATTACATCTGTTCATCGATATGAACCACTATCTTCAAGAAAACCTGAGCAGACTCAAAAAAAAAAAAATTATCTGCCATAAAAATATTGATCAGCTGATGATAATTTCGTATGCAAAGACAAATTTTTTTTTTGGGAATTTTCTATTTTTTCTTAGAGAAAGTTGTTTATTTCCATGGGCAGAACCGGTTCTTAAAATATGACCACACCTTTCCGTTACACCCTGTAGAGTAAGATCCCAAAGCCAACAGACATTACTTATTTTTTATTGACAAAATGAGTGGTATTGAGTAGTGATAATATGTACTTTAAACTTACGCATACGTACTAGCTTGGGCCAACGGCCCAAGTGGCCCAAGACGGCCACGGTTTAAATTTTTTGTATTAAGAATCTCCCGGCTTTTGTAATTAAGTTCAAAATACAATAACTAGCTTGAACTAAAGTTTAACATACAGCTTAACATTCTGTTCTATAATTTATGCCTGTTAGTACAGATAATCATTCTTTATGCTCAGAGGTGGATGTGGAAACTGCAGCAGGAGCCTTGGAGGAGGAAGATGATATAGAAGAACCTCCTCATGGCGACGTTCGTCTTGTCGCTGAAGATACATACTACTTCCCACCACGTAAGTTTTAAATTTTATCAACATAATTTTAGCCAAAACTTTTAGGAAAACTATTAGGTCGGAAGGTCGTGGGTAGGCGATGGATGCGAGACGCACAGGACCGGTCGTTGTGGTGACACGCGCGGGGAGGCCTATGTCCAGCAGTGGACGTCTTTCGGCTGAAATGATGATGATGATGAGGTACCACTAACTCGACTTTCGACGTTAGTGTTGTGTTTTCTACGGGATGGCACCCACGAACAACTTAGTTTCCCAGCAATGTTTTTGTCTTTGTTGCTATCTCTTCGCCGAGATTTTGACGATGCGCACATGGGAGCGACAGCAACGCGACTTTTTTGTAAAAAAATCTGAGAATTAAAAAAAAAAGTGTGTGTGTACAATATGTACCTACCTACGCACGTAAGAAGTTATAAGTACCTACTTCTTTGGCGTAACAAGATAAAAAACCAAACTGTCACAAAGTTTACAAAAGGAAAACAATCATTCTTCATGAACCACAGACCATAGCTAACTTCAGGGTGTCGGTTCTAGCTAACTTTAGGCTGTAGGTTTTTTGTGACGGTGTGCGCGCGCATCGT
Organism: Polia nebulosa; assembly: GCA_951329385.1. Classification (NCBI taxonomy): domain Eukaryota; kingdom Metazoa; phylum Arthropoda; class Insecta; order Lepidoptera; family Noctuidae; genus Polia; species Polia nebulosa. The sequence goes on from OX589605.1 coordinate 11,343,969, forward strand.
AAAAATTTACTCTCATCATTTTTCCTTAAGGGGCCTTTTACAGTCCACTAGCGCCGCCAATCGAAAAAATGTCATAACTCGTAAATAGAATCAAAAATACAAAATGTGGTCTATTATTAGTGTAGAAAAGGCAATAACGTAATTTTATAACACATTGTCAACACTTGAAATATAGCTGTTTAGCTAAATCGTGCATTTGTAACAAAGTTTTTGGTACTTTTGCCTACTACTTTGGACACGAAATATTTGGAGACCTGTTTTAACAACGTAAAAATTCTTTATCCTCTTTGTAACAAACGTGAAGTTGGATTTTTTAATATTTATTTTCTGTGCTATGCTACGATTTTTTATTCAATGAGGGCGCCACTGTACCGTGATAAGGGCCTTAATGTGAGAGACAAAATAGTTGCGGAGACAAAAGTTGCTCGTGCGTGCTATCCCAATATCTGAGTGATGGTGAACACCACATCGACATCTATACAACAGTACCGTAACCGCTCATCAGATGTAAGAAATTGGTCGTGACAGGACTGCGCCTTTATGTCGTAGCAGTAAGGTTGCTTTTCGTAGTACACTGACTTTTTTTAAATTAAACATGGCGACTATAATTGTCAAATAAACCTTAAGCTCAATTTTATATCATAACATGAGTGTCATCTTAAATTCCAATATTAAAATCATTGATGTATTAAAATCCTCTTTTAATACATGTTCAAAATTGATTTTTTGCAGCCCCCGAGGATTTTGATCCGGAAGTCGACGGAACGTTGGAATTTTATACCATTATCGTAAGAATCACGTCATTTACACAATTTTCCATACATGTAGATTTTTTTTTTATTTCAGTTTCGTACTAAGCTATGCTTTAAGTATCTATGTATTAGTTTTTTTGTGTAGTACCTATTTTATTTTGCACAAAATCAGTATGTCAATAATCTTTGAACTTGGTCATTTATTAAGTCTAAATACTCTTATGTTGAAAGTGCCAGGATAGCCCGCGAAATTCAGTTTCTTAATATTTTTGCAATTTGCATGTCAGTGGTGTGGATTCTCTTGTTCAATAACTAAACTAAAATTAGAGAATTGCTATCTTTTACTAAAAGGCAGTGCGAGAAAAGGACGGCTATATCTATGCACTAAGTTAGAGATGTCAAACTAGTTTACGCCTTGCGCTTCGCCGTGTTTTTAGACGACATGTTTTTACGTGTACCTACCCTTAATTTGTATGGAAATATTAGTTCAAACTAAATTTGACAGCTCTAATTTACGTCCGTCTCTTTCTTGTTTTATTAGAGAGAAAAAGATAGCAATAGCCTAAATTAAGTTTAGTTTGTGCACAACGGAATCAACATCAGTATCAGGTTCTATGTTGGTCAAAATATGATTCGCGGCCATAGCAGGTACCTACGTATTTACAGAACTAAGTAAGTAAGTAATTAATAGTTTATTTTCTCGCCACAATACAAATATTTTTACACATTTTACGAGTACATCAATATATGCATATTGCGGAAGACTTGTGCCTAAGGTAGGCGTATTGCCTTTTTTTTTTTTTGTGGGGTTGGGAAATCATCTAATGACTTCTCCCACTCTGGGTGGAGCGGGAGGGCGTGTCAGACTCTTACTGACTAAAACCCACCCCTGTTCCTTCCCTGCCTAAGTGCCCAGGGGTGCGGGAACTCATTTTCAGAATTTATCCGCTACCCCTAGGCATGCAGGCACCGGCCACGATGGGCACCGTCAGTGGTGGCTGACAACATCTCTTTGAGGCGCGCGTGGAAAACTACGCGCCGTCGACTCACGGGCCTGGTGCTGATCGGACGGCGAGCTACCCACTGCTCGCCGTCCGCAGGTCCAGGTCTACGGTGGCCGGAATTCGGCGACGTCCTACGCCCAGTACCTCTCCTGCGGTGGTAGCGGCTGGGGCCGTGAGGGCCACTCCGTTGAGCTTCCCTTACGCGTCCCGCCTCCGCCTTTACGAGCATTACTGCTTCGCAGAAGGCGGAGACTGCCTCGCATTCCCTCTCGCTCCGTACCATGGCCTGAACCAGGGCCGGGCGCGAGAGGTCGCCGCCACCTATTGCATCCACGAGGACACGGTGGTGCTCCGCCCAAGCGGGGCAGGCCTCCACCGTATGCTCCACCATGTCCTCTGGGCGATCCGCGCAGTGGTAACACCCGGGCGTTTCCTCCCGCCCGATCTGATGCAGGAACCTCCCGAAACTACCGTGTCCGGTGAGGACCTGCGTCAGGCGGAAGGTGAGGACGCCGTGACGCCTCTCCAGCCACTCCTCAAAGAGGGGCACTACCGCCGCAATGGTGGTGTGCCCAGCGCTGGGTTGCGATAGTCGCTGTCTCCATGTCGCCATAGGCTTATTGCCTGTGTTTCAGGACACCAGGCCTCCTCCTTAGTGGGTTACAGTTTGTGCACAGCATTTCACATAAGGTTGTGGTCAGAAATTTTAGTTAACAGACAAAAGAAAGAAAAATCTAAAATCAAAATCAAATGACTGGAAATATAAAAAAAAAAAACTTGACAATAAGATAAGATTTTGTGTGTGATTGTGAGTGTGCGTGATTGTAAGTGTGCGTGAAAATGTGTGTAAGTGTTTGAGATTGATAAAGAGGCCTACACTATTACAGCAAATAGTCCTTCGGTGTCGCCGTAGCACGAAACTAACCTCCTGTAGCCAGGAGGTTAGTTTCGCCACGCATTCGGTCTTTTGAAGTTTGTATATCGCCAAGATTTTGTTAATTTTATTATACAGATATGGACCGAGGAGACAGAAGTAGTGTCTGGAGTACATGGTGGTAAGTTTTAATTGGCTTCTGCCTACGGGATTGTGGCGCCTTTTGCCACAAGACAAAGAGGGATTGTAGCTCAGAAGACCGTGCTGCAACTGTAATCATTAAAATTTTCATTACAACTCTCTCAGTTAGAATTGATGCCAAATGTCATGATTTCATGTACATTTAGCATCAATAGTAACTGAAAGAGTTGTATCGATGATTTTAATGATTATTGTTCTACAAATACAGACTTGATACGGCCGCGAATCATGTTTTGACCAAGATACAACCTCAACGCGAAAATTTGATTTTTACTTTTATTTCAATTTTTGGCCTGACTGCTCTGTTTTATTTTTTTTTTCTTTCTGTTTCTATTTATATAACTAACTCCATAATTAATTACGCTACAAGCGACGGGATAGTCATAGGACATAAATTTCCTATTTAAAAGTTTTCTTACTTGAGCAGACTGGACCTCACGACACAAGACATCCTAAATTTAGGTACCCAGTAATCAAAAGGAAATTAAAAAAAAATAGCACGACTCCTGTGTAGTTAGTTCTTTTAATTTTTGTATCATGTGTAATGAAACAAATAAAGATGTTATTATAAAATATTAAATTATATATTTTTAATTATCAGAGACCAGTCCCCCGAGTAATACAGTACCCCATGCTAACCGTAAACTTCGGCGAGATGACGCCCCTTATAGCGAACCGCAACCGCCGCTACTTGTACTTCATGAGGCAGACGCAAGAGGGCGTACCCAGCGATGATAACGACAAATTCGTCAAGCTCAGAATGCCTGAATACTTCCACACTGGGCTTCTTACTGGCAAAGTGCTGATGACTCTTGGACAGCACTTGAAAGAGGTAATATCAGCCTTAAATATAATTGACGGCTCGGTTGGCGTAGTGGTTGAGCGTTCGACTGCTGCGCTGCGTGTCGCGGGCTCGATCCCCGCCCGGAACAAATATTTGTATCGCCTACTGATAGTTGTTCCGGGTCTGGGTGTCTTGTGTATGTGAGTTTAAATGTTTGTGAACGCACCCACGATACAGGAGTATTAATTCCTAATGTGGGACAACGTTTAAAAAAAAAATGTATATATGGGGATGGTTCCTAGTTTTATTTAGTGCGTAAGTTAGATTATCAAAAAATATTAGACACGTATATTTTGCTTTTTCAAGTGTATAAAAAATGACAAGAATAAACGCATAGAAGTTCAGCAGTGAGCAACGCACCTGTTCTCATTTTTAGGGTTCCGTACGGACCCGAAGAGTCCAAACAGAGCCCTATTGTTTTCAGTCACGTGTCCGTCTGTCTGTCAGTACGTCTGTCACCAAATTTAGTTACGAAGAATTTTTTAACTTCCCATTGACCTATGAACTTGAAATTTGGTGATAATGTTTATTATTACGTATACTTTACTAACAAATACCAATATTTGGTACGGAACCCGTAATGTGCCAAATCCGACACGCATTTGGCCAGTTTTTAGGGTTCCGTACTCGAAGGTTCCAAACGGAGCCCTATTGTTGTGAATCACGTGTCCGTCTGTCTGTCTGTCTTTCCGTCCGTCATCTGTCACAATTTTGTTACGAAGAATTTTTAACTTCCCATTGACCAATGAACTTGAAAGGTGATAATGTTTATTATTACGTATACTTTACTAACAAATGCCAATATTTTGTACGGAACCCTTAATGTGCGAAATCCGACACGCACTTGGCCAGTTTTTTAGAGTTCCGTACCCAATGGGTAAAAACGGGACCCTATTACTAAGACTCCGCTGTCCGTCCGTCTGTTTGTCTGTCCGTCTGTCACCAGGCTGTATCTCATGAACCGTGATAGTAGATTTCTGTTGCCGCTATTACAACAAATACTAAAAAACAGAATAAAACAATATTTAAGTGGGCCTCCCATACAACAGACATGATTTTTTTGCCGTTTTTATAGATATTGGCACGGCACCCTTCGTGCGCGAATCCGACTCGCACTTGGCCGGTTTTTTTTGTTTACGTGACAAAAGAAAAAGTACGTGTCCAATATTTTTTGGTAATTTATGTGACTGACCAAACAGAGGAAGAAGCTAAAGCAATAACAGCCGCACGGGTCTATCCATTAGGTTAAGTTACGCTTGCCGGGGTTGATCCATGGATGGGTGACCATCTTTACATACCGGGACTCCTCCGTGCCTCGGAAAGCACGTTAAGCCGTTGGTCCCGGCTGTCAATCGTGGATCTTTGACAGTCGTTACGGGTCGTCAGAAGCCCGACAGCCTTTTTTTTTTGTGGGGTGGGAAATCATGCAATGACTTCTCCCACTCTGGGTGGAGCGGGAGGGCGTGTCAGACTCTTACTGACTAGCACCCACCCCTGTTCCTTCCCTGCCTGAGTGCCCAGGGGTGCGGTAACTCATTTTCAGAATTTATCCGCTACCCTTAGGCATGCAGGCACCGGCCACGATGGGCCCCGTCAGTGGTGGCTGACTACATCTCTTTGAGGCACGCGTGGAACACTACACGCCGTCGACTCACGGGACCTGGTGCTGATCGGACGGCTAGCTACCCACTGCTCGCCGTCCGCAGGCCCGGGTCTACGGTGGCCGGAAATCGTCTCGCGACGTCCTACGCCTAGTACGCCCAGTACCTCTCCTGCGGTGGTAGCGGCCGGGGCCGCGAGGGCCACTCCGTTGAGCTTCCCTCACGCGTCCCGCCTCCGCCTTCACGAGCATTACTGCTTCGCAGAAGGCGGAGACTGCCTCCCATTCCCTCTCGCTCCGTACCATGGCCTGAACCAGGGCCGGGCGCGAGAGGTCGCCGCCACCTATCGCATCCACGAGGACACGGCGGTGTTCCGCCCAAGCGGGGCAGACCTCCACCGTATGCTCCACCGTGTCCAGCCCGACAGCCTGACAACCAATCTTACCAAGTGGTATCGTTTTACCCAGTAACTAGGTTTTGGTTGTCAGATAGACAGTCAGTCCATGTAAAATACTGGTATTCAGCTGCATCCGGTTAGACTGGAAGCCGACCCCAAGATAGTTATCTTGTCTTAAGGCTAGGCAGATTGATTGAAGTGAGGGACTAAAAATATATATATTTGGTCCTGGAAACAGGGGTGGGTTTTAGTCAGTAAGAGTCTGACACGCCCTCCCGCTCCACCCAGAGCGGGAGATGTCATTAGATGATTACCCAACCCCAAAAAAAAAACCGCCGCCCTGGCACAGGCAACTGAAGGAATACGGGTGGATTTTAATCAGTAAAAGTCTGACACGCCCTCGTACTCCAGCCAGAGAGGGAGAAGTTATATGATAATTAATAATAATATTCCACAACTATCACAACTATCACACAACGCCATCTAGTCCCAAGCTAAGCAGAGCTTGTGTTATGGGTACTAGACAACTGATAAACATACTTATATATTTCTAAATACATACATATTATAGATAAATTACACCCAGACACAGAACAAATGATCGTGCTCATTACACAAACATTTGTCCTGGGTGGGAATCGAACCCACGACCTCCGGCATAGCGGTCAGGGTCACTAACCACTAGACCAACAGGCCAGTCAATAATTTCCCAACCCAAATAAAAAAAACAAAAAGAAAGTATAACTTCATGTGTTTTTTAACACACTAATATTTGCTTTACTAGTAACTAACTATATAAACAAATCTAAGAAGTTAAATTTGTCCCACTACCTGGTTTTTGATTTAGCTGAAAATTTGCGGACCTACATGTTTAGTTTGGATGTCAATGGTGCCGATTCTCTTGTTCAATAGCTAAACTAAAATTAGAGAATTGCTATCTTTTACTAAAAGGCAGTGTGAGAAAAGGACGGCTATAGCTATGAACTAAGTAAGAGATGTCAAACTAGTTTACGCCTTGCGCTTCACCGTCTTTTTAATCGACATGTTTTTACGTGTACACTAAATTTGTACGGAAATATTAATTCAACTAAATTTGACAGCTCTAATTTACTTCCGTCTCTTTCTTGTTTTATTAGAGAGATAAAGATAGGAATAGCCTAAATTAAGTTTAGTTTGTGCACAACAGAATCCGCAACATTATTTACCATACATTGGTGCGGATTCTGTTGTGCACAAACTAAACTTAATTTAGGCTATTCCTATCTTTATCTCTCTAATAAAACAAGAAAGAGACGGAAGTAAATTAGAGCTGTCAAATTTAGTTGAATTAATATTTCCGTACAAATTTAGTGTACACGTAAAAACATGTCGATTAAAAACACGGTAAAGCGCAAGGCGTAAACTAGTTTGACATCTCTAACTTAGTTCATAGCTATAGCCGTCCTTTTCTCGCACTGCGTTTTAGTAAAAGATAGCGATTCTCTAATTTTAGTTAAATTATTTACCAAGAGAATCGGCACCACTGTAATTCTAAATCTAATATGACGGACTCTCAAAGATGGCGGACTAGTTATTTTGTATGCATTCCCATGATATGGGTATCATATAGGTTTGCTAAGAAGAACACAACAAAAGCTTTTTTTTTAAACTACAGAAAATTTTATTATCTTCAGGCCGCCATCCCGCTGTTTAAAAATCAATACCGTGAAATCACAGTGATGCTGGAGAAGAGCAGTGCAATGCTCTCAAGACAAGTCTCCTTCGCTGGAGGTCATCATAAAAAGCCGGACGCAGGGTCACAGGTACGTGTCGTGACCTAAGCTTTAAGGGTTTTTTTTTTAAATAATTAGTAGTAGTTTAGGATTACATATAAGCAATGGAGAGGGCTTCACTCGGAGTTTCCTTGCGTGATCAAAACAAAAATGATGATATCCGCAAGAGAACCAAGTTTTTCTACATAGCCCATAGAATCGCCAAACTGAAGTGGCAGTGGGCAGGGCACATTGCTCGCAGAACAGATGGTCAATGGAGCCGAAAAGTTCTGGAGTGGCGACCGCGTACCGGAAGACGCAGTGTTTGAAGGCCTCCCACAAGGTGGACCGATGACCTGGTGAGGGTCGCGGGGAGCCGATGGATGCGAGACGCACAGGACCGGTCGTTGTGGCGACACTTAGGGGAGGCCTACGTCCAGTAGTGGACGTTTACATATTGTATGGGTTTATATATATATGTCGGTGTGAGTGATAGAAACAATAGAGAGTATGCATGATATTTTTTTATTGTTCAATTGAAGACTTATTGACTATAGTGGACAAATATGAAGGAATGTTCAAAATAGCATCATCAGCGACGAAGTTATAAAGCTTTAAAGTTGCTAATTAGAAAGAGAAGTTCGACGTGTTCTTTGACGTCAAAGGACATGACGCCCATTCAACTGCCATAGAAAACAGCGTTTTCGAGAAAGGGACAGATATATTTGTTCAAAATTGTTATATCTCGTTTAATTTTCGATCAATTTTGATTCTGCTTTCACTGTTCGTACTCTATTTTAGTAAGTATATTCATCGTTAAACCGTTTAGATAACAAATATTTGTTTCATGCATATTCCCTATTAACGCTCTATATAAAGCAGAAATTGAATTATTTCAATTTCGATGTACTCTGTGGATGGAGCGCGTATTGTTATAGTAATAATAAGAAAAAATAAAGAAAGAAAATAGATTTAACTCGGGTTAATATTATTATTTACAGTCCAAACATCTGATTTAAACAACGGAACTCTTATAGGATCACTCGTGCGTCGGTCTGTCACAGCCAATTTGCTCAGAATCAACTGGACTGATTCAGTTAGGATTTGGCACACACATGAACTTCTGTAACCTAAACACAGACGTGTAGCGTAATTTTTTTCTTTTAAAATATTGTTATGGGGTCCTTTTTAGGGAACAAACTAAAGTTTTTTTTAAAAACTGCACCGTGTGATATTATGACATATCAAATGAAAGGGCTTATTGTAAGAATTTCAATTTTTTATCATAATTTTAAAATAAATAGTTTTTAAGTTATGAAAATAGATGAAAAAGGTTCATTCCCCCATTATCTTTGAAACTACAGAATGTAAAGTTTTGAAAAAAAAAATACAGATAGTAGTTCATTACGTATGGATAACAAGAAAACCTATAAGAAGTCTACAATTTTTAAAACAAACATGTTAAAAAATGTGATTCGTTCGGATCCCTTTTCACACGAGTCTGACAGACCGACTCGCTCTTGGCTGATTTTTTTCCGTTTTCATGGCGAGTCAATTTATCATCATCATCATCATTCTCCTGCCCTTATCCCAATTTATTTTTGGTAGCAACATGTCTTTTTCTTCCATACTTCTCTATTAAGGATGATTCACGTTACACCGTGCGGCCACCGAGCCTCGGGCGGCCTCGGCCGGGGCACGTCCACCGGGCTAGTCATTCATGCTACACCGGGCTGTCACCGTGCCGCCACCGGGCCCCGGCCGGGGCACGGCCGAGGCACGGCCGGGGCACGTCCGGGGCACGGCCAAGCATGGATCAGTTCATACAAAAAGTATACTATTGATATTTGACCGTGCAATTGTTTGACCGGCAATTGTTTCCCGGCCGGGGCACGGCCGGGGCACGTCCGAGCCCGGTGCACACGTTCATGTTACACCGTGTCGCCACCGGGCCGAGCCCTGGCCGTGCCCCGTCCGTGCCTCGGCCGTGCCTCGGCCGTGCCCCGGCCGGGGCACGGAAGCGGCCCGGTCTAGCATGAATCACTTCATACAAAATGTATGCAACAATCTTTGACCGTGCCCCGGCCGTGCCACGGCCGTGGCACGGCCGTGGCACGGCCCGGTGGCGACACGGTGTAACGTGAATCATCCTTTAGTCGTCATCTCTGTAGTCACCCCCTTTTTACCCTCTTCACACAGTCCATCCATCGTTTTTATGGCCTTCCCCTATTCGTATAACTATCCACATCCATACACAAGACTTTCCTCACGACATTTTCTTCATTCCTCCGCACACATGCCCATACCATGGCGAGTCAATTGGAGTGTTACTTGTTCACGCTCAAACGGCTGGACCGAAATGAATGAAATTCGGTATTGTGACGACCTTATGTTGGCAACCTTATGGTGAAGACTGGCACGTTAGAAGTTTGGAACTTTCTAGAAACTCTTGGAACGCCAATTGTGAATTTATAATAAAAGAAGATTTTAGTTGATAGGTAGACTTGACCTAGCCCACACGAAGAGGGCACATGTATTAATTTCATTATTCAATATAACATATTAATATTCCAGTTCTCTTTCTTTTATAACACATCACACATAAGCAGTCACTCTTATACACCACCCTCTCGCACCGCGAGCGAGTAAACAAACCCCCAGGAACCTAAAAGGAATCTCCAGGGACCAGCACCAAGAGAAGCTGCTCCAGGTCCCTATAAGTGGCGGCGAGCGCCGGGAAAGAACGCCGTATGTAAGAGTGACGGCAACGGTAACGGTGTGCGGTGGACAAACTGAGGACTGATGCAGTGACAGCATCAGGATAAGAGGAGTATACTCCAAGCTGAGTGGTTCCATTTTTATTAAGTGTTAGATAATATTAAAAGAGCAAAATGCGTTACTTTTCGGGACACACGTATGAAGTGTGCCTCGAAGAATTCATCGACGAGTTTGTGTCGATGGCCATTGCCAAGGGGTGGCGAAAAAGCGATTATTCGTTAATTCTTGGTGTCTGGTTAAAAGGAGCTGCGCATTATTTTTTTAAATATACATTCCAGTATGAGATGGAATTTGACACGCTGTGCGCGGAGCTTAGGAGAGAATTCCCATGCAAGTGTGTGTCTTGCAAGCACAGAATTAATCAGTGTTTTTATAATCTTGAGAGGCCGGTCGTTGTGTCCGAAGCGGATGAACAATCCGAAGATAATGTGAGCGAGGATAATCAAATAATATTTTTTTCTAAGGAGGACGATGATGACCAGAGCTGCGCTGATGCAGGCCTAGTCAATGATGTCCAGGATTATGAAGACTGCGGTCTGGACGAGGATGACCGAAGCTGTGAAAATGAAGATACAGAATCGGGTCGGTTATTTACAATTATTCCTAGTAATAATATTTCAGAGAAACAAGAGATGATTGTAGTAAAGGAAACATTTGGCGAGCACGAGTCGAATGAAAATTTTATTTGTTTGGGAGTTGTTTCGGCTGATGTTGTCGACATGGAAAGCTGTGAGGTGGAAATTCCGTCGGAGACACATGGTTCTTGTAACGATGATTTTATTCAAGTTGAGTATGTTTCTGCTGATGTTTGTGAGCAGGAGAGCTTCGAAATGGCGGTGGAGTCCAAAGAGCTGTGCGTGCCGGTGGAAGTCATGCAAAATCCTGCTATTGTTGTTCCAATAGGTGATGGTCCAGCGGATATCTATCGGGATGAAAACTGCATCATAAATATCACTTCACAACATCACAACATTTCACAACAAGCGGAACAGCATTTTTCACAGAATAGGCTGGAGGAGGAGATATGGGCCCTCCCGTATTATATGAAGAGGAATAATTTTCATTTCTTTGCTAAACATAAAATTATTTTTGTATCAATTTTATTTATTCTAGCTGACATGCATAGTCATAGCAACGTGACAAACAAGTTTTCGACCATAAATATAAGGTATGGACATAGTAATTACGATGACCCAAATTTTTCGATAAAAATAAAAATATGCGAAAGAGGTCAAGAATTGCTTGTAAACTATTTATTAAAGCAATATTCTGTAAGTAAATATAAGTGTTGGAAATTTAAGAAAAAATTTATAAATTGTTTGTTAAAAATTATTTTATTTTTAAAAATAATTTTAGAGAATAGACAGTGGTGTCAGATGTCATTTGACATGACAAATAATTGTCAGATATCTGGTACGTCAAAATTAGTACGGTTGACAATATAGTAAAAGTTTAAATTTTAACCGACTTCAAAAGTAGGAGGTTCTCATTTGTTTTGTTTTTTATGTGATATTAATCGTTGTGTTTTTGTGTGTTTCATGTAATCGATATGATGAGCTGCACGGACGTGACTGAAGACTGATGGGAGATATGACCACATTCTATGAAAAAAATTTGTTAGGCGATTATTAGTGGGAATTAGATATGAGTTTCTCCAGAGTGCGATTTTAATAAAGATGTTACTACGGTTAGGAGGTAGAGGGAACTGCGGTCCTCTCTCCTAGGGAAAAATGTGTCCGGGTTTTTTGTCGGTTTATACCAACTTTGTTTATGGGGTATAATGCCTTCGCAAAGTAGGATCGAGTTGATTCTGTATGGTGTGACCGAGCCCATGACAATTTTTATGTATTATTTATTTAGAGAGTATACTTCAAGTTATATTTATGGAGCACTCTGGGGGAAGTTCAGGAACAGTGAGTAGGTGTTCATAACAGTGGTCGTTTTTCTCCTGGTCTTCATAAACGTCCAATGGAGTTAAAATTATCATAGTTTTGAATTTTATTTTTGTAAACCCCTTCTGGGTAGATGCTAACTAGAGCATCTTAGGTCAGAAAATTTAGCAGAGCAGTGTGGCTTTTAGTGAGGTTTTGCCTCACTGAAGCCATGTGCATTGCCAGGATATGTGGTGTGCCGAATGGCTCAAATTAATAAAAAGAAAGTTGACCACATCACTCGGGGTGCAGTATGGTTATCCATAGATGGACTTCTGCATCTCCATGAGTCCTCACCTAGGCAGGGAAAAACTGGATAGGATTAGGTAGGTCTCAATCGGCTTTTCAAATATTTAATTGAATAGAAGACTTGCTAGCGTCTGCGCTTCTATTCGTAGGGGCGTAGCTCATGTGACGACCTTATGTTGGCAACCTTATGGTGAAGACTGGCACGTTAGAAGTTTGGAACTTTCTAGAAACTCTTGGAACGCCAATTGTGAATTTATAATAAAAGAAGATTTTAGTTGATAGGTAGACTTGACCTAGCCCACACGAAGAGGGCACATGTATTAATTTCATTATTCAATATAACATATTAATATTCCAGTTCTCTTTCTTTTATAACACATCACACATAAGCAGTCACTCTTATACACCACCCTCTCGCACCGCGAGCGAGTAAACAAACCCCCAGGAACCTAAAAGGAATCTCCAGGGACCAGCACCAAGAGAAGCTGCTCCAGGTCCCTACAGTATGTAGATAGCTTATAGCCTAGATTAACATATACTCATAGGCTACCTTTTATTCCGGTCTAGGCGGGTGAAACCGCGAGGCGCATAGCTAGTATACCATAAAGTAATGAGTGCTTAACACACTTGATTGGCTCCCCATGTTCTAACTAATCTTAATTTTTTATGTTTTGCTCAGGTTAACTATCTTAGACCTTCGGACTACAGAAGAATGTCTAACATAGCTAGAGGAGAAAATGCTGAAAGGAGGTCAGTTATCAGTTATTATTGCATTGGTGAATCTATATTCGTAAAACAAGTTCGTGACTAGAGTTTCGTACCCGAAGGGGGTAACCAACCAACATCAGTCTATTTGTCAGGGCTTTATCTCATGTACCGTAATGGATAGACTGTTGAAATTTTTACACTGTGTTTATTGCCGCTAAAGCAACAAATTAAAAAAGGACACAAGCACAAGATTTACAGGTTTCTTGTATGGGGCCCCCCATACAAGAAACCTGTAAATCTTGTACGATGGTGCAGAACCCTTCATGTGTGAGTCTGACTCGCACTTGGTTAGTATTTATTTCCTCCATGACATAAAAAGACCACCATAATCATACCAACCTCGTAATTGCTTTATCACTCTAAGGTTGAATGTTACTAGCAAGTCATGAAATGGTAAGGTCTACTTGTCTAGGTGACAATGATTTGTGGTTCAAGTTGATTTCAACCTCTGCCAGGGTCGCGGTTGTGTTTGAAAGAGTCACCGTGACCCTGGCACACGTAACTGAAGGAACATGGGTGGGTTTTAGTCAATAAGAGTGACACGCCATTTTATTTTTGTTCGTTGCTAAATCATCCAATGACTTCGGGCCTGTGTCCTACAGGCCCGAAGTCATTTTTTTTTACTGACTAAAACCTACCTCTGTTCCTTCAGTTGCCTCTGTGCCAAGGGCCGCGGTAACTCTATTTCGAATTTATCCGCGACCCCAGGCAGGCATCGGCCCTGACGGGCTCCGTCAGGTACATCTCGCTACGCGCCGTCGACTCTCGGGCCTGGTCCTTATCGGACGGCGAGCTACCCACTACTCGCCGTCCGCAAGTCCGCGCCTACGGTGGTCGGAGATCGGCTTCCGACCCCCGACGCCCAGGGCGTCTCCTGCAGCGGCTGCTGGGGGCGTGAGGGCGTCTCTGTTGAGTCTCCCTCACGCGTTCCGCCTCTTCCTTGGCGAGCATTACTGCTTCGCAGAAGGAGGCGACACTGCTTCCCATTCCCTCTCGCCCCGTACCATGGCCTGGACCAGGGCCGGACGTGAGAGGTCGCTGCCGCTGATCGCCTCCACGAGGACACGGCGGTGCTCCGCCCAAGCAAGGCAGAACTCCACCGTATGCTCCACCGTGTCCTCTGGGCGATCCATACAGTGGTTATACCCGGGCGTTTCCTCCCGTCTTATCCGACACAGGAACCATCCGAAACATCTGTGTCCGGCGAGGACCTGCGTCAGGTGGAAGGCGAGGATGCCGTGGTGCCTCTCCAGCCACTCCTCAAAGAGGGGAAGGGTGACACGCCCTGCCGCTCCACCCAGAGCGGGAGAAGTTATTTGATGATTTCCCACCCCAAAAAAAGAGATGATTTCAACCTTAGTGAAGTTTCAATTTATTAGAAGTGGTCGTTTAAAAAGTAGTTGTAGTCCTTATTAGTATTGTTTTAAGTTCAGTATATTTTCAGTAGTGCTACAAAACTATGTATAGTTTTTATTAATGTAAAAAATAATTATTTTAGAATGAAGAACATGCGCTCTACTGAGGAATCATATTACTCATCACCAGCAAAAGAGGTAAGTTACATAATTCTCTATTTTTTAACTGTAATTATTTTATTTAGGCGTTAATGTTCTATTACAGGCGGCATAAACTAACGCCCATATAAAATAATTCTAAAGAAATAATTAATTTAAATAAAAACCGGCTATTCTGTAAACATCTCACCTTGAAAACTTAAGTATCTTGACTTAGGGTGCTGTGTTGTTAGAACGCAAAGGGAAATTGAAGGAACATGGGTGATGGTGAGCGGGAGAAGTCATTTGAAGATTCTTTCCACATCCATACTGCGTTACATATTTACACCCACTCCAATAAGTATTTACATACACATTACACACTCACCCCACATCCATACTGCACTTTTCTTTTCTTATTTTGTGTTATTATTAATAAATTCTATATACGGATTTTTTACACTAACTGGTTCACAAGATCAACCGCAAGGCGCAACTGTTATAGCAAACGTTTTACCTAGTTTAAGTGACAGGGAACACTAATTGTAAATTTTTATTGAACCAATAAATGATTTTGATTTTTGATATTTTTGATTTCCCAGCCTCAAAAAAAAGGGAAGTGAGCTGTATATCTAGCTTCAGGTGGATGAGAGTTCACTTCACGCTCACTTGATCTTAGTTTTCACGGTGAAATTTTAACAGAATAGACTGTTAACAGTATTTGGTGCCCAGGGGTTGAGGATAAATTCGAAACAGAGTTGCCTCGCCTCTGGGCTCTCAGGGCAGGGAAGGAACAGGGGTGGGTGTTAGTCAGTAATAGTCTGACACGCCCTCCCGCTCTAGGGTGGACCCTAGAGCGGGAGATGTCATTGGATGATTTCTCACTCCACAAAAAAAAAAGCAGTATTTGGTGTGTGTGAATATTTTACAAGCCTTTAATTAACTTGCAATGTTCAAGTGGTCGGCATCAAAATTAGCAAACAATTTTTAGACAACTTGTGGAACAGCTCTATTGGAAATTAGAGCTGGTTGGCATACTTATGTAAGTCCGGTGACAATGCCATAATATTATGATACTATCGAGCTGATCTGATAATGGCGCCAGGATGTAAGGACTGGAACTCCCTGATGGCAAATGGTAGAACAGTTGAATTTGGGCTAGTATCTTTTATTATCATGAGCACTTGCCACTATGCATAATGACAAGGGACAATACCAGTTAAAAATAAAAATCTTTTAATTTATTACAACATGTTCTAAGGAATTTACCCCGCTTTCGAGTGCTGGTTTGGGCGGAACTGAGGAGGAAAAGTCTTCGGCACAAGAAGTCATTACAGACATAGAAACTCTCGTCGGAATTGTGAATTGGTTTGTATATTTAATTTATTAAAAAGCGATGTTTGTTTTTTATTAAAATAAAGTGTAACGATTTGAAGCTATCAGAATTTGTCTCATAGTCGTTTTCTACGTTAGAACATTGCATGTTTGTCCAATGGGGTATTTTACTAAAAAAAATCTAATTAGTCCGTCAGATAAATAACTAAAAAATCTAATTAGTCCGTCAGATAAATAACTAAAAAATCTAATTAGTCTGTCAGATAAATAACTAAAAAATATAATTAGTCCGTTAGATAAATAACTAAAAAAACTAATTAGTCCGTCAGATAAATAACTAAAAAATCTAATTAGTCTGTCAGATAAATAACTAAAAAATCTAATTAGTCCGTCAGATAAATAATAAAAAATCTAATTAGTCCGTCAGATAAATAACTAAAAAATCTAATTAGTCTGTCAGATAAATAAATAAAAAATCTAGTTAGTCCGTCAGATAAATAACTAAAAAATCTAATTAGACCGTCAGATAAATAACTAAAAAATGTAATTAGTCCGTCAGTTAAAAAACAAAAACATATTGGACATGTATTTTTTGTTTTGTCACGTAAACAAAAAATTAGAGCGATGACAATGATGCGTTAAAAGGTCGCGTGACGTCACGCGGCGCGACACTTTTTAACACCAAACTGACGTAAAGAGCCCAAACTCCTGAACTTTGATGCGTTTTATCCTTCTTTATACGTCCATGGTTTTATCTATGTCATTTTTTATTGGCTTGGTAAATAAAAAAAATAAGTGTCCAATATTTTTTAGTTATTTATCTGAAGGACTAATTAGATTTTTTTTAGTAAAATACCCCAGTGTGGAAAGTTTTCATTTAAATGATGCCGATCTTATTAATGTGAAAATCTGGATGTCTGTTAAACAATCTCGATTTTACGGCTCAATGGATTTGTATGAAACTGATACCCGGGGCCCTAAAACTTAAGGGGAAGATTTATAAAACAATGGTCAGACCTGCTGTCTTGTATGGTTCAGAATGTTGGGCCACAAAAGGGATGAATGAAAAGCAATTGCATGTAGCTGAGATGAGAATGGTAAGAGCGATGTGTGGTGTTACGCGCATGGATAGAATTAGGAATGAGTATATAATAATATGAGGAAGTCTGAAAGTGGCACCGCTGACTGAAAAGTTGTGTGGAAATCGGTTGTCGTGGTATGGGCATGTGATGCGGAGGAATGAAGAAAATGTCGTGAGGAAAGTCTTTTGTATGGATGTGGATGGCTATAAGAGTAGGAGAAGGCCAAAGAAACGATGGTTGGACTGTGTGAAAGAGGATATGGGTAAAAAGGGGGTGACTACAGAGATGACTGATAGAGGAGTATGGAAGAAAAAGACATGTTGCGCCGACCCCAAACAAATTGGGATAAGGGCAGGAGAATGATGATACACGGGTAGACAATACCCTGGATTAATGTAAAGGATAATTTGTATGCCTGTAGTATGTTGTCTTGAGATAATTTCCGACTTTCAAGCAAGCTTACTAAGTAAAATAATTGAATAGCTGGAACGCTGTCGTCTCCCATCTTAGAGGTGAGGGGGCTAATGGCCGCGACACAGTATTCCATACTAATGCGGTTGTTATGGAACACAAACTTTTATAAATTGTTTTTTTGTTCCAATTTTTTTAATATTTTGTATTTGTATTTATTTCTTCCACCAGGACCATACAACACATAGAAGGTGAGATCCAGCTCCCGATGCCGAACATACCGATGTTAAACGACGAACGGTCTCACTTGGGAGCGAGCCTTGACCAAGAGCTGGTGGCGCAGCTAGAGGAGGCCGTCACGAAGTGGCAGCAGCATATCGACAGCACTGTCTCCGCCTGCTTGGGCAAGGTGGGACTTTAAGTAGACTCAAACTGTAGAGATATCGATCGTTGATCAAGAGCTGGTGTTGCAGCTGGAGGAGCAGTCACGATGTGGCAGCAGCATATCGCAGCATTATCTCCGCCTGCTTGGGCAAGGTGGGACTTTGAGTAGACTTCTACAGTAGAGATACCAATCGTTGATCAACAGCTGGTATCGCAGCTGGAGAAGCAGTCTTGTTGTGGCAGCAGCGTATCGGCAGCACTATCTCCGCCTGTTTGGGCAAGGTGGGACTTTAAGTAGACTCAAACTGTAGAGATATCGATCGTTGATCAAGAGCTGGTATCGCAGCTGGAGGAGCAGTCACGATGTCGCAGCAGCATAACGATAGCACTATCTCAGCCAGTTTGAGTAGACTCAGACTGTAGAGATAGAGATCATTGACCAAGAGCTGCTCTCGCAGCTGGAGGAGCAGTCACGATGTGGCAGCAGCACATCAGTTCTATCTCCGCCTGAAGGTACTCGTAAGATTTGAATAAATTTGCTAGCTAGTAAGGTGGTAGCGAAGGTTGTATATTCGAACAGGCAACTTTAATTTTTGGTTGTAAATGTATCTGGATGACTGTAAAATTGCGAGCTTTGCTCGTGTAAAACAATTGTGTGACTCTTTTGGTGTACAATCAAGTTTTATTCTATTCTATTTGTTCTGTCAGTTAGATTACCAAAAACTGTTAGACACGTATTTTTTCTTTAATTAAAAATGAGGACGATACAGTGCTTTGAAATTTCGGGAAACCTCACACCTAAGTCAAAAATATTCCACTTTTCACCTACAAGTGATGTAACAAGTCCCCACTCCTGAACTTTGATGTGTTCTTTATTTTTTTTATTTTTTATTGATTGAGTCAGATAATATAATACTAGCGTACAGATGCTTCATCCCATACAAAGAAACAGTACCGCCGTAACTACGGGTTTTCGTCTGGCACAAGGAACTTTTATTCTTCGTTCGGGCCCGTCCTCTACACCTCGCTAGATGGTGTTAGCAGCGACGGCTTGCACTGGGCACGCCACCATTGCGGCGGTAGTGCCCCTCTTTGAGGCTTGGCTGGAGAGACCTCACGGCGCCCTCACCTTCCGCCTGACGCAGGTCCTCACCGGACACGGCTGTTTCGGGAGGTTCCTGTTTCGGATCAAGCGGGAGGTGACGCCCGGGTGTTTCCATTGCACGGATCGCCCAGAGGACACGGTGGAGCACACGGTGGAGGTCTGCCCCGCTTGGGCGGAGCCACGCCGTGTCCTCGTGGATGCGATAGCCGGCAGCGACCTCTCGCGCCCTGCCCTGGTTCAGGCCATGGTACGGAGCGAGAGGGAATGGGAAGCCGTCTCCTCCTTCTGCGAAGCAGTAATGCTCGCGAAGGCGGAGGCGGGACGCGTGAGAGAGCACCAACAACGGAGTCGCCCTCACGCCCTCAGCAGCAGCCGCCTCAGGAGACGCCTGGGACTTCCGGCGCCGCGAGACGATCTCCGGCCACCGTAGATCCGGGCCTGCGGACGGTGAGTAATGGGTAGCTCGCCGTCCGATCAACACCAGGCCCGAAAGTCGACGACGCGTAGTGTTCCACGCGCGCCTCAAAGAGTTGTCAGCAAGAGACGGGGCCCGTCATGGCCGATGCCTGCCCGGGGGTTGAGGATAAATTCGAAACAGAGTTACCTCGCCCCTGGGCACTCAAAGGCAGGAAGGAACAGGGATGGGTTTTAGTCAGTAAGAGTCTGACACGCCCTCCCGCTCCACCCAGAGCGGGAGAAGTCACAGGATGATTTCCCACCCCACAAAACAAAAAAAAAAAAAAAAAAAAGCGACGGCTTGCAAGCTGACTGAATTTACTTAAAGTCTTACCAATATCGTCTCACACATTGAGGAATTATTTTATAGTATTTTTGGCACTTCATAGCAGTTTTACTGTATCAAAATATGTCACTATTTAAATTATAAAGAGGTGAACGGATAAACTCTAAAACTTCAAACAGCGCCATCTATTGGTACAAGAAATATGGATGTCTGGTTTCTTTCCAATAATCGTCTAAATTTGAATTCCAAGTGAATTATGCCACAATTTTATGCTTAGGGCAGTTTATTAAATAAGGAAATACAGTTTGTACCATATTCATTTATAAAATACTAGCGACCCGTCCCAGCTTCGCTCGGGTACAAATTATAGATATAAACCTTCCTCTTCAATCACTCTATCTATTAAAAAAAACCGCATCAATATTCGTTGCGTAGTTTTAAAGATTTAAGCATACATAGGGATATAGGGACAGAGAAAGCGACTTTGTTTTATACTATGTAGTGATTAATATTGCTTAAACTTCAATATGAAATCGATGCAAATTACGCCATCTTTTGAGATTTATTTAAACTAAATTTTCTTTGTTCGAGATGAGACCCCGTGATTGAGTACAGCAAAAAATACGTGTCCAATTTTATATCACATATGTCACTTACGGACTAAGTAGAATAAATTATTATTTTTGTACACATAATCTCTATTAAAGCATGCTAAATAGTCATTTAACCTACTAGGCATCTTATAAAATTTAATCTATTTTGGAAACTTTAAAACATTGTAGTGACATCTATGCTTCTTCGTGAGAACTTGATAGCCAGACAGCGAGCAAACAGGTTTCAACATAGCAGATCACAGGTGGCGCCGTAACGCTACATCGCAAACTTAAATCATAATATAATATACCTTCCGCGGTCCGTTCGTGTTATATCACCTGACTGGTTTTGAAATTCATAAAATTTCAGAGATGTTGGTCTTTTTTGTTATACAGGGTGGGCCAGAAAGAATTGCGAATTTGAAAAAATGATTTAAAAAAAACTTAGTACAATTCACATACAAATTTTTATTTCAAACGCAAGAGTCTTTTTAAAATCGTAAGCCTTTCTGGCCCACCCGTTATTTATAAATACAAGTTAGTCGGATGGTAGTACACCAATGAGCCACAATGCGATTGCATCTCAACGTGCCAAACAATACTTTAAGGGTCTACTACCGGCCTCATTGAATAAGAAATCGTAGCATAGCATAGAAAATAAATATTAAAGTGTCAGAAACGGCCGTTTTTGGTACTTTTGCCTACTACTTTGGATACGAAACATTCTGAGACCTGTTTTAACAACGTAAAAATACTTTATCCACTTTGTAACAAACGTGACGTTGGATTCTTTAATATTTATTTTCTATGCTATGCTACGATTTTTTATTCAATGAGGGCGCCACTTGGCCGTCAGTAGGGCCTTAAGCGGCCCTGAAACGATCAATCGCGATTGTCATTGTGCTACGTTATTGACAATTGCAATTGAAGGTGCCATTGATGCACTTTAATTGCAATTGTCAATTATTTGCGCTATCTCGGTTCACTCGTGCAAAGCGATGGCGAAATAGATCGGACTGTTAAGCACAGAATTAACACTGGATGGATGAAATGGCGGCAGGTCACCGGGACTATCTGTGACTCCCGCATTCCCCTAAAACTTAAGGGGAAGATTTATAAAACAATGGTCAGACCTGCTATCTTGTATGGTTCAGAATGTTGGGCCACAAAAGGGATGAATGAAAATCAATTGCATGTAGCTGAGATGAGAATGCTAAGAGCGATGTGTGGTGTTACGCGCATGGATAGAATTAGGAATGAGTATATAAGAGGAAGTCTGAAAGTGGCACCGCTGACTGAAAAGTTGTGTGGAAATCGGTTGTCGTGGTATGGGCATGTGATGCGGAGGAATGAAGAAAATGTCGTGAGGAAAGTGTTGTATATGGATGTGGATGGCTATAAGAGTAGGGGAAGGCCAAAGAAACGATGGTTGGACTGTGTGAAAGAGGATATGGGTAAAAAAGGGGTGACTACAGAGATGACGACTAATAGAGGAGTATGGAAGAAAAAGACATGTTGCGCACACCCCAAATAAATTGGGATAAGGGCAGGAGAATGATGATGATCTCTGGACGATCGCGATATAAATTCCCGATCCTCGATATTACTTGGGGTATCCGCCATGTTTGTTTTCACTGCTGTCAGACGCGCAAATGACGGAAACGATTGTCAATGACTCAGTTAAACAATCAGTTAGCAGTTTCAATGGCACGCCAATGAGCATCAATCAAATTTTTCATCAATTGCTTTTAACCACGTAACTGCGATTGACAATCCCTTCAATTGTACTCGTAAACGATCAATCGCAATTGACAATGACGTAAAATTGACAGTCGCAATTGAACGTTTCGGGTCAGCTTTACCTCTTTTTATGCTCTCTGTGCAAGAACACCTTCACTTGGAAATACCTCGACTAGGCAAATGCGTCGACGTGGCTGAATTTTGGTCAACAGAGATTTAATTTTGGAATCATCGATATGATGAAGAAGAATAGAAGTTTTTTTCTTAAACAGCCATGGGATCTGTCTCAACGTGCCATTGCCTGAGATTTAAACGACATATTCATTTATTTATTCTCTAATGGCGACTCGCCCAGCTTCAGGGACTAGTCCCACCGCCGGCTATAAGCGAGTAGCGAGTAGAGCTTCAAACTAACAACGAGTTGGCGAGCAGCGAGTAGCGAGTGGTAGTTCCGATAGTTTTGTCGCTGGGCTTTAAGAGACTACCTCCGCTTAAGTGGCGCCCTCATTGAATAAAAAATCTTAGCTTAGCATAGAGAATAAAGATTAAAGAATCCTATGTTGCGTTTGTTACAAAGAGAATAAGGTATTTGTACGTGGTTAAAACAAGACGCAAATCCTTAAAAGTAGTAATCAAAAGTACCAAAAACGGCCGTTTATGACAATTTTGGTTACCACTTTGGATACGAAACATTTTGAGTCCCGTTTTAACCACGTAAAAATACCTTATCCTTTTTGTAATAAACGCAACATAGGGTTATTTAATCGTTATTTTCTAAGCTTTGCTACGATTTTTTATTCAATAATTAATATTAAATTTTTTTATTCGAGTGTTCAAGTGCGAAGGGCAATTACTCGCACCTCTCACTCGAGTTGGTCTCTCGGCGTGAGTCCTGACCGCCGAGCGAGCATCGTGGAGCGAGTGTCGCCGAGCGAGCAAGCTTTGATAGCTCTTGTCGCTCAGCGACAAACTTGTGTAGCGAGTTCTCGCGGGCGGTGTGAACAGTCAGCGATCAACTATTAATATATGCACCTCTTTTGTTTACACGGAATGTATATCTATTGTACGATTCTTAAGCGTCAAAATAGTCAAGAGTTAGTCGCTCCCTCGCCACAGGTGTCCCAGGCGGTGGGACAACTGCCACACACGGATACAAATTATACACGTAAACCTTCCTCGTCACTGTCTATTGGTGAAAAACGCATGAATATCCGTTCAGTAGTTTTTGAGTTTATCACGAACAAACGCGGCGGGGGAATACATAATATGTAGTGTTGATCGATGAATTAATTTCCAATCTATCGACAGACTCGTGAAGGTGATGGTCCAGTGGCAGAGTACAAGTACTGGCGCGAGCGAGACGCAGAGATATCGTTGTTGGCCGAGCAGCTCAAGCAGCCGATGGTGGTCAAGATACTGAGCTTACTGAAGAAAGCAGAGTCTCCCTTCTTTGAGGTATTATTGTTTCTAAATTTCTCTATGTATTAGGCAAGAGAACGGTAGAAGTCTTGTGAGCCTGGTCGTTGAGCTCTTTCAATTTGATGAGCTATACGATGGCTTTTGCATATTATATGACGACTGTATGCTGTCGAGACAGGATCGCTCAAACTATTGGCACTGTCCTAAAGAGAAACATTGCCATGCATATCTGCATAAATAGTGATTTATCAAGAATTATACAATATACAATACGTATATACAATACGATGCTGACTTTTTATACCTTAAATCGGTAGGTATGCAAAGTCAGCATTAACTCTCTCTCTTTCTTTCTCCTGCCCTTATCCACCTATCCCAATTTATTTGGGGTCAGCAAAGTCAGCATTAACTAAATTATGAAATAAAAAATACTGACCTGTAAAAGATGTGAATGTCGCAGAACCGGTAGTGATGATGTTTGTCCTCTTTTAAACACTAAAATATTTTTTTTTGCAGGACTTCAACAAATACCAACAAGGACTAGTGGAGCAATACTATATGGCGAGTGACAATCTGAAGTTCCTCTCCACTTTGATGCGTTTCTTTACCGTAAGTATAGTCAACTACTACTTAAGACTAATTGATTAAGGTATTATTGTACTTACCAGTCATCTTTTTATTACAATTTTAATTCAATGTCTATTTTTTTTTTTATGTATTGTCGGGCATAACTTCGTCTTATTTAGATGGATTTACAAAATTATTTTTTTGTTCGAAAAGGGAAAAAAATCGTATAAGTAGATCTGATGAAGAGTTTTGGAGATAGACAACAGAACTCTTAAAAAAATGACAGTAAATCAACCACGATTGCTGCTATCCCATAAATATGCATTTTTAACTCAATTTAATGGGGAATCACAACTAAAAAGTGAAAAATAAAAACTTTTTTACAAAAAAATAGGTCCGACTTCCAAAAAACAGCCCTACAACAAACATCGGATTCCTACATCAAAATTCGGATTTAGATATCTTTGCGAGCACTGAACTGAGGTTCCTGAACACTGCAACTCCATACCTGGAGTCTATTGCCACTCCCAGCACTATCTCCGTCACATATTTTTTATTTTTTTTTGTTTGATCTTATCTATTTTATATTTCATTGCTTTTGTTATAACTTTAATCTCATTTTTGTGTTTATTTTTATTTCATTTTGTCCAATTTTGTATAATTTTACCTAATCTAAATGTTATTCTTGTATTGACTTATAACTTGTATGTGTGGTTTTTAAACTGTAAATATAGGTTGGTTGTTATTATTATTTCGTTTATTCATCTTTCTTACTTATTAAATATTTCTTAAAAAAGAATATATAAAAAACATTTAAAAATATAATCCCACCGGTATTGGGAACAGGATCAAAGCTACCCGCGGTCAGGGCTCCAGAGAGAGGAACCGCCTGACAATGCGAGCCGTGTCCAGAAGTACTGCTTTCTGAATCAAGCCCTTGATCCAGCCGCCTAACGAGAGCCTCCTAAGGTGTTGGTCGAGGCTCGTAGCTATTAAGCCATTGGCTGACACGACTATCGGTACAATGATCGCTGAGTTATTATTATTATTATTATGAGCCTGTGCTGTCCCACTGCAGGGCAAAGGCCTGCCTTCCCTCCTTCCACTTTTCCCGGTCTTCTGCAATTTTGGGCCAGTCCTTTGAGAAGGAATCCAAATCATCCCGCCATCTCTTTCTGGGCCTGCCGCGTTGTCTTTTCTTTGCGTTCGGGATCTACTGTGTGGTAATCTTTTCCCACTGCTCCTCCGACATGCGGCAGACGTGATCAGCTCAGTTCCACTTTAATCTCGCAGCTGTGTGGCTAACGTCCGCTATTTGTGTTTTAGAACGAAGTATATGAGTTTCTAATTCTATATTATATTCTAGGTTGGTTGTTAATAATAAATAAATCAGCCAGTTGCCTACTAGACATAACATTGGTCTGCTTGAGGGATCCTCCTTTTCCTACATAGGTTGAAAGACTGTACACCCTGTTCCTCATATTTCTATACTAGTGACTTCGGTGGTATAGATGACGCCTCATACTCTTTGACTAGCTTGGGCCAGCGACATCGCCCGCGTGAATATCATCCCAAGGGAACATGGCCCTGGGATAAAAAGTATCCTGTGTGCTATTCGGTTTAAAGAATCTTTATTCTCACAAAAAACATTACAGTTCACTAAAATGAGATTAAAATTTTATAAATAATTAGTCGTATAATGACGAATCATGCAAACATAGCAGGTTTATGTTATAACATTTAAATCACAAACAAACCAAAAATGTAGGTACCTTATCTAAGACAAATTCACACAGCTGGCCAATCAGTTACCCTCAAAGTACTAATAAATTATTTTGTGAACGACTGACAAAAAAAAAAAAACATTACTGCGTGAATATGTAGTTAGTGTGTTTGTGTGTATGAGTGACCAGTAAACCTAGTGCTGTTTCACCGCGAAACCAGCTACGTAATACTAATACTAGATAACTTCGTGTTGTTAAATCTTAGGATATTAAAAATGTAAACAAATGCCATTTATATAATTACTTATTAGGTTAATATATAATATATATACATTTGTTTATTTATTTTTTTACTATTGATTATTATAGATAACTATTTAATAATTAAAATAAAAGTAAATTAAATTATCGGAGTTTAAAATACTCGTACTATCCTAACTGCACTTGAATTGACTTCTTATTTATGTTCTTTTTTTTTCTTTTTTTTTATTAAATATTATTTTTTATTATTAAATACATTAGGTTATCAGATGTGGTTTTAAAATTTACTGACAAAGACTGAGTGGACAGGAGAATAATTGTAGGTACATCACTACGCGCGGTACGTTGTTCTTCTACACGTATATGTTTGCTTGTGTGCGATAGCTAGTATAGTCTCGGAGACAGCCAACCTAATTTTTTATTATACTGTTTTGTTACGCATATATGTATTCTATTTATACGTGTTGTTAATATGATATTAAAGTGAAGCATACACAGGTATATTGATTTACATTATAGTTAGTGCATGCTTACTCTATAAAATAAGTGTTTTATTAAGTATTTGTTATATTGTTTATGTTTAGTGTAGGTACTCAAACCTGAGGATTTATAGTTAATTTTTACTTGTATTCTTATTTATGCATAATATGCTGTATGTATTTATAATATTATAGTACGTTTTTCATTTTATTTATTTTGGTAAGTATCTACTCGTATTTAATTAGAAATTAATTTTTGCATGAAATAATCCCTTAATTTTCTTTTTTAAATATTAATACTTTTGCACTCTTTGATTTCATATTCCAAACTATAATCTATCTATGTTTAAAATTTCATGCTGATCCGTTCAGCCGTTCTGGCGTGATTTAGTAACAAACATCCATCCAAACTTTCGCATTTATTATATTATAAGTATAAGATCAATAATGGAGGAGCTCGTGGGTAAAGTAATAGCAGCCGCACGGGTCGATCTATCAGGTTAAGCTACGCTTGCCGGGGTTGGTCCATGGATGGGTGACCATCTTTACATACCGAGACTCCTCCGTGCCTCGGAAAGCACGTTAAGCCGTTGGTCCCGGCTGTCAATCGTGGATCTTTGACAGTCGTTACGGGTCGTCAGAAGCCCGAAAGTCTGACATCCAGTCTTACCAAGGGGTATCGTATGATCCAGTAACTGGGTTGTGGAGGTCAGATAGGCAGTCGCTCCATGTAAAATACTGGTATTCAGCTGCATCCGGTTAGACTGGCAGCCGACCCCAAGATAGTCTAGGTAAGGCTAGGCATGTATTTTCTTGCAAATAAACAATTTGAATATGAAGGCTAGGCAGATAAAGTAAAAGATCAATAATTGTGACAGAGTTATAGGTTCGCTTGGTGGATTGTGACCCACTCCCATTCTTATATATGCTACATATTCTCACAGGTCATAGAAGACAACTCAACACTCCCCCAAGTGATAGAGATCCTCCCTGAAATGGTGGAGAGTATCTACATGATGTGGGTGCTGTCGAAAGGTTACCGGTCTGATGATACCATGGTGCCCCTGCTGTGTAGGATCTCGTGGGCGCTGAATAACAAGCTCGAGAACGTTCTTGACGTGCATACGCTTTTTGAGTGAGTATAGAAAGTGTTTTTTGAGTGAGTATAGAATTTTGTTTTTTTATCTTTGATAGGTTCGCGCTTGACAACCATCTCGCCTGATGGTATAATGATGTGGTCGACAATGGGGCACGTTTGCCTAGAAGAAACCTATTCACTCTTGTCTTAGAAACTTCCAGGTTGTAGCTATCAGGAAATACTGACTCCAGCAGGGAATTCCACCCATGTGTTACCTTTTCCTAGGCCAAATTACTTTAGAATTACTTTGCATTAAGCTTCTTTAAATTAATATTGTTTTTAGCGTTACACTTGACGTCAAAAACTGTCAGTTTTTGTTCATTAACAAAAAAAAGAATAGGGTTAGACCGTTTCAATTAATTTCAAATAAGCGTTAAGTAGCCGCCATCTGTATTTGAAACGTAGTATTGATGAAATCATTTTCCTAGGCGCTCCACTGTAGAGTAGTCTATAAATAATATAATAATAATAATAATATTCCACAACTATCACACAACGCCATCTAGTCCCAAGCTAAGCAGAGCTTGTGTTATGGGTACTAGACAACTGATAAACATACTTATATATTTCTAAATACATACATATTATAGATAAATTACACCCAGACACAGAACAAATGATCGTGCTCATCACACAAACATTTGTCCTGGGTGGGAATCGAACCCACGACCTCCGGCATAGCAGTCAGGGTCACTAACCACTAGACCAACAGGCCAGTCAAGTCTATGAGTGAGTTCATGTTCCGCAGTGAGCATTAAAGGTTTTATTAGACTTAAACTTCATAACTTTCCCTAACCTGGCGAAAAGCAAGACATAGTAGTGGTTGTCACTGCAAAATATTGACAACTTGGAGTTTGTTGCAGTAAAACTATAGTACCATTCAGGGGTTCTTGGTATGTGTTTGCTATAAGCACGTTGTGCTGAATTTCACTAGCTCTTTGCCAGCCCTTAGCTAAAAACAGCAATCTTTTCCCAGCAAACCTAACGAAGAAGTCCTTGCCCTGGCTCGAGACGGAGAAAAAATAATGGTTATGTGGCACACGTTGTACAAAGAAACTCGACGCAGTATTGAACTAAGTAACAAGGGGGCTAGATGGGAGTTCGATCAGCCACTGTTGTTCACGCAGACTGACCATACGGGCACAGTGGCCAGGGACTTGGGGAATGCGGTGCAGGTAGATAATAACTCTATGTATACCACTATAAGGTAGATAGTTCCTTAGATACTTCCAGCAAGCTCCTTTGTAGGAGCTCGACCAGGCGCGTTCACGCAAACTGACTACATGGGCACTATTGCCAGGGACCTGGGGGTTGTGGTATAGGTAGATATCAACTCTATGTATAAAGGTATAAGGTAGATAGTCCCTTCTAACAAAGGAGCTCACTGGGAGTTCGAACAGCTGCTGTTGTTCACGCAGACTGACTATAATGGGCATGGGCCTGAGACCTAGGCGATGTGATGCAGGTAAATAACATACTGATACTTATTGCTGCTTTTTACTGCCAAAGAAATATCAACCTAATCTGGATTGAAATTAAGTCAAAAATTAAAACTTCTCAAAACGATGAATGAAAATCCTGTGAAGAAACTGGCATCTCCTAGTGCATTATGGCTCATCTCACACAGAGGAGGCCTTCATTCCAAGATCTTTTTATAAGCTGATAATGCTATAAGCGATGCTCTGTGTCCAGTATTAATGTTTTAAAGTTCAATTATTCAACCACAATAAAATTATTTTCCTTTCCTTCCAGGTCCTCATAGACTTCGAACGCATATTCGGCGTCGAACTAAAATCGATCATCAGCGATCCCACACAGATCGACGATGTGCGCAAGCGGGTGAAGAACCTCGTCTATCCGATCAGAACGATCGACTTCAGCGTATTCGTGTTTGATAATAAGGAGAACTGGGACGTTATCATGGCAGATTTCTGGTCCGAAGTGAGGTATCTAGAGGAAGAGGCTAAGGATTATATCAATCAGTGCTTCTCGAATTTGAGGTGAGTTTGTTTGATATCACAGACCTTGTAGAAACTAGAACGAATTTCCGTGCTTTCAAGCGTTTTTGCCATACCTATTATTGGAATCAAGTGTGCTCACAATTTTGGGACCCATTAGTATTAGTGTTTTTAACCAGTGGTGCTTGGCAACTGGGCTTACCCCAGTTGTAAATACCCCCTTTGTAAATACCCCCTTTGTGCTAAATGGCCTAGCTTTGTTCTGTCTCCCGCTTGATCAGGAGGGAAATTATGTTTTTGTTACTCCTCCGCTGTCTTTTCTGATTAATTTCGTTGCGGGACCCAAGACAGTTTAATCGTTTCTCTGGGACTCGTCGAACTTCATTGCCTCGGCGTTTTTTTCTGGTGGTCGTCATTGTTGATTCTGGCTTACAGAAGTTACAGTGTTTTGGGAATAGTGTGGCGGGCTTGTCCCAAACCTTTTTTTTTTAAGGCTGGGAATTCATCAAATAAATTTTCTCACTCTGGGTGGAGCGGGAAGCGTGTCAGACTCTTACTGACTCAAACCCACTCGTGTTCCTTCAGTTGCGCAGTAGTTGAGCGATTGACTGCTGCGCTGCATATCGCGGGTCGATTCTCGTACGAAACAAATATTAGCAACTATCTGTAGGCCATTCAAATATTTGTTCCGGGTTTCATCGACATCTGGTTCTAAATTAAGGCCCTTCTCGCGGTCCAGTGGCGCCCTCATTGAATAAAAAATCGTAGCATAGCACAGAAAATAAATATTAAAAAATCCAACTTCACGTTTGTTACAAAGAGGATAAAGAATTTTTATGTTGTTAAAACAGGTCTCAAAATGTTTCGTATCCAAAGTAGTAGGCAAAAGTGTCAGAAACGGCCGTTTTTGGCATTTTTGCCTACTACTTTGCATAACAAACAAACAAACTCACATTCGCATTTGTATTACTAGCTTCTGTTAGCGGCTTCGCCCGCGTGTTGTTTTTATTATTTATTTGCACATGTTGATAGGATAATTTATAAACTAAACCCCACAAAACAGTAGTAATGGTTTGACTGTGGGGTCGGTGACTCTTTAAATATAAACTAATTCGTTAATTTGTACTTATAACTAATTATACACTGTAGCACACAACTTAAACATGTTTCTAAATAATATCTTCTTAATTTATTTTTTAAAACAATTTTTATTCATTTCACTTCTCATGTCTGCCGGCAGACTGTTCAATAAGTATGGTATTCGTTTTTTTTTCAGAGTTCTGTCACTAAAGTAATTGGTGACTCTGGGTATACTGAATCTGCCAGCAGCCATAGATCGTGTATTATGGTTGTTGATTACATGAGTTAAGTTATGCTCTTGGGTAGCATGGATTTAGTACTTCTCCCATTATAAATTATTTATTTATTTATTTATTTATTTATTGAGTACACATACAACCATGCCAGCCATGTGTTATTCTGTTATGTAAGCTATGTTACTGTAAAGTTCAGTAGTTTTTCCATGAAAGAGTTACAAACATCTATTTATCTATCCTCACAAAATTTCACATTTATAACATTAGTAGAATGGGATAGAATTACTTAGGACACTCAGTATATTATTATTTTTTATCGTATGCCCCTCTCTAGGTCTTCAGAAGAAGCGCTGACAGTATTACTCAAGTTTATGGACTTCGAAATTCGAGACTCGATCAAAAAGCAACTCGCCACCAAGTTCGACCTCGTAATGAGGCAGTTCGTTCTGGAGATCACTGCTATTGAAGATAAGTTTACTGTGAGTGTAACATTCAAATGTATTTGTGTTGTTTTGGTAAAGATAATATCATTATTGTGGTAGGCAGGGCCATACAGGGCCTTATGAGTTTTCTTACGACTTCTTATTTCGTAGGGGACACAATATAAAGGATAAAGGAGCTCGTGGTTAAAGTTATAACAGCCGCACGGGTCGATCCATCAGGTTAAGCTACGCTTGCCGGGGTTGGTCCATGGATGGGTGACCATGCATTCGGAAAGCATGTTAAGCCGTTGGTCCCGGCTGTCAATCGTGGATCTTTGACAGTCGTTACGAGTCGTCAAAAGCCCGAAAGTCTAACAATCAGTCTTTCCAAGGGGTATCGTATTACCCAGTAACTAGGTTGTGGAGGTCAGACAGGCAGTCGCTCCATGTAAAATACTGGTATTCAGCTGCATCTGGTTAGACTGGAAGCTGACCCCAAGATAGTTGGGAATAGGCTAGGCAGATTTAATTGACAATAAAGGTATAATATTTGTACAGGCGTCTGCTGATGATAAAGCGCCTTTAACCAAAGGGTTCTGTTACATTTTTAAAAGCATTTATTTAACTTGCAATGTTCGTACGTAAATTGCCCGCTACAAAATTTTCAAACCATTTTTCGAACACTTGTTGGTTTCCGATAGAGCTGAAATTTGGCATACTTATGTAAGTCCAAGCCCGGTAGGGCTAACTTCGAGAAAGAGGTCAACCGTCGAATCCAACTCGGCTGGGCGGCGTTCATGAAGTTACGTGGTATCTTCTCGTCTCACATACCACAGTGTCTCAAGACGAAAGTCTATGACCAGTGCGTGTTGCCAATGATGACTTATGGAACCGAAACGTGGTCGCTCACAATGGGCCTCATCAGAAGGCTTACAGTCACCCAAAGGGCAATGGAGACGGCAATGCTCGGAGTTTCCTTGCGTGATAGAATCAGAAATGATGATATCCGCAAGAGAACTAAGGTTACCGACATAGCCCGAAGAATCGCCAAACTGAAGTGGCAGTGGGCATTGCTCGCAGAACAGATGGTCGATGGGGCTGAAAAGTTCTGGAGTGGCGACCGCGTACCGGAAGATGCAGCGTTAGATGGCCTCCCACAAGGTGGACCGATGACCTGGTGAGGGTCGCGGGTAGCCGATGGATGCGAGACGCACAGGACCAGTCGTTGTGACGAAACGCGCCGGGAGGCCTATGTCCAGCAGTGGACGTCTGACTCTCGGCTGAAATGATGATGATGATGATGATGTAAGTTCAGTGACAATGCAATATTATGAAACCATCGAGCTGATCCGTTGAATGCGCCGAGATGTAGGGACTGGAACTCCTTGATGGCAAATGGTAGGACAGTTCAATATGGGCCAATACTTCTCATTACACATGACGAGGAGGGTCTTATGCTTGTTTTAAAAAAAATACTTTTAATTTATTTTTCTAACTCACCGCAAAAACTCGCATAAGGGGCTTTGCTCGAATATTAGGTTCTGGCGGGTTTATTGAAGCTGTAGCGCAAATTGAGTTCTAGAAACCGTGGAATTAAATAAATAAATGTCGTACTTGTGTAGCGTTTCCGCAAGAACCCGCCGCTTCTACGCAACCATCCACCGGTCGCTGGCTCCATCTACTGGGCAAGAGCGCTCTTCAACAAGATGAAACAACCAATCATGAAGTTTCAAAAGGTATTTTAATCTGCTCATTTACTACCAAGGTCTGTTCATGAACTGCACTTATCTTATTGTGTAAAATATGCGCAAGTTCACAAACCCACGCCACAAAACAACGCCAGCAAAAGTCGATAAGAATTCTCACAACGTATTAGTTTGACGTTTAGTTTGACTTACGACCTTCTATTTTCAAGTTTTCGCCAACAAATGATTGAAACTCACAATTTCATCAACTTAGCATAAGTCAAGATGGCCCAGTGGTATAGAGCACACAGATTGAAGCGCAAATCAGTGTGCCACAAGTTCAAATCCCACGTAATTGTTGACTTTTTGTAAGTTCTTAACATTTTATTTTAACATATCCGTGATTATTCGTTAACAAACACTGTATTATATTGTGTTTACTTTCGTTTTAAACAGCTATATCTTTTAACTTGTGCCATCGCCTTATCTTAAGAATGCAGTGAACTCGCTATCAATTTTGTTGACAATAATCATGATTCTATTTTGTTTTTTATTCTTCTACCCGCACTGTTCTAACATAATAGTTCAATTTATTTTTCTCATCTAATTGACGATTCTGTGAGAACTAAAGTTCTTTTAACAGAAATTGAGGTTTAGTTTCAATCTTCTTTTCGTCAAGAAAATGAACAATTAAGCTATGACCTCAATACATTCATTGTGACGTTACATAAAAATAAAATGTTTACAAAGTCTAAATCATATATCACTTTTCAATAAATAAGTGGATATAAACAATTATATTTTATTTTATAAAAATTTTAATATCCTTTCATTGTTACGTTATTCATATTATGAATGGTCTAAGTGGGTATACTTCCAACAAACAATCTTACACGTAACATAGATAACGGTTACAAGATAACTTTTTTGTCTAGGTAACAATTCAACGTCACAATTCTCATAAATGTTTAATTTTTAAATATAAAGAATAAACATTTTTATTAAACACGTCTTTTTATTTCCACCTTACAACATCGAAAAGATGTAACAACTAAATAATTGCAAATTACGAATGTGATTCTTCTTGTGGTTAATAGATCATATTCGTAATTTGCAACTATTTAGTGCAAAAAATGCAATAGTATTTTTCT
Organism: Polia nebulosa; assembly: GCA_951329385.1. Lineage (NCBI taxonomy): Eukaryota > Metazoa > Arthropoda > Insecta > Lepidoptera > Noctuidae > Polia > Polia nebulosa. The sequence continues at coordinate 11,378,124 of OX589605.1, forward strand.
ACTATAGGTATTATAACTATGTTATAATACCTATAATACCTACCTATAATACCTATAATACCTACCTGAGAATAAAGGGGATGTACAGGACTGCAACAACTATCGAGGGATAAAGCTCATGTCACATACTATGAAAGTATGGGAGAAAGTGATAGAGAAAAGATTGCGAGAGGAGAGTGAGATTACCCCGAACCAGTTTGGGTTTATGCCAGGTCGAGGGACAATGGAAGCCACCTTCGCTCTCCGTCAATTGTGCGAGAAGTACAGACGTGTGCACAAGAACTTGCACATGGTGTTCATTGATCTTGAGAAAGCGTATGATAGGGTACCTCGGGATGTGTTGTGGTGGGCCTTGAAAGAGAAAGGTTTGCCTGGGAAGTATGTTGAGTTGATTCGTGCTATGTACAGACAATCTAGTACCTACGTCCGGTCGGCTGCTGGCAACACCGATAAGTTCAGTGTGGCTGTAGGCTTGCATCAAGGGTCGGCTTTAAGTCCTTACCTCTTCCTGTTGATTATGGACGCTCTTACGTCGGAAATACAGGAAGAGGCACCCTGGTGCATGCTGTTTGCCGACGACATTGTTCTGGTCGGTGAAGATGGACCTGAGATCCAGAGCAGATTGGATAAATGGCAACAGAAGCTGGAGAAAGTTGGCTTGAAAATCAGCAGAACCAAAACTGAATACATGTTCTGCGATTTCGGCGGTCTCTCCAGTTCTGAAGCTGTAGTGCTAGATGGCGCGCTTCTTCCAGTCTGCTCCGATTTTCGGTATCTCGGTTCACTCGTGCAAAGCGATGGCGAAATAGATCGGACTGTTAAGCACAGAATTAACACTGGATGGATGAAATGGCGGCAGGTCACCGGGACTATCTGTGACTCCCGCATTCCCCTAAAACTTAAGGGGAAGATTTATAAAACAATGGTCAGACCTGCTGTCTTGTATGGTTCAGAATGTTGGGCCACAAAAGGGATGAATGAAAAGCAATTGCATGTAGCTGAGATGAGAATGCTAAGAGCGATGTGTGGTGTTACGCGCATGGATAGAATTAGGAATGAGTATATAAGAGGAAGTCTGAAAGTGGCACCGCTGACTGAAAAGTTGTGTGGAAATCGGTTGTCGTGGTATGGGCATGTGATGTGGAGGAATGAAGAAAATGTCGTGAGGAAAGTCTTGTGTATGGATGTGGATGGCTATAAGAGTAGGGGAAGGCCAAAGAAACGATGGTTGGACTGTGTGAAAGAGGATATGGGTAAAAAAGGGGTGACTACAGAGATGACGACTAATAGAGGAGTATGGAAGAAAAAGACATGTTGCGCCGACCCCAAATAAATTGGGATAAGGGCAGGAGAATGAAATGATGTATTGTAACTATGTTAATATAGATTGGGAATTTTCAAAGTAAGAAATATCCGCAACGGACCGACCATGATTTGAACTCGGGCTACGTTATTTGCGAATCCAACACTTAGTTCATACGGCTACCAGCACATGACATATTTGCGCGAATTTTATCAATGCAATGGTAAGAACAAGTCGCCTCTGTGACTGTGTGATGCGTATTCAATGGCACATAAAAATAATAATGATGTTTTTAAGCTCAGTGCGACGACAGTTTCTTAGTGTGTGTTATCTGTGGAATGTGGATACTCATACACGCGCACACATACGCACGGAAGTATCGTGCTCGCTCGGTTCGTAGCAATGTAATCTTTAGCGTTCTTATGGACTTTTACGGCCTGACTGTACCTTACGCAAAAAAAACTATGCAGCGCAAATTGAAGTTTTGTGCAAAATAAAAATTCAAAAGTTTCAAAAAACCTTTTGTCAGTGGGGTCGTATAAAACTTTAATTTTTTTTAATTTCCTTCATTACTTCGCTGCCACTGTGGCGAAGTTGTCAACAGCCTCGGACACCACGGCAGCAATAGACGAATCAATTGACTTAAGAATTCTTACGTCAATTGATTCGTCTTAACCTTGCGAGTGCTACTAAAGACATGACAGTAATCAAAATACAATATGGCGACATCCAGACGCCATACTGTGGATAAGAAAATAATTAAAGTCTACGAATTATATTAAGTGGGGTATCAAAATAAAGGGTTCGACGAGGCGATCCCAAAAATATAACTCACTAAAATGTAAAAATGAATTTTAAAAAAATAAATAAAAAAAAACCGACTGTAAATGCAGTCTGAGGCATGAAATCAATAATTGAACTAAAATAACTGCCACCAACTGCATCAGACTGGTTGAAAAGTGACTTGTTTGGAACTTTTTAGTTGCTTTTTACAGTCGAGTTTTTTGAAAATATTAATTTTTTTTTTTAAATTAAAATCCATCTAGCCGTTTACGCTACAGAATGTGCCGACGAAATAGACATAGGTACATACACACTTTCAAAAACCATTATTCTCCTTCTGGAGCAGTCAGTTAAAAACAACACTGCGCTGCAAGGGCATAGATATTAGAATAACACGATATGATACGATATATTGGGTCCTTACATATGAAAATGGTGTTTTTTTCTCACAAATAGAGAACCTCGTCACTTCTATGAATTAAAATATTCATCAATTGCTTGATATTATATCGAATAATGACCGTCATAGATAACTGCCAATAGTAAAAAAAACCTTATTACTTATAGTTTTATAAACAAAAAAAAATACCATAAAAATGACTCCTCTTTTTGTTAGCAGAAATGACCACTATATTTGTTTTAACTTTTTTTTTTTTGGGGGGTGGGCAATCATCTTATGGCTTCTTCCGCTCTAGGGTGGAGCGGAAGGGCGTGTCAGACTCTTACTGACTAAAACCCACCCCTGTTCCTCCATGCCATGTTGCCTACATGCCCAGGGGCGAGGTAACTCTTTCGAATTTATCCTCAACCCCCGGGCAGGCATTGGCCGTGGCAGGCCCCGTCCTTTTGCTGACAACTCTTTGAGGCGCGCGTGGAACACTACGCGCCGTCGACTCTCGGGCCTGGTGCTGATCGGACGGCGAGTTACCCACTACTCGCCGTCCAACATTAACACACAAAACAAACATACACACACACACACAAATTAGTGTTCATAGTTGTTAAATAAATTAAGAAAATGTTAGTATGAGAAATGCAACTTCTATAAAATTCTCCATACAAAACGCTGATTTCATAGGTACCTAATACAATGTAATTTTGGCTGGGTGTTCTGACCTTCCATTTACTATCCCTGATAAAGAAAGTTTCTTTTCCAATTTGAGAACTATTTCAATCTTAAAGCTCGTTTTCACTGAAGATATTAACAGTGGGCATTGAACAATAGGGTATTTTACTCTATATGAGAAAAAAACTAAAAATATATTATTGAGATAGCTTAAGCAAAAAGCAGTCGGAAAATATTAGTTTAAGTTCATGAATAACAAAATAAATTTTAAAATTCAATTCAAAGTTTTCAGTTTTTTTAATCTGTTTTTTAACACGCCATGTTATACGTCATACGGCTATGTAAACTATAAAGTGTCAACTGTCAACTGATCAGCGCATCTAGGCTTTGTACTTTTATTTACATAGCCAACTGACATCATGACCATAGAGCAATATGGCGTCCAATGCGTCCAGCGTTTTCGACAATTACGCGCGAAATTTAAATGTATTTTTATGGCACTTATTGATTGAATAAAAAATTTGTATCTTTTTTTATTGGTTTGTTAGCACTATAATTGAGACACTTTTCAAACATGGGTGTAATACCCTATTAAAAACTTTCCAGGTGCCAGAACTAAACAACTGCGAACAAAAGAAGGAAGCCTTCGCGCAGTACAAAGCCTTCTCCAAGATAATCAAGGAGTACGAAGAAGCCAAGTACAAGGAGTGGGTGCACGGGGCAGCGCACTTTGTGGAAAACATGATGAAGAAGAATGTGCTGAAAGTGGAGTTTATGAAGGAGCCTGGTATGTTGTGTTATCCTGACTAACGGGATGGTTCCTAGGTAAAAAATAAATTATTCTATTTATTCCGTAAGTTAGATTATCAAAAAATATTCGACACGTATTTTTTGCTTTATAAAATCAATGAAAAATGACGTGTCAGACTCTTACTGACTAAAACCCACCCCTGTTCCTTCCCTGCCTGAGTGCCCAGGGGTGCGGTAACTCGTTTTCAGAATTTATCCGCTACCCCTAAGCATGCAGGCACCGGTCGCGATGGGCCCCGTCAGTGGTGGCTGACTACATCTCTTTGAGGCGCGCGTGGAACACTACGCGCCATCGACTCACGGGCCTGGTGCATCAAAGGAGTGGGGGCTTGATACGTCACTTTTGAGTAAAAATTGGTACAATTTTAACTCGAAGTGTGACGTCATGCGAAATTTCAATTTCAACGCACTGTATCGTCTTAATTTTTAGGGCTCCGTACCCAAAAGGTAAAACGGGACCCTATTACTAAGACTCCGCTGTCCGTCTGCCAGGATGTATCTCATGAACCGTGATAGTTAGACAGTTGAAATTTTCACAGATGATGTATTTCTGTTGCCGCTATAACATCAAATATTAAAAACAGAATAAAATAAATATGTGAGGGGGCTCCAATACAACAAAAATGTGACTTTTTTGCTGTTTTTATAGATAATGGTTCGGAGCCCTTCGTGCGTGAGTCCGACTCGCACTTGGCCGGTTTTTTTGTTTACGTGACAAAAGGAAAAATACGTGTCCAATGTTTTTTGGTATTCTGAGTGACGGACTAACTAGATTTTTTTAGTCATAATCCCAATTCTACTTAGTATAAATGCGAGAGTTTGAATGGATGGAGGGATTTTCGTTACTCAATTACGCCAGAACGGCTGAATGGATCTGGTTTAAATTTAGCATAGATACAGATTATAGTCTGGAATAGCACATAGGTTATAATTTGGCGAAAGTTCTAAGTCCACGCGGGCGAAGCCTCTGGCAGAAGCAAGTATTATAGATGCTAAATATCTGTTTTTTTTTTTTTGTGGGGTGGGAGATCATCCAATGACTTCTCCCGCTCTGGGTGAAACGGGAGGGCGTGTCAGACTCTTAATGACTAAAACCAACCCCTGTTCCTTCCTGCCCTTAGTGCCCGGGGGCGAGGTAACTCTATTTCGAATTTATCCTCAACCCCCGGGCAGGCATCGGCCATGACGGGCCCCGTCCCTATTGCTGAAAACTCTTTGAAGTGCGCGTGGAAACACTACGCGCCGTCGACTCTCGGCCTGGTGCTGATCGGACGGCGAGCTACCCGTTACTCGCCGTCCGCAGGCCCGGGTGCTAAATATCTGTTGGGATTATTACTGACTGATGTCTATGGTACATTTCTGGGTAAACCAAAATACATAGCAAAAGGGACATTATTTCGTTAACTTTGGTACCTAATTGATAAGTGCTGTTTATGCTACTTATAAGTTTTTAAATTTTATTTTTGTTTTTTTCCAAGCAAACGAAAGTGATGATGAGGGTAAGACTTCCAAATTATACTCACAACTTTTTTCGTGATTGCAAAGCAACAGTTTTATGAGTTTATACTTAAGGCTCTACTACCGGCCAAGTGGCGCCCTCATTGAATAAAAAATCGTAGAAAAGCATAGAAAATAAAGATTAAAGAATCCTACGTTGAGTTTGTTACTAAGAGGATAAAGTATTTTTACGTGGTTAGGACAGGACTCAAAATGTTTCGTATTCAAAGTGTCGAAAACGGCAGTTTTTGGTATCTATATAATATCTAGTCTTTATTTTCTATGTTAAGCTACTTTTTTTATTCAATGAGGGCGCCACTTTGCCGGTAGTAGAGCGTTAAACATTTCGTTCTCAAACTATCTACTTGCAGTATACGCAATATCATCATTATGTAGGTACGAAGAGATAAGAATGAGTAATTTATAATATTTTTTTCAAAAATCCTAACTCTTCTATAATCTTATAGAGGCTGCCGCACCAGCCGGGCGCGGTATGGAGTTAACGGCTGCTGGTAAAGCTCACGTGGAACGTAAGAAGAGAAATATCGGCTCCAGGACATCTTTGCAGCCCCCCGACATAGTGAACAAGGAAATCGCTGATAAGAGGAAAAGGGATAAGGCCTGTAAGTGCTATTGCTCATGATATATAATTATAATCAGCTTAGGATATATTGATTTTTTACAGAATGTGTATTTCTGTTGCCGCTATAACAACAAATATTACAAGTCGTACGTAACCCTTCGTACACGAGTTAAACTTGCGCTTAACCGGTTTTTTAAACATACTCTCCTTTTTGGGCTTCGCCGCAATAGACATAGTCAAGTAAATCTTTAGGGTACGACGGGGGCAGCAGTGGCCCGGGGTGGGTTCCTCTTGGCGGTGTCTGTGGACATTGCCAATGCCTTCAACACCCTGCCCTGGCGGACGCTGGTCCTGGCGCAGGAGAGGTCGCAAGAGGCGCCGGCCGACTTAGTGACACGCGGGGTTGCGACAGTCGTGAAGAGGATCCGGCAACTGGGACTCAAGGTGGCACTGCACAAGTCCGAGGCCATGTTTTTTCATGGTCCTCAGAACGCGCCACCGTCGGGTTCTCGGATAACGGTAGGAGGGGTTCACATCGGCGTCGAGGGGACGATGAAGCACCTGGGTGGGACTCGTCCTCGACAGCCGGTGGAACTTCGTCAAGCATTTCCGACGTTTTGCTCCCAGACTGGAGCTGGCCAGTGCTGCTTTGAAGCGGCTCCTGCCTAATCTGGGGGGTCCAAACGCCTTCTGCCGGAGGCTCTACGCGGGGATCGTGCGGTCCATGGCCCGTTACGGGGCACCGTGTGGGTGCATTCCTTGAGGCGGCGACCAGCTCGCCGGTTGAACGCGTCCCAAAGGGTCATGGGCCATTCGGTCCGAATCCGTCAATCGGATCCGAGGATACCGCACGGTCTCCTGTGAGGCGGCGAGCCTCCTTGCCGGACTGTCGCCTTGGCATCTGGAGGCAAAGGTCCTTGTATGTATATCGGGCTGGTTTCCGCAACTCCACGCCCAAGGCGCGTATTTTGCGTACAGGTGGGACTGCCAAGGTCCTTGGGCTGCTCTGGGAGTGGTGCGAGGAGGCAAAACGCCGGGGCGAAAATCCGCTGCCGCGACACCTCGCGGCTCGGCGAACGGAGCTGCGGCAGGATCTCATGGCGGCATGGAGACAGCGACTGTCGCAACCTAGCGCTGGGCACACCACCATTGCGGCGGTAGTGCCTCTCTTAGAGGAGTGGTTGGAGAGGCGTCACGGCGTCCTCCCCTTCCGCCTGACGCAGGTTCTCACCGGACACGGTTGTTTCGGGAGGTTCCTGTTTCGGATAAGGCGGGAAGAAACGCGCGGGTGTTACCACTGCGCGGATCGCCCAGAGAACACGGTGGAGCATACGGTGGAGGTCTGCCCCGCTTGGGCGGAGCACCGCCGTGTCCTCGTGGATGCGATAGGCGGTATGACCTATCGCGCCCGGCCCTGGTTCAGGCCATGGTACGGAGCGAGAGGGAATGGGGAGCAGTCTCCTCCTTCTGCGAAGCAGTAATGCTCGCACAGGCGGAGGCGGGATGGGTGAGGGAGACTCAACGGAGTGGCCCTCACTCCCCAGGGCCGTACCCGCCGCAGGAGACGTATTGGGTGTAAGACGTCGCGAGAATATCTCCAGCCACCGTAGACCCGGGCCTGCGGACGGCAATTAGTGGGTAGCACCAGGCCCGTGAGTCGACGGCGCGTAGTGTTCCACGCGCGCCTCAAAGAGATGATTGTCAGCCACCACTGACGGGGCCTATCATGGCCGGTGCCTGCATGCCTATGGGTAGTGGATAAATTCGTAACAGAGTTACCGCTCCCCTGGGCATTCAGGCAGGGAAGGAACAGGGGTGGGTTTTAGTCAGTAAGAGTCTGACACGCCCTCCCGATCCACCCAGAGCGGGAGATGTCATTGAATGATTTCCCACCCCACAAAAAAGGGCTACCTAGACCCCACTGTTTTATTTACAACAATTATTTATTTATTTAATTATATTGTTTACCTTACAGACGCGCCCAAGGCGATGTTGTAATTTCAACACACACAACTTTATAATCCTAAAGAAAAGTGAATAAAAACTTGGCTTTCTGCCGTAAAATGAATATCCTTGAAACTCTTACATGCCTCTATGTGGGTTACTCATTTTACACATAAAAACTGAATTAAGGAACATGTATAAAAAAGCAATTTCGTAAATGACCAAAGTTGCTCACGAACTCACATCAACATAAATTAATTCTAACTTTTGTATTGTAAAAATAATGGTTCTTTTCCTAAACAAAACGTAGATAGGTATTTCCTGTAAATAATTTGTAAAAGTTAACTCAAGGGACATGTTATTTTTCTTGATCCTAGGTCATGTTGATGGGTCAGTTGACCACAATTGTTGCACTTTTTGAAAATCTAAGGAGTGAAAAAAAAAACAAAAAAAAAGGAGAAATTCCCTGCCGGAGTCAGTGTTTCCTGATAGCTGTATCCTGCGGGTCTTTAAGTCACGAGTGAATAGGTAACTTCTTGGCAAGCATGCTCTATCGTCGACCACATCATCACTTCCCACTTTATTTTTTATTTTTTTGTGGGGTGGGAAATCATCTTATGACATCTCCCGCTCTGGGTGGAACGGGAGGCATGTCAGACTCTTACTGACTAAAACCCACCCCTGTTCCTTCCCTGCCTGAGTGCCCAGGGGAGCAAGGTGACTTAGTGGTCAAGCGCGAGCCTCTCAGTGATAAAACCGGCCAAGTGCGTGTGTGGAGCACGCGCAGTGTAGGGTTCCGCAATCGCCCGTTATAACATGCGGACTTAGAAGGGGGCTCTATATTTATTACACTGAAAATATTAATTAAGTTCACGGTTTTACTTAAATATGTATATAATAATTTTTTTTTTTCTGAGGATTTGTGTTTTGTGCGAAATTTTCCAAGTTTCAAGTTGGTCGACTATTACTCTTAATTAAACTAACAGAGCTAACATAACCATGATAGTTTGCCTTCAAAGATCGATATAAATATATTACTATAACGATTTTTTTAGCTTTATCCACTTTTTAGTGGGGAAGGGGGGGGGGGGGGGGCACGCCCGACTCAAACAAAAAAAAAACACTTTTTTATCAATTCGCAAACGGATCACTGAATCGAAAAATAGTATCTGCAACCCCACAATTATTTTAAAAAAAAAACCTATCAAACGATTCCCCACTCTATAGGATAGGCGAGAAAAAAAAATATCCCCACTTTACATGTACGTACTTCCACAAAAATAAATCTTTTAAACATTTTATTTTTTCGTATTCTTGGCGTGATTAATATTTTATATACCCATGCAAAATTACAGCTTTTTAGTACTAACAGTCTCTACGCTATGCCTCGGACGGACAGACCGAAACTATAAGGGTTCCATCAAGTCCTTGTTAGGATTACGGAACCCTAAAAAGGATCATATGGCGTCATTTTGTGAAGATACCATTTTCTTCTAATTTGCTAATATTTTTCAGTAATGCTGATGAGAATACCGGGACAACATTATGAGAACGTCAGATCGCCCAGTTCTACCTCCATTCTAGCTAAGGAAGGATTGGTACGTACAGATTCCACTATTATTCCAGATGCCATTCCAATACCTTCCCAAAAACATCCATTCCTACTAATTTTACCACTAAAAATATTGTAAAGGAAAATTTTGTCGTACAGTGGCTAGCGTCAGAATTAGATTTCTGCATGAGACCCTTTTTGCCAATCTACAGGTAATGAACCTGTAGATTGGCAAAAAGGGTCTCATGCGCAAAGAATGTTTGTGGTAAAATAATAGTCCATAGATTTGGTCTTCACTTCTCACATTTATTAGGAACACTGCATCACACTAGACTGAGTTTCATAAGTCCCATAGAAAATTGTATGTAGCACTTACAATTGATGATGAACAATTATTACCCATCATCCCAAGATCGAAGATCAAGGTCCAGAGAGGAGATTCCACAAGCAATATCGCAACTGTGGCCATACAATTCTGATTATCCTTGGACACGTGGACGTCTGTGTTCAGAACCCATTGCCAAGACCGCATTGTTCTTCCAATCATTATTCCAAGAAAAGTGTGGATAAGATCATACCATTTTCTAGTTAGTCTAAACTTAAGTAAAAACCTAGGAACCTTGTCAAAAGAAAGAAAGCTAGGTGAGTCTCATGAATGCCACGTCTAAAGTTAGCGTCTCTTTAGAAAAATCCCAAAGTAATACTTACAGCGTCTTCATTCTTATGCTTAAAACATTTGAATTTGACTCTGGTCCCTTTAACTCCTCGAGACATCATTTAGTGCTTTTAAGAAGTCTTTGCAATAAATTAAGTTAATTGTCAGAATCGCTCCAGATCAAGTTGGAAAAAGAAACGTCAAAGTCCAAATAACCAAAAAACAAAAAAAAAACGCCAAAAAAACGCTCCATTACACGATTTAATTATTTTTTAAGTGTTACAATATATATTTTAGTTTTATATTAAGATGAATTTAGAGAGGAGCTCGTGGCTAAAGTAATAATAGACGCACGGGTCGATCCACCAGGTTAAGCTGCGCTTGCCGGGGTTGGTCCATGGATGGGTGACCATCTTTACATACCGAGACTCCTCCGTGCCTCGTAAAACACGTTAAGCCTTTGGTCCCGGCTATCAATCGTGGATCTTTGACAGTCGTTACGGGTCGTCAGAAGCCCGAAAGTCTGACAACCAATCTTACCAAGAGGTATCGTATTACCCAGTAACTGGGTTGTAGAGATCAGATAAGCAGTCGCTCCATGTAAAATACTAGTATTGAGCTGCATCCGGTTAGACTGGGAGCTGACCCCAAGATAGTTGGGAAAAGGCTAGGCATATATTAAGATGACTTTGGACGTGGGAGTATCGATATCGATTAATTGCGATTACTTCGATGCTTCTGTATCACATTCATCAGTTATCAACTAAGGTTACCTAACTTTCTTTCGCCTGTTTTTCAAAATTCATTATTTTTCTTCCATTCAACCTTCAGCACTAAAATAAACTGGCCAAGTGCGTGTCGGATTTCGCACATTAAGGGTTCCGTACCAAATATTGGTATTTGTTAGTAAGCTATACGTAATAATAAACATTATCACCAAATTTCAAGTTCTTAAGTCAATAATTCTTCGTAGCAATATTTTGTAACAGACGACGAAGGGATGGACAGATAGACAGACGGACACGTGAGTGACAACAATAGGGCTCCGTTTGGACCCTTCGGGTACGCTACGGAACTCTATAAAGCATCTTCGTTGCTTTATCCTGGTGGTTTGATTAGTCAATATTTTACTATTCTTATTTATTATCAAAGAACATTTTCATAAACAAGCTTTTAAATTCATAGACAAAATTTCGTCTCTGTGCTGTTGACCGTTACCGTTGTGGACCGTTGGAGCTAATCATGGATCTCTGTTCCAGTCATGGTTGCAAATGAATTGTCATCGGAACTGAACCAACGTGTAAAAATTCTACTCCGTAAGATGAGATTTGGAAAGAATTTGTGAGCTCTTTGCTAATTACTTTCACACAACCTTTCTGATGATTCCTCCGCAACTCGCAGCTATGGTTCGAACGGCTGTGTTTCCAACTGTGATTTATGTACAATTGAAATTGACATAGCGATCGTTCATAGGCATTTAAAGTCCCTTGACTTAACCAAATCTGCTGGCCCCGATGCCCTACCTGCTGTCTTCTTAGTTAGGTGTGCTGAAGAACCAGCTTTGCCTGTGTCACTTCTCTTTAAAATGTCGATATCTGAAGGTATTGTACCTTCTTTATGGAAATTTGCTTTTATATCACCCATCCATAAGAAGGGTGTTATAGACAAAATTGAAAACTACAGGCCAATTTCTAAGCTCTGTCTGCTAGCTAAAGTATTGGAAAGCATAGTTTACACTCAGTTGTACAGCAGTATGGTTTCTAATTTTTGTCCTCAACAACACGGGTTTCTGAAAGGAAGGTCTACAGTCTCTAACCTAGTTCTGTTCACAGATTATGTTACTGAGCACGTGGATGATGGATCCCAGGTCGATGCAATTTATAGCTTTCGATAGAATTGACCATGACATTCTACTGAGGAAGCTTTTCGACTTGGGTATTAGGGGAGCCCTATACAGATTGTTTTCTTCTTATGTGCCAAATGGGACACAAGCGGTGGTTCTCAATGGATTTATGTCCTCCTGGTCAAACATCCCCTCTGGTGTGCCGCAGGGCTTCCTACAAGGGCCATTGTTATTTGTGCTTTTCATTAATGACATCTAAATACCTAATGTTTGCAGATGACATGGACATCTATACATCAGATAAGAGTTTTAATGACGCTAGACTTTTGTAGGCTGGCATATCTAGATTAGTAAGCTATTGTAGAATAAATAAATTAGATATTAACATATCCAAATGCTCAGTTACGAGTATTACCTTTATCCGAAAGAACCTTCCAGTCATATTCGACTACTCAATTGCAAATCAGCCTTTAACTCGAACTCATGTCACCAGAGATCTTGGTATTCTTCTGGATAATAAATTTACCTCTGAGTGCCATGTCGACCATATCGCCAAAAAAGCTTCCAAAGCCTTGGCTTTCATCATCCGTAATGCAAGTTAATTCAATAAAATGAAAACATTAAAAATTCTGTATTGTACTTACATCCGCAGTCATCTCGAATATGGTAGTCAAGTTTTGGAATCCGAATTAAGAAGAGCATTCTGACAGACTGGAACAAATACAAAGAAAATTCACGAGATACTTGAGTTACAAAAAATCCCTTATCCGAGGTACAACGATAGATGCGCTCGTTTCCACTTACTTCAACTTGTAAATCGGAGGAATATATCTGACATACGTTTCCTAGTGAAAATAGCACAATCTAGGATTGATTGTACCGAACTTATTTCTAAGCTGTCTCTGAATGTTCCCCCTCGAGACTCTCGTTTAAGATATCTTCTTCATGTATCACTCAGCCAAAGCATTCAACAAAATTGTTAAGGATTAATACCTTTCATTAGATTTGTTTGCAAGCAGCTTAGCGACCATTAGTACTGCTTTATCCGATAACTATATGGCTTCTGATGTTTTTAATAGTGGTTGCGCATACCTACGCAGGTACTTAATTTAATGTTATACTTAGTGTTGGTGAATAGGTTAATCGATTTTACAACTTGTATTACAATACTCTATTACTAACTGTGGAGGCTTGTAAATGACTTATTGTGAATAGGGTACTTTACTTCAGACGAGAAAAAAACTAAAAATATATTATTGAGATAGCTTAGGCAAAAAGCAGTTTTTTTTTTGGGGGGGGTATGGGAAATCATCCAATGACTTCGCCCGCTCTGGGTGGAGTGGGAGGGCGTGTCAGACTCTTGCTGACTAAAACCCACCCCTGTTCCTTCCCTGCCTGAGTGCCCACGGGTGCGGTAACTCATTTTCAGAATTTATCCGCTATCCCTAGGCGTAGGCAAAAAGCAGTCGGAAAATGTTAGTTTTAGTTTATAAAATAACAAAATGAATTTTAAAATTCAATTCAAAGTTTTCAGTTTTTTTAATCATTTTTTTAACACTATGGAATGGTAGCCGCCATGTTATACGTCATACGGCTATGTAAACTATAAAGTGTCAACTGATCAGCGTATCTATGCTTTGTATTTTTATTTACATAGCCAACTGGTGTCATGACCATAGAGCAATATGGCGTCCACTGCGTCCGGCTTTTTCGTCAAATTACGCGCGAAATTTGAAAATGTAAAATTTAAATGCATTTTTATGGCACTTATTGATTGAATACAAATTTTGTGTTTTTTTATTGGTTTATAAACACTATAGAATTGAGAAACTTTTCAAATATGGGTGTAATACCCTATTATCTTACTGTTACTCTTGTTTAATAGCTGTAACTGTGCTAACAAAATAAAAATTAAAAAATAAAAATTTATTTTTATTTTATTTTATTTATATTTATTTATATTTTACTTTCATTTATTAACCCATACCGACATTACAATGCATTTTTGTTAAAAATCATTACATTGCAATACTTAAAATTAAATTATTAAAATTAAATATTAAATAAAATTACATTGATTAAATAAAATTACACTGTTAAAAACTTACATTATTAAAATTAGATTATGTTAAATTAAATTAAATTAAAATTACAATCAATAGTATTATCATCTTTGCAGGTACACACAGCGAAATATTATAGTCACTATTTGATTAGTACATGCACATAATCGAGTCAGAAAAGATGCCTTGAGTCTCCTAAAGAGCCCGTAAAAATCAGTAACTCTGTTCTCTACGAACATGCCGGTCGCACTACACCGCCAGGGCAGCTTTAATATAGCTCTAAATGCGTTATTATATTGCACACGAAGAGTGTTACGAGTATAAGCACTCTTCGTGTACTTGTACCAGAGTTGACTGGTGTAGAACGACTGACAGTAAGCAAGAAGAAGTGGTTCTAATTGGGTAGATGATCAAAAAATGTAATTAGTCCGTCAGTAAGAATAGCTAAAAATATTGGACACGTAGATATTTTTTCTTTTGTCACGTAAACAAAAAACTGGCCTAGTGCGTTTCGGATTTCGCACATTAAGGGGTTCCCGTACCAAATATTGGTACGGGAACCCCTTAATGGTTAGTAAAGTATACGTAATAATAAACATTATCACCAAATTTCAAGTTCATAGGTCAATGGGAAGTTAAAAAATTCTTCGTAACAAAATTTTGTGACAGACGACGGTCGGACAGACAGACGGACACGTGAGTATACAATATTAACCCTAAAAATGAAGACGACAAAGTGCGTTGAATTTTTTTTTAATGTTTGATAGGCTCGCGTTTGACCACTATCTCACCTGATGGTAAGCGATGATGTGGTCGAAGATGGAGCACGCTTGCCTAGAAGTAACCTATCCACTATTTTGCAAGACGTCACACCTGAGTTAAAAATGGCCTGAACCTTGATGCGTTTTACCTTTGTCATTTTTTATTGATTTGAAAAAGGAAAACGTACGTGTTCAATATTTTATGATAATCTAATATACGGACTTAATAGATTTTTTTTTAACCGTCCCTATTCAGCTTGCAATATTTGACCCGAACAAACAAATATTGCAAGTTAAATAGAAGCTCGTAAAAAATCATGTTTCTTCTACCCATCCAGTTGGACGTAACCTGGCGTGACCTCACTGTACATAAGCTACTCCAGGAGTACAATCTAACCTTCCAGCCTAACTTCGACGACTACATATTCCTCGTTATCCGAGAAGCTGAACTGTTGGAACAACTTGGTAAGTGTTCTTCTTCTTAGCGTTTCGATGGCATAAATAATATACTTTACTAGCTTCTGCCAGCGGCTTCGTCCACGTGGAATTAGTACCTACTACACACAAATTTCCAACCCTCACTTTAACTCCATAAGGGATAAATTTTTAAAAACCCTTTCGTAGTGCTCCCCTACATTATAAAAGGAAGCCGTGTGCAAAATTTCACGTTCCTAGTCCCAGTAGTTTCGGCTGTGCGTTGACATGTCAGTCAGTTTCTCTTTTCATATAATAACGGGTGTAAAAAGACAGTTTCCGAAGCCTAAAGCCACATATTCTTACCCATTATTTGGATCATTTTTTTCCACTACCATACTTGGGAATCCACTGGTTCTGGAGATATTGAAGGTCAAAGTTGCAATTTTTTTTATTTTAACTTTTATGAAAATGAATTCCAAGTGTTATTACTAAACATTTTTCTTAAGAAATACTCTTGAATTTTCTAAATTTCGAAATTCGTATGTGCAATTACAAAAACTCAATCAATATCTAACGTATCCGAGAAGTACCTACGTGGCTTAGAGCGAAGTGGCAGGGTTTAACTCCACTTGCCTGGGTTTGCGTTACATTGCGCGCAATTAAAAATAGTATTTTTTTTCATACCTAAAAATAAAAGTCGTTTCCCAGCAATAATTTTTGCGCAAAACTACTTTTTTAGACGTACAGTATGCGTAGTTAATGGCTCTGTGACGTGTCTTTTTACGTCCTGTATATAGATTAATTAAATACCTTGCCTGCCAGCCCAGTATTCGACCAATTCAATTTTGAAAAACCTCAATTATGTATACGGTTGAAAACAGATGAAACTCACCCTGTGATCATCGTATTTTCAGAAAAAATGAAAATATCCTTTGCAAGAAATACAGTGGACAGAGAAGGGTTTAAAGAAAAATTTTAACCGAATAGAATAGTAAAAAATAGTTTGATATTCTCAATAAATAATTTAGAAATTGCTCCGCAAAAATAAACTTTGGCGTTGAACATCTCTGTATTTTCAGCGATAACAACATTATTTTTATTAAGAATAGAATAGAATTAGCATTTTATTAAAAACTTTGACCGGAAAATTACTTAATTTATTGTGTATATTCTGAATAATCTAAAGAAACCCCGTAAAATAAATGCCTATTTGCATCATCAACACAATTATTGTGTTCAATTTTCAACCTTATTTGAAGGTATCTCAAATCGTAGTCAGTTCGCGCCTTAACTAAGAAAAAGGAATCTGGCATTACTGTATTTGTTAATCGTGATAGTATGGACTGCTTGCTTTTCTTTCTCCAGGTTTCAACCTACCATCATGCATTCGTGACGTAGCCATGCAGAAGGCTCGGCTGTACTATGAACTGGAATCGCTAACCAGAGTGATAGAGAAGTACAACAAGAGTGTGCTCTCACTCAGTCATTCGGAGACCTTCCTTATGAAGCGACATTTGCTGGACATGGAGAGGCACATCCTGCCAGGGCTCACTAGGGTCACGTGGAGCGCGCTTAGCATCGGAGAGTATATCAAGGATATTACTAAAGGTTTGTTGCTGCCATAGGTAGGATGCATTGACGTATAAAGCAGACGAGAGAGCCTAGGTTTACATGCTATGAACTAGCACGGATAGACGGCGACGCCTACCAATTCCGATTTGGAACTTGTTGGTAACTGGTCGTACTTTTCATTTTTGGTTTGGGATATCATCCAATGATTTCGCCGGCTCTGTGTGGAGCAGGAGGGCATGTCAGACTGTTACTGGCTAAAACCCACCCCTGTTCCTTCAGCTGCCTCTGTGCCAAGGGCCGCGGTAACTCTATTTTGAATTTATCCGCGACCCCAGACAGAACTATTCGTGCTAGATCTGCGAAAATTAAAATTGCTGAAAAGTATGACTCTGCAGTCATGAGGGCTTTCGTTGGGGTTTTGGTTAGATAGCTAGTTTACCTACCATGAGCTCGAGCGAGAGGTCTCATGACTGCAGAATTTTTATGTTTGTATGTGTCTCACAATTTTTGTGACTAATAGCTATGGACTCTGTCTGAATAAATAAATTATATTATTATTCCATTTATTTCTATGTTTTATCTTACAATTTACATTTTTAAATATTAAAATATAAAAAAAAACATTTAAAAATATAAGAAATAGTATCCCACCGGTATCGGGATAGGGTCCAAGCTACTTGTGGTCAGGGCTCCTGAGAGAGGAACCTCCTAACTATGCGCGCCGTGTCAAGGAGTACTGCCTTCTGGATCAAGCCCTTGATTCAGCCGCCTAACGAGAGCCTCCTGAGGTGTTGATCGAGGCTCGTGGCTATTAAGCCATTGGCTGACACGACTATCGGTACAATGATCGCTGAGTCCTCATCCCACATGTCGACAACCTCGCGAGCCAAGTCAATATACTTGATTTGTTTATCTTTCTCGGCTTTCACGAGGTTCTCGTCATGTGGGACGGTAATTTCAACAATCATTGCACGCCTCTCGATTCGGTCCATCACCACTATATCAGGCTTATTGGCTACAATAGTCCTGTTTGTGATGATGGACCGATCCCAGTACAATGAAGAGATATGACCATTATCGAGAACTGGGTCGGGCACATACTTATAGTACAGCACTTCCGATTCCACAAGAGAGTATTTCAGAGCAAGTTGCTGATGGATAATCCTGGCTACAAGGTTGTGCCTATGCAAGTACTTACCGTTAGCTAGACGAGAATAACCAGAGATTATGTGGCGGATTGATTCTCCCAGACGTGATGACATGCCCGACATATGTCAACCGTGCCGTCCTTCACAATAAATCGCCGGTAGTTTTTCGTCATGATAACTTCGTCCATACTTGCACCGACAAAACCTTCGGTTTCCCCAAAGAGGTCACCGACACGCAGCCAGGCTGCGGATGCTAGTTGGTCTACATCGGGCATCTAGGGCCCGGAGGCCCGGCGCCAGTTCTCGTTAGCCAAAGAGAGTGGGGGTAAGGCCCTTGTCCACCGCCACTACATCTCGATGCATACCCACGTCAGCAGCTAGGAAATATTCCCTCAGACTGCATACCTCGCGGTTGTGGAGGGTCTTAGCATTTAAAAAGCCTCGACCTCCACACTTCCGCTGGATATACAGTCTCATCACTGACGAACGTGGGTGATGCATTCGGTATGCAGTTACGAGTAGTAGTGTACGGACCCGCCTATCCAAGGCGTCAAGTTCTGTTTGAGTCCATTTGAGTACGCCGAAAGAGTACATCAATACCGCCATGACCCAACCGTTGAAGGCACGCACCTTGTTTCCGCCTGAAAGAAGGCTATTGAATACCTTCTTCAGGCGGCCATTGAAGCGCTCCTTCAACGATTGCTTCATGTCAGTGGCATTGATACCTAACGCTTACGACATACCCAAATACTTATATAATATTATTATTCCATTTATTTAACTTTATATACATATTATTTAAATTTTTAAATATTCAAATATAAAGTAATATAAAAACATTTAAAAATATAAAAAAATAGTAGCCCACCGGTATCGGGATAGGGTCCAAGCTACCGGTGGTCAGGGCTCCTGAGAAAGGAATCTCCTAACAATACGAGCCGTGTCCAGGAGTACCGCTTTCTGTATCAAGCCCTTGATCCAGCCGCCTAACGAGAGCCTCCTTAGGTGTTCGTCGAGGCTCTTGGCTATTAAGCCATTGGCCGTCACGACTATCGGCACAATGACTGCTGTATCCACCTCCCACATGTCGACAACCTCGCGAGCCAGATCAAGATATTTTGTTTATTTATCTATCTCAGCTTTCACGAGGTTCTCGTCATGAGGGACCGCTATATCAACAATCATTGTGCGACGCTCTAGTCGATCTATCACCACTATGTCAGGCTTATTGGCAACAACAGTCCTGTCAGTGATGATAGATCGATCCCAATATAACGTGATATTGCCATTTTCGAGAACTGGGTCGGGCTCATACCTATAGTACGGTACTTCCGATTCCACAAGATTGTATTTAAGAGCAAGTTGCTGGTGGATAATCCTAGTTACAAGGTTGTGTCTATGCAAATAGTCTCCGTTAGCTAGACGAGAACAACCAGAAATAATGTGTCGGATTGATTCCCCAGGCCGGTGGCATGCCCGACAGATGTCAACCGTACCGTCCTTCACAATGTATTTCCGGTAGTTATTCGTCATCATAACTTCGTCCATAATTGCACAGACAAAACCTTCGGTTTCCCCGAAGAGGTCACCAAAACGCAGCCAGGATACGGACGCTAACAGATCTACATCGGGCCCATGTAGGACCCGGTAAAAGCGTCCGTGAAGCTCCTTGCTCTGCCATACTTCCCTGCGGTCATTAGTATCCAGTACTATTGGTTTGCGCCAGTTCTCGTTTGCCAAAGAGAGCGGGGTGAGGCCCTTGTCCACAGCGACCACATCTCGATGCATACCCACGTCGGCTTTGAGGAAGTATTCCCTAAGGCTGCATACCTCGCGGTTGTGTAGGGTCTTAGCGTTTAAGAAGCTACGACCCCCACACTTCCGCGGGATATACAGCCTCATCACCGATGATCGTGGGTGATGCATCCGGTTTGCGATCATCAGCGTACGGACCCTCCTATCCAGGGCGTCTAGCTCGGTCTGAGTCCATTTGAGTATGCCGAAAGAGTACATCAAAACCGGCATGACCCAACCGTTGAAGGCGCGCACCTTATTTCCGCCTAACAAAAGGCTATTAAATAGCTTTTTCAGGCAGCCAAAGAAGCGCTCCTTCAGCGATTGCTTCATGTCAGTAACGTTAATGCCTAACGCTTCCGACATACCCAAATATTTGTATGTTTCGGTCGAGGAGAGGGATCTAAGGTTTATGGAATCCGAGAGTTGAATCCCTTCGTATTCCATAATCCCTCCTCGCTTTACATGCATGACTGCACATTTGTCCACACCAAATTCCATCCTGATGGCGCTACTGAAAGTTTCAGTTACCTTCAGTAACTCATCAGTCGCAAATTGTTGGGGGCAAAGAGTTTCAGATCATCCATGTAAAGAAGGTGAGATATGGCCTGATCACCTCTTCTCAACCGATAGCCCAGGCCTGAATCCTCCAGCAATGTGCTTAGAGGATTCAGGGCTAAGCAGAACCAAAGTGGACTCAAACTGTCGCCCTGAAATATTCCCCGTTTAATCCATATAGGCTCATCGTTCCCCTGATTTGGTCGACATCCTGGATAGCGAAGGACTGTCTTCCATTGCCCCATACATGACCCAAGGAAGGTGCGGAGAGTTGCATCTATTTTGTACAACTCCAACACCCTCATGAGCCATGTATGTGGAACAGAGTCGTAGGCCTTCTTATAATCTATCCAGCATGTCGACAAATCCGTGTGGGATCGACGAACCTGCTGGCTTATGGGCATGTCTATGAGGAGTAGCTCCTTAGTACCGCGGAACCCGTTCCTACATTCATTCTGAGATGCAGACATAATTGAATTACTGTCAATGTGCAGATTAATTTTATTAATTTTTTATTATTATTATTTCGTTTATTTATTTTTTCACATATAATTTACATTTTTAAATATTTTTAAAAGAAACATAAAAAAAAACATTTAAAAATATAAAAAATAGTAGTCCGCCGGTATTGGGAGCAGGGTCCAAGCTACCGGTGGTTAGGGCTCCAGAGACAGGAACCTCCTCACAATGCGAGCCGTATCAAGGAGTACTGCCTTCTGTATCAGGCCCTTGATCCAACCGCGCAACGACAGCTTCGACAGGTGGTCGTCGAGGCTTTTGGCCATCAGGCCGTTGGCGGTAACGACTATCGGCACAATGACAGCCGAGTCCACATTCCACATATCGACAACCTCGTGTGCTAAGTCAAGATATTTGATTTGTTTGTCTTTCTCAGCTTTCACGAGGTTCTCGTCTCGATGATAGACCGATCCCAGTACAACGTTACATGGTCATTTTCGAGAACTGGGTCGGGCGCATACTTATAATACGGTACCTCAGAATCCACAAGTTTGTATTTTAAAGCAAGTTGCTGGTGAATAATCCTGGCCACTTGGTTATGCCTGTGCAAATACTCGCTGTTAGCAAGACGAGAACAACCAGAGATAATATGTCTGATGGACTCACCCGGACGGTGGTATGCCCGACACACGTCAACCGTCCCGTCCTTCATGATATGCCTCCGGTAGTTATTCGTCAAGATAACTTCGTCCATAATCGCACAGACAAAGCCTTCAGTTTCCCCGAAGAGGTCACTGAAACGTAGCCAGGCCACGGACGCCAAGAAATCTACATCAGGCTCATGAAGAGCCCGATAAAAGCGCCCGTGAAGCTCCTTTATTATTATTATTTAAAGAATTAAATTTGCCTGCACTGACTAACAACGCTTACATAACAAGCACACATCAAAGCCAGTTCCAGCTCGCTGCATCGCGTATGTATACTTAAAAGTGTAGCACACATATCAACTCGTAAACAGATCATGACGGCCTCAACTTGAGTCATTCGATATTCTTTGTATGAAATTCCCTATTGCAAAGTGCACTTATCAGCATAGTAACGACATCGCCACGTCTCATGAGAAGCTCGCTAACCTCCGTGCGTGGTCAACTTGCAATCCCGGCGCTTACGGCCAGTAGTCATCGCGCTTATGTTTACTTATAGCCGCGCTTACGTCTTGCGGACGCTCCGCTGGCCCCTTGAATGACGCACTTTTGAGAAACTCAACTACGGTGCGACACCACGCTTCCGGCTAGGCGGCCTAGTCGATGAGGCAGAGGTACGCTCCGGTTACGTCATTACGTGATTGGGTAAAGTTGACGCCTGTTTGGTGGTTGTTAGGCGAGGCGGTCACGATACGTTTCAGAGTTGATAAGTGTGCGACAACCTTTATTGCCATCCCAACGACGAAGCTAAAATGTTACTGGCAATACCCTTCAGACATCAATAAAGTAACGCAGACGGCTGATAATAATGATAATGACCGAGAATAAGCAATCGACTTTCTCCAAACAACAATTAAAAAAATCCATAAAATCCAGGTGAACACGCTCTACAAGCGGTGTACAAACAATTAAAGATGGTGGAAAAAGAGATCCAATTCCTGGTGGATCAGATGCAGTCCTTCGACCTGTATCCTCTGCTGAAGCCAGAGAACTATGTGGACCCTGAAACTGGCCACCCTGATCCCACGTGGCTTTATCCTTGCAAGGTAAGACATCCGGATATATTTTTGGACGATCTAAGGTTATCAAATTTCTTTATCATCTAGCAAGCTATGCCGTTTACGAGAATAAAGTAAGATTTTTTTAATTAAGTAAGTTTTGATCTCTGCAAAATATCGAGTTGTGTAGGACGATTGGAAACTTGCATGCTGATCAGCTAATGTGGGAGTCAATTAATAACACTTCTTTATTATTCTTGTTAGACGGGAAATTTAGCGCTAGATTATTACGTCATATCAGCCAAATTGGCGCTTATCATCATCATCAGCCTTTTATATGTCCTCACTGTTGGGGCACAGGCCTCATCTCTGTGAGAGGGTGTGGGCCGCCACGCGGGCCCAGTTTTTTTTTTTTTTTTGTGGGGTGGGAAATCATCCTATGACTTCTCCCGCTCTGGGCGGAGCGGGAGGGCGTGTCAGACTCTTACTGACTAAAACCCACCCCTGTTCCTTCCTGCCTTTGAGTGCCCTGGGGCGAGGTAACTCTGTTTCGAATTTATCCTCAACCCCCGGGCAGGCATCGGCCATGACGGGCCCCGTCTCTTGCTGACAACTCTTTGAGGCGCGCGTGGAACACTACGCGCCGTCGACTCTCGGGCCTGGTGCTGATCGGACGGCGAGTTACCCACTACTCGCCGTCCGCAGGCCCGGGTGCGGGTTGATGAGCGCTCATAAAGTGAGTGATTATAAGCAACTTATCTAAGATATAATCAGATTATTGCCATGAACTTGGTACAAGCATGAATTATTACGAAAATACGTTTTAGTTAAAAATTAATATTAAGTTATAATTTTTTATAATATTTTATTTATAAATAATCGGCCTACAATTTTTGTTAAGATCCGTTGTTTTACGATTCTATTCGCATTGTTGATCGAATGAGAGCGGTGGTGGCCCAGTGGTAACGGCCGCGACTTACAAGTTGTAGGTCGTGAGTTCAAACCCAGGCAGGCGCTGTACTGTGTGTAAATTATTTCATCACCACTACTCTCAAAACGGTGAAGGAAAACATCGTGAGGAAACCGGCATGTCCTAGAAACAAAAATTCGAAGACATGTGACATCCACCAACACGCATTGGGCCCGCGTGGTCGATTTATGGCCCACACCCTCTCACAGAGAGGAGGCCTGTGCCTCAGCAGTGGGCACATTAAAAGGCTGACCATGGTGTTCGAAGCGCTTTGAGTTGACGCCATCACCAAGTCGTGATAATCAGATGGATAAGTACGCACTGAACCGGAAAGAAGGCCTATAATACCCAGCAGTGAGAAATTCCAGGTTGATATGATAATGTGAATGATGTGCATCTATTTTTCAGGCCTTCTTCGTGGAACTAGAACAAGAACGTCTAAAACGTGTAGCAGCTCTGGGACGCATGTACGAACGCATCGGCCCCATCCTCAAGAAGCTGGAGTACCTGATCTTAGGCACCTGCTCCGGCACCTCGCCCGTTATGAACGCCTACTACACGTTCTGGGAGAAGAAGATCTTCTTGTGTCTTCTCAGGTCAGTAACAAATAACTAAATCGGGCCTTGGAGATTTAGAGCAAATTGGCTGTGTGTGACAGACGGACAAACAGACAGACGCACGAGTAGTCGCACGGGTTTCGTTTTTACATTCGGATGTTCGGAACACTAATATACAATACCACGGGGTCTCATCTCGAACAAAGAAAAGTTAGTTCAAACATACAAACAGTAGATGGCGTATTAGGCATCCATTTCTTATCGAAGTTTTTGTAACATTAATATTTTGAAAAAAAGTGTGGTAAAAACTGTATATTCTTATTTAATAATCTACCCTAAGCATAAAATTGTGGAATAATTGGCTCCTAATTCAAATTTAGATGTTTATTGGAACGAATCCTTAGGAATTTATGTTTCGTGTACCAGTAGATGGCGCTGTTTGAAGTTTTAGAGTTTATCCATTCGCTTCTTTAAAATTTGTATAGTGAAACATTTTGAAACAGTAAAACTGTTATGAAGAGCCAAAAATACTAAATAGTAATGCCTCAATGTGTGAGAAAATAATGGTAAGACTTAATGTAAATTCATTCAACTTGCAAGCCGTCGCTGCTAACACCATCTAGCGAGGTTTAGAGGACGGGCCCGAACGAAGAACAAAAGTTGCTTTTTGAAGTCGAAAACCCGTAGTTACGGCGGTACCGTTTCTTTGTATGGGTTGAGGCATCTGTACGCTAGTATTATGTTATCTGTGACAATACTTATGTTAGATCCTCATGAAGAGCGAAAAAAGATATAACGCTCACATTTCAATGCATGTCTTAGAGTCAAGATGGTGTTTAGTCGTTGCGCTGTGCTACAGTTACTATAGGAATAGAATTAAAGGGATCCCTTCTTTTCGCATAATATTTTTTTTCCTAACTTTGGTATAATAAATACCACATTGCTGTAATCGTTTTGGTATAACTATTTTGGTATAATACCACTTTGCTGTAATCGTTTTTGGCATACAGTTTATGTTGATATAATTATCTTGAAGGCTAATTTGTTTTGGCACAATTTAAATTCGCATAATGTTACTAGGCATAATGACTAAATTTATTTACGTATAAATAAATTTATGCTTTAGTTAAAATGTTATATGCTTAAACATTATTATGATTGGAGAAATTATGCTTAAAAAGAATATGCGTAAGCTGTAATGCGTAAATATTATTAGGATAAACAATAGTATGCTATGTTATATTATGTCTTAAAATTTTATGCAAATGGAAATTGAAACATCATAACTTAGATTTCACACTACAACACTTCATTTCAGTGCTCAAAGTTAACTATGTCGTTTTCATTTTAGATTGACGCTAGAAAACTTGGAAGACTTCCAAGCGAACCTGAGCGGGCGGCAGCCTGTGTTCCAAGTGGACGCCGTGCTGGTGCCTCCGGACATCACCATGCGGCCCACGCAGAGGGAAGTTTGTAACATACTCGGATATGACGCTAAACATTATCTTAGCAGGTGAGTTAGAGAGGAAATACGTTTGTTTCTTTTCATAGAACCAACATTTTGAAGACATTTGTGATATCCACCAACCCACACTAGGGCCTCGTGCTGGAAAACAGCCTGCTCCCTCCCACCGAGAGGTGCCCAGAATGAGGTGCCTCTTTTTTTTGTGGGGTGGGAAATCATCCAACGCCCACCTCGTCGAGCAGTACAATGGGCCGGTAAGCGGACGGATAGTCCGCGGGGCGCCCCGGCTTTTGATCAGGACCAACTTCCCCGTCTTCCAACGAAGTGGAAACTGGCCCCTCTCCAAACATGCGCTTAGAAGCCCTCTGAGTCGAGGCCCGAGACCCTCCTGCAAGGCCAGGCCCCAGGCTTTCCCATGAACGCCATCGGGTCCTGGGGCGGTACTTTTGGCATTCAGCCTACGCACCGCCGCTCTCAGCTCTACCTCGGTCACCTCGGGAGCATCGTCGTCGTCGTCTTGGTCCGCGTCAGGCACCGCAAGAGGCGGAACCATAGGTGGGGATGTATGTTCCCCTCGCGAGGGGAATAGAGCGCTCACCACACCCTCCACGAGCTGCAGCCGGAGACTGCGTCAGTGGGGGCGCCCATGGGCGGAGTTTCTCCTGCACCACTTTGTACGGGCGCCCCCATGGATCTCTGTTCAGAGTTCCCAGCGACTCCTCAATGCCTTGGCCCGCTTGATCTCCGCTCGGAGGGCGGTCCTCTCCGCTCTGTACCCCTCGTACAGCTCCGCCTCGATGGCTTCCGTATCCGGCGTGCGGGTACGGAGCCGCCTAGAATGAGGTGCCTTGGATTGTCGAAACGCAAATAAATGCAATATTCAAAGAAACAGTGTGGTTATGAAGACCGCTTTTGATAACGGGGCTTTATAGTACTGCTACTTACTATAATTTTGGTTTGGTTTAGTCCGAGGAATACAGAAGTGATGTTACTATTTCTCCGGTTCACATGGATGAAGAAGACCTGCCTTTCTTGCGCGCCACAACGCATCAAGTTAGCGACGCGCAACGAGTTCTTTACATGGTCGTACTTCGCCTCGTTGGTCTAGTGTTTTTTTTTTGTTTTTTTAAGTTATTCAATAAACTCGCGTCCTTTAATATGGACTTAAACATCACCGTCGTAATGTAGGTGTACTGTAACTGTGCGCGTGAATTTAAATGTATTTCGGGCCCCCGACTCATGGCAGCGGTAGGTACTGTGGGGTTTTAGTCGGTAGGAGTCCGACGTAACTCTCCGTTCTCCCCAAACGGGGGTATCCATGAGGATTTCCCCACATAAAAAAAGTCGAGGTGTGGCTGTGTCGTGGACACAGACGTGTGTTTTACATAAATAATAATAAGCTGGCAACTCTCAACGTCAAGAAGTTTTATTTTCATTCACGAATTTTAATATTTTTCTAAACAGTTTTTGTCCGTTATAATATATAAATACAAATTCAACAGAAGTAACTATATACTTACACAAACAAACAATAAAAACTATCGATAACCAGAATAAATAAGGAGAATTAAGCAAAACAGAAAAATGAATCAAGATTGGACAGATGACATAATATGTCACACTGAAATAAATGATGATACAACAATAAACCAATAAGAATGAAAATATAATAATGATAACAAGAGCAGCTGCCCATCGCGCACGCCATCCACCCCCGGACTCGCAGCTCAGACCTCGGATCACCAGTGTTACCGGCGGCTGCAGCCGCGTCGAGCTCGAGCGACGAGTATTTCTCCCCGCCGACGTCGCCAACACCTGTACGTCGGCAGGGGAGAGGTCGGCCACCGAACAGCCTGGGACTTAGGGGCCAAGCGGCCCCGAGCCGAGTCCCCGCTGCCGGTGGTTGTGTGAAGCGCATGAAATGGACACAGTCAATGAACGAGAACGTCATGCGCGCATATTACGAGTCTACAGAGGGGGGAACTAACCTCACTGCGTATCGTGGTAGGATGCTGTCTCTTTTTCAGGACCTGGAACCAACTGTCAACGTCTCGGCTCAACGATTGTCGGATCAGGTGCGGGTCATCCAACGCAACCACAGGTTGGACGACGCCGCACTTGATCGGCTGCGCTCAGAGGTACTGAGCAACCTTATCTTCTCGACTACGACACAGACTGCGGCACCGCCGGTTTTCGAAGAAATCCCACTGGTTTCTAATATAATCCTGCCGCGGTCCAATCATGTTGACAAGGAGACAGATGATAGGGTTGTCACAGTAAGTAGCCAGTGCAACGATCGACTGAGGAGCGCACTGGAAGATGCGCTTCACGAGTATAGATCGACTTCGACTCAACTTCGACCCCGTTTATCACGGTTACCTATGCACAAAAAGAATAGGGCGCTAGTGTGTGCTCTGGACTCACTGCTTAAGAATGTTTTTGAGAGCAGCGAGGACCTCGTTGATACGCACTCGATCCTGTATTGTGGGGCTGTTGCGGCATGTCGTTTAGCAAATGTAAAGTTAACAAGTTGTGACGAAGCTACTCGACCAAAGCCTATCGTACCGGCCTGGCAGTATAGGGTTGAGAGGCGTATTGATGGGGCCAGAGCACTCATTGGAAAACTATACTGCTTCAGGGAGGGCAATACAAGACCACGTGTAATGCGCTTCGTGAGGCGGGCGTTTTCGGGGACTGGAATCAGTCCTCGAGAATACATGTCCCGTGTCACGGAACGCATTGATTTCCTGAAGCAGAAGGTTTGTGCATGGGCCAATCGTATTCGGCGGTATAAGCGTCGGGTCGATCGGTACTCGCAGAACCGCATGTTCCAGAGCGATGAGAGGTGGGTATATAGAGCTTGGGAGCGACCTGAACAAAATGTGACTGACGTGCTCCGCCCCGATGCTGCCGCCACGAATGCATTCTGGTGCAACATCTGGTCGGTGTCCGTCTGTCACACTGAGGGTGGCTGGATGCGTAGCTATACCAGACATGGAAAAAGTAAGCATCACTCCATTCGATGTAGCCAAAGCAGTTCGTCCGTTACCAAACTGGAAATCTCCGGGACCGGATGGTCTGCATAACTTCTGGCTTAAATGGTATAGTAGCTCACACGCGCTTCTGGCATCATCAATTCCAGGCATCCTTAGAGTCTGGGTTACTGCCTCAGTTTCTAACAACTGGTGTTACCCACCTGCTCCATAAGACAGGTAGTCCCGCGGAACCCAAGAATTATAGACCGATTACATGTTTATCGACGGTCTATAAACTTCTTACATCCATCCTGAGAGCGAAAATTAATGTGCACATTGAGAGCAATACAATTATGTCAGCCTCTCAGAATGGATGTAGGAACGGGTCCCGTGGTACTAAGGAGCTACTCCTCATAGACATGGCCATAAGCCAACAGGTTCGTCGATCCCACAAGTATTTGTCGACATGCTGGATAGATTACAAGAAGGCCTACGACTCTGTTCCACATACATGGCTCATGAGGGTGTTGGAGTTGTACAAAATAGATGCAACTCTACGCACCTTTCTTGGGTCATGTATGGGGGCAATGGAAGACGGTCCTTCGCTATCCAGGATGTCGACCAATCCAGGGGAATGATGAGCCTATATGGATTAAACGGGGAATATTTCAGGGCGACAGTTTGAGTCCACTTTGGTTCTGCTTAGCCCTGAATCCTCTAAGCACATTGCTGGAGGATTCGGGCCTAGGCTATATTGGGCTAGGTTGAGAAGAGGTGATCAGGCCATATCTCACCTTCTTTACATGGATGACCTGAAACTCTTTGCCCCCAACAACTTGCAACTGATGGAGTTACTGAAGGTAACTGAAACTTTCAGTAGCGCCATCAGGATGGAATTTGGTGTGGACAAATGTGCAGTCATGCATGTAAAGCGAGGAGGGATTATGGAATCTGAAGGGATTCAACTCTCGGATTCCATACAACTCAGATCTCTCTCCTCAACCGAAACATACAAATATTTGGGTATGTCGGAAGCATTAGGCATTAATGTTACTGACATGAAGCAATCGCTGAAGAAGCGCTTCTTTAGCCGCCTGAAAAAGGTATTGAGTAGCCTTTTGTCGGGCGGAAATAAGGTGCGCGCCTTCAACGGTTGGGTCATGCCGGTTTTGATGTACTCTTTCGGCATACTCAAATGGACTCAGACTGAGCTCGACGCCCTGGACAGGAGGGTCCGTACGCTGCTGACCGCAAACCGGATGCATCACCCACGATCGTCGGTGATGAGACTGTACATCCCGCGGAAGTGTGGAGGTCGAGGCTTTTTAAATGCTAAGACTCTCCACAACCGCGAGGTGTGCAGCCTCAGAGAACACTTTTTAGAAACCGATGTGGGGATGCACCGAGAGGTGGTCGCAGTGGACAAGGGCCTCACCCTGTTGTCCATGGCTAAAGAGAACTGGCGCAAACTTGTAGTACTTACTATTGATGACCGCAAGGAGGTATGGAAAGGCAAGGAGCTTCACAGCGGGCGCTTTTATCAGGCTCTTCATGGGCCTGATGTAGATCGCCTGGCGTCCGTGGCCTGGCTACGGTTTGGTGACCTCTTCTTGAAGGACGGTGGCATGCCCGAAACACGTCAACCGTCCCAGGTTGACGTGTTTCGGGCATGCCACCGTCCGGGTGAGTCCATCAGACATATTATCTCTGGATGTTCTCGTCTGGCTAACGGCGAGTATTTGCACAGGCATAACCAAGTGGCCAGGATTATCCACCAGCAACTTGCTTTGAAATACAAACTTGTGGATTCTGAGGTACCGTATTATATGTATGTGCCCGACCCAGTTCTCGAAAATGACCATGTCACGTTGTACTGGGATCGGTCTATCATCACTGACAGGACTATTGTTACCGGTGGACTACTATTTTTATGTTTTTAAATGTTTTTTTTATATGTTTTCTTTTAAAAATATTTAAAAATGTAAATAATATGTGTAAAAATAAATATACGAATAATAATAATAATTTATTAAAAAAAAAAACCCTTAGACACTAATAACAAATTTGAGAACAAGTATACAGTAGATATGGAGGTCACATTACTGGTAGGTGTATACATTGTAAAATAAATGAGGTTGGGTTTACAGTAATTATGGGGCAATTACAGAAGTTGAAAACTCTGGCTCTGAAACTAGGCAATGCCTGTATCTTCAGAGACAAATACGTCTACGTAATGAGTAATATTTTGCTTTGGCAACATTTTCTATTCGTCGGGTTCACGAAACAAATCAAGTAAATAATCATTACTATGTTATGACTTTTTGTTAAAAAAAAATCCTGAACTGTAACTACACCTCTGCCTAGTATTTCTAAGAATACAGTCGTAATTTTTGTCTCTATTTATTAAGGTTAACGACATTTCCTCGCTGGATGAAGAAGACCTGCCTCCCGTGCTCGCCACAACGCGATAAGATGACGACGGGCAACGAGTTCTTCACGTGGTCGTACTTCGAAGATATTCTTCGTGTGGCAGCCATCAACGACATCTCGCTGCTCATACAAGACACTATCTTTAGACTTACTTCGGATATTAACACTTATATACTTAAGTAAGCTTTTTTATTGTAGACGTGAGATCGTTGTAATTTAAACCTTATGTCAGTATAAAGCGCTTATTTTTTGCAACAACTCTGGTCACTTTCCTTCCAAATCATCCTAGCTTATGGCCGAGGTGAAAACATGCTATAGGAAGTAGATATTTTAAGCAAACAAAATACTCGATTTTTCGTGGTCTTCTTAATATTAGACTATCTGCCTAGCGTTTTCCCAACTATCTTAGGGTCGGCTTCCAGTCTAACCGGATGCAGCTATACCAGTATTTTACATGGAGTGACTGCCTATCTGACCTCCGCAACCCAGTAACTGGGTAATAAGATACCCCTTGGTAAGACTGGTTGTTAGCCCAGACTTTTTTACCTCAACGTGATCGTGCCAAGATTTCTAGATTACTTAAACCTCAAACTGAAGTTTGGGAGGACCTTTTATCCGAATGGCAATGTAGATGGGAAAGTTCCATCAAAGGCAGACACCTCCACCAGTTCTTCCCATCGGTTCGCGAATGATAGAATAGAACATAGCTGGAGGTGGATTACTGTATTGCCCAATTTCTCACAGGTCATGGCAACTTTAAGAGTAAATTATTTTCCTTCAAGCTTGTTGCCTCACCTTTATGTCAATGTTCTCCTGATTGCGAATACGAACAATCCGCACATCATATCCTGTGGGAGTGTACTCTTTGGCAAACTGAGCGCAATATTATGTTGGATAGTATTCAGCCTACGTCTGGAGTTGTCTATTACACGGACCTTGTGGAAACTAGAACGAATTTCCGTGCGTTCAAGCGTTTTTGCCATACCTATTATTGGAATCTAGTGTAACAGCTCACAATTTTAGGACCCATTAATATTAGTGTTTTTAACCAGTGGTGCTTGGCAACTGGGCTTACCTCAGTTGTAAAAACCCTCTTTATGCATAATGGCCTAGTTTTGTTCTGTCTCCCGCTTGATTAGGAGGGAAGTGGAAATTATGTTTTTGTTACTCCTCCGCTGTCTTTTCAGATTAATTTCGTTGCGGGACCCAAGACAGTTTAATCGTTTCTCTGGGACTCGTCGAGCTTCATTGCCTCGGCGTTTTTTCTGGTGGTCGCTACTGTTGATTCTGGCTTACAGAAGTTACAGTGGTTTAGGAATAGTGCGGCGGGCTTGTCCCAAAAAAAAAGACTGGTTGTCAGACTTTCGGGCTTCTGACGACCCGTAACGACTGTCAAAGATCCACTATTGACAGCCGGGACCAACGGCTAAACGTGCTTTCCGAGACACGGAGGAGTGTCGGTATATAAAGATAGTCACCCATCCATGGACCAACCCCGGCAAGCGTAGCTTAACTTGATTGATCGACCCGTGCGGCTGTTATTACTTTAGCCACGAGCTCCTTAATATCTTATGAAAGAGCTCGAAAACAGAAATACACTTTTTTGAAGATTTTTGGCCAAGTTCAAGCCTCCTCTTCAGGCTGTTTTTCCCAGCAATGTGACACAACGTAAGCTAAGAAAAAAACACAATTATTGAGATCACTCAATATGGTGTTTTTCCTTTCACTGATCACACAAAAATACTTCTTTCAGATGGCAGAAGTACTCCCACCTCTGGTCATTCGACAAGAACCTGTCCTGCGAGAAATACGTCCAAAAATACGACCAAATCTACAAATATGATGAGAAATTCTTCTTCTTCGAAGACATCATAGCCGACCTTCATGATCACGTGAAGTTTGTCGATATAGGTGCTATAAGGGTGAATCTCAGGCCTATTATAAAGCAGGTACAAGATCATGCTCAGGAGTGGAAGGATATCTTAGGAGCGTGCATTGCAACGAAGACTAGGACGGGCATGCATGATCTGAAGAATAGCGTTGATGTAAGTTCGTTTGCTTTTGGTTAGATTATAATAATATTAACAGCATAAAGGGTGATTTTGTTTTATGTTAGGTATGGAGTGGCTAAAAACTAGGCTGCCTGCGTGATAGTAAGTTGAAGCAGTTAGTTGGATCAGTTAGTTGACTGGCTGAAAAACCATAATGTATCTTGACATCAATGAACTCGTTGCTCTGTCTCCCTGGCACATTAGGACATTATTGACTGGCCTAGCTATAGAATTTTTACAATAATGTGAATGCCTTCGGGGGCCTATGTCCAACGAAGGACATTTTTGGCGGATTTTTTTTTTTTTCATTCATTCGCTCGAGCTTGAGCACTATTTCACCTGATGGTAAGTGATAATATGGTCGACGATGGAGCACGCTTGCCTAGAAATAACCTATTCACTCTTGTCTTAAGGACCCCCAGGTTGTAGCTAACAGGAAACACAGACTCCGGCCGATGCCTGCCCAGGGGTTGAGGATAAATTCGAAAGAGTTACCTCGCCCCTGGGAATTCAGGGCAGGGAAGGAACAGGGGTGGGTTTTAGTCAGTAAGAGTCTTACACGCCCTCCCGCTCCACCCTAGAGCGGGAGATGTCATTGGATGATTTCCCATCTCACAAAAAAAAAGCTATCAGGAAACAGAGAATTCTACTCCTGAGCTGTATTATAATAAAATCTGCTCGTGGCGTAGAAACTTTAATCATAATACTTTTTTGTAATCAGAATCTCCGTGCGACGGTAAACATGAATATCAAAGGCCTAGACGACTTCAAGCTCGTGATGGCGACGATCACTCTAGTGCAACAAATGACGATCACTGTTGAGTGCAAGTACCAGAATATGCAGGAGATATTCCATATGTTGAGGCAGCATGGTATGGAGGTAAGTTTTATATCGAATGCGATGTGCCAATAATTACTCCTAACTGACGAAGTCAAGAATTTACAAGATTTGAACAAAATGTTTAACCTCTTAAGCCCTGAAACTCACCGGTGAGTTTGATAAAAAAAAAAGAATAAAAGAAAAAAAAATCGGCTGTCAAACCGGGTTGTCGTCGGGGTTCAATTTGACAACCGGGGTTTGTCCGCTGGGGCTGAAGGGTCTCTTGAGAAGTTGAAAATTAATTGTTTATTTATTTACTAAGAAAAATAATAACATAAGCTTTAGTGTTAGTTAGAAAGAAAAAGAATTTATTTGCTCTACGTATGACGCACACCATTCAAAAATTTCATGTGCGTGTCAAATTCGCACGCGAAAGGTTCCGTGCCATAATCCGAAAAAAATACGGTTCTTCTAAACCCTTTGAATTTTATTTTATTTGTTGTTGTAGCGGAAAAAGAAATTCGCACTCTGTGAAAATTTCAACTTCCTATCTATTATACTCGTAGTTCCTGAGATACAGCCCGGACGACCCTCTCTGCTGTCAAATTCCCAACTTGGGCGAACTGTCAAAATCCCTATTCTGACACCTGTCCGATTCGATTTTGACGTAACTTTGATTATCAAAACTGTATATATCCTGCTTATACTTGCACAGAGTCTACGAGACCAAACAAGAAAAACATATATTTGTCTTTTTCTAGTTGGCACAATGAACAAATGACGCGCGTCAAATTCCATTTTTAGGGTTCCGTACGAGTACCGAAGGGTAACCAACGGAACCCTATTACTAAGCCTCCGCTGTTCGTCCGTCCGTCTGTCTGTCAGCGGGCTGTATCTTATGCTCCGTAATAGTTAGACAGTTGAAATATTTACAGAATATGTATTTCTGCTGCCGCTATAACAAAAAAATAAAAATAAATAAAAAATGAAAGGGAGCCCCCTTTACCCTACTAGAAACGTGTTTTTTTTTACTTTTTTTACTCGATATTAATAATGACACTAAGTAGACACATATAATCTTGTACTATGGTACGGAACCCTTCATGCGCCAGTTCGACTCGCACTTGGCCGGTTTTTTTTTTTCAGTTCAGGCACATCAAGTTGCAGTTTTACTTCAGGACAACAAAAATCAAATGTTTATTTTCATAATTCCTTCTGTCGCACAGATACCAGATGATGACATTAAATTTGCTGAAACCCTACAAGGTTCTTGGGGAAGCCTGTACCAAACGACACTATTCAGGGCTGCCACTTTAGAGAAAACCAAAGAGAAGTTCTCTAAAATGAACGTGATAGAGATAAGTAATTTCCTGAAAGAGGTCGACGAGTTCGTTGAGAAGTTCGACAACGAAGGACCTGGGACTGTTAATGATGACATGGATAGAGGATTAGTTCTTATGGAGGTAACATATTTATTAGTTAGGTACAATGTAAAACAGAAGACGCAGCGTTGAAAGGCCAACAAGGTGAACCGATGACCTACAGGTGTATTCGCTAACTCAGTTGACATCAATTTGATATGCACTATGCAGTACATTTCTCGGTGGACATCGATTATAATAGGCACTACGGTTTTCCTATACGTCAAAGCAGCAATGTACGGCAAAGTGGCTATCAAATTGATGTCAACTGAGTTAGCGAATACGCCTGCTGATCGCGGGTAGCCGATGGATGTGAGACGCACAAGACCGGTCGTTGTGGTGACACTTGTGGGAGGCCTATATCCAGCAGTGGACGTCTTCCGGCTGAAATGATGACAATGACGTCAAACAGAGTGCGCTAAGTCGTGGGTCCCGGCTATCATTTGAATTTGTTACGACATATGCTTTTTTTTTGTGGGGTGGGAAATCATCCAATGACTTCTCCCGCTCTGGGTGGAGCGGGAGGGCGTGTCAGACTCTTACTGACTACAACTCACACCCCTGTTCCTCCCTGCCCTTAGTGCCCGGGGGCGAGGTAACTCTGTTTCGAATTTATCCTGAAACCCCGGGCAGGCATCGGCCATGACGGGCCACGTCTTTATTGCTGACAACTCTTTGAGGCGCGCGTGGAACACTACGTGCCGTCGACTCTCGGGCCTGGTGCTGATCGGACGGCGAGGTACCCATTACTCGCCATCCGCAGGCCCGGGTTACGGCATATGCTTAAGGGTTTAGACAAGCCCAAAAATCTGACACCAGTCAAGCCAAGGGGTACAGTGTTACGCAGCTACTGATTTGTGCAGGTCAGATAGGCAGTCGCTCTATGTAAAATACTGGCATTTAGCTGCATCCGGTTAGGCTGGAAGCCGACAGCAACATGGTTGGGAAAAAATGTAAAACGAGAGTGAAATTGCACTTAAGGTGGATGCGCCAGGGTAGCCCCCGAAATTTAAATTTTCTTACGTTTTTTGCAATTTGCAGGTCAGTGTCAGGTTGTATCTTGGTTTCAATTTAATTTGCGCGCGTAGCAAGTATGTATTTATATAATTATAATCATAAAAATCATCAATACATCTCTCTCAGTTAGACTTGATGCCAAATGTCATGATTTCATGAAATACTTCCATTTGGAATCAATTCTAACTGAGAGAGTTGTATTGATGATTTTAATGATTATAAATCTATAAATACATACTTGCTACGCCCGCTAATCAAATTTTGACTTAGATACAACCTAACACTGCACTGCAAATTCCAAAAAACGTAAGAAAATTTGAATTTCGCGGGCTACCTTGGAGCTTTCACCTTAAGCGGATTTTTCTCTGAGTCCGCTCGTTATCATGCTTTCGACGGTGCGGATGGTAGCGAGCGAACTTCTCGCTCTAGCGGATGATGCCTCTAAGTGACAGAAAGAGACAGGTTCTAGGGAAAAACGCCGATCCGTGCGTTGTTTGATATCTATACCGAATGCTAGTCGTGTATGCGCTTGCACTCGCTGTCTGTGAAGCTTATACAGGGTGTAACGGAAAGGTTTGGTCATATTTTAAGAGCCGGTTCTTCCCATGGAAATAAACAACTTTAAGAAAAATAGAAAATTCCCAAAAAAAAATTGTACTTTCCATACAAAGCCATCATCAGCTGATCAATATTTGTATGGGAGGTAAAAATTTTTGTTTAGAATTTCTTCGGATTTTCTTGAAGAAAGTTGTTATTTCGATGAGCAGATGCAGTTCTTAAAATATGACCACACCTTTCCGTTACACCCTGTATATGTGTACGTGCTTTTCGCCCGTTGTTTAAAGACTACTTTCTAAGTCGACTATTCTGTAAAATACAAATACATAAACTGACTCCTATTCTCATGGGGGGCAACAGAATGCTATCTGCTACGATGCTTACATACCCCTTTTCTTCGTTTACGTTAATACTTCATACATCTGGTTCTTTTTCTTCTTCTTTCGAATCGATGGTTCCCTAACTTTCAAATACTTTGGGCCCAGAAACTGGCCACATAAATTGCAGCGTCTGTAGCGTTCATCAGGTCCTCCATAGTCCAAGAGTATGGGCACTTGGGGCATTCCAGTATGTGAGTCATGTTCTGGACCGCACCGCACTCACACTGGGTATCAGACGAGTCTATAAAAACCCATTTTGCCAAGTTGAATTTGCAGCGGCCTACCTGGGTACGCAGCCGATTTAGTGCTTTCCATATAGGCCACTGCAGTTTCCGTCCAGGTGGCAGGTGTTCCTGGGGTTTCAAGAAGTCAAGAGGTGGATTATGAAGGTCTTCCCAAAGTTTGGTTTCATTGTAGGTGGCTGGTCTTGGGTGGGATATGTGCAGCGAAGGAAGCTCTTCCGGCTCTTAAGTCTACCCGGGGTTATTGCGTGTTCATAGAGTGGATGTCGAGAATCGGATTCTTGTTTTTTATACATACATCTAGTCATACACGCACGCTGGCCTTTCTGAACAACTAACATGACAAACATGAAGTTCTGTAATATAAAGCCCATTTTATGTTATACTTATTAACATCAACTTCAACAGGAATATGCCAAATACTTTGACGAACTAGAAATCCGAAAGAAGTCGCTTCAAGCAGCAGAACAGCTCTTTGATAATCCTCTAGCAGACTTCTCGAACTTCAACCGCGCTAAAACAGATTTCGGTTACATGGAGTTGGTCTACAAGATCTATAAGGCTCAGAAATATGCCAGGGAGATATGGTCGAAGACTCTCTGGACTAATCTGAACCCGCAAGCCCTTGTTGAGGGTATTGATCAGTTCTTCAAGGAATTTAGGTGAGAATTTCTTTAGGATGTAATGTGGTCTCGTGAGGATGCTTAGTAAGTTCTAAAGCCTGTTTTGGTATTATATGCCATCTTATCACGCTGTTATCTTCATCATCATAACGTTATAATATCACACCTGTAATAGCCGAGGTGTATGTAGCTCTAATACACACATATTTCGCCAGTTCTATTTAAGTCATAACGTTAAGTCGAGAAATTCTAAATGGACAAACCGTATGCCCCCGTCCCCGCAATAGTACCCAAGACCTCATTTTCAGCAGTTGTGTTTGGGATGTCGACCATTTAGGCAATCTTCACCACAACAAACACCTTTTTTTCAACGATATTTTTAGGGTTCCGTACCAAAATGGTAAAAAAGAACCCTTACGGTGTGACTGTCTGTCTGTCCGTCTGTCACATCTGGATATCTCAAGAACTACTAATGCTATCAACTTAAAATTTAGAATAGTTTTAGATGACGTTTGCCCAACTATTTTGCAAACAAGAAAGATAAAAATATATGTATTTTCTTTGCAACAGGGACTGTCGGAGTTTAAGGCTTAAGAAAGTGCGCTATTCGCACATTCTCAAACATTTTTCCTTTTTTTTTAAGCCCCGTAGTTTTCGACTTTTGATGAAAAATATAAAAAAAAAATAGCGTTATCCGCATATCTCCGTAGTTTGCATAGAGAAAAATCTGAAATTATTCTATGTGATAGAAGTTTATGTAGAGATTACAGGAAAAAAAACAATGTCTCTAAATAGCACTTTTTCAGAAATCATCAATAAAAGTTACATTAGTTCCACTATCGGTCAAGAGATGGCACTAATCTAAAACTGCCATTTTCTACGCCGCAGTGTTAAAATTCTCTGATGAACTAGTAACGCATCCAAAATATTTAGTTATGATGGTACGGAACCCTCGGTGCGCGAGTCCGACTCGCTGTTGACCTTTTTTTTTTTTAATCAATTTATAGGCACACGTTTGAGCGCTATCTCACCTGATGGTAAGCGATGATTTTGGTAACAGACTAAATTTTAAACTAACATTAATACCTTTTTTCGTAGGAAGCTACCAAAGGTCGTTCGCCTATCGGTTAGTGGTCAGATGTTGGACCTGAAGATGCGGCAGTTCAAGGGCGTGGTTCCTCTGATGGTGTCCTTGAAGAACGAGGCCATGCGCGAGAGGCATTGGAAGGAGCTTATGCGTAAGACTGGTGAGCGAACCTTATGGCTATAAGAATAAGGTTTTTATTTCAGTGAAAAATCGAAGGAAAAGGTAGATGGGGTGTGAAAGAAATTGAATCTGAGGGGACGACTAATAGAAAAGTAAGGAAGAAGACGCCTATTAAATTGGAATAGGTCATAAAAATTATGACGCTATGTGCCAGAATTGTCGGAAACGCCATTTCTTGTGAGACATCTACGTTAAGTAATACATGTTAAAATAGGGTTTTTAGGGTTCCGTACTTGAAGAGTAACCAACGGGACACCATTACTAAACCTCCGCTCTCCGTCCGTCCAACTGTCTGTCAGCGGGCTGTATCTCATGATCTGTAATAATAATAATAATAATGACCCTATTCCCGATACCGGTGGGCTACTACTTTTTATATTTTTAAATGTTTTTGAATTTTTTTTTATGTTTTTATATGTAAGTACCTAAATATTTGAAAATGTAAAGTGTATGTATATAAAATTAAATAAATGGAACAATAATAATAATAATAATAAGCCCCCTAAACAACCACACGTCCTGATTGAACATCTAATCACGTGGGGGGCGGACACACGAATGAGAATTACTGGCGTGGCTAACGTGCCTTTGGAAACCCATTCAAAATGGAGACACGTTCAAAAATTAAACGTATAGGACCATTGCCCGGGGGCGATCGCCGGGGCGCACCTGGGGCCGATGCTGGGTGTCACAGCATACGACCCATCGGCGGTGGGGGACTGAGCAGGCGGGTTCTCCCCGACAAAAATACTACAGCCGAAATCATTGACGATGGTGACAGACTTACGGACAGGACAAACACCCCTGTAGAACCGTATAGTCCAAGCACAGTCTCATACACACCTTCTAGAGCATCATCACCATCCATACCATCGTCAACCATGCTATCACCTTCATCACCTCCCATTACAAGTTTAAATACAGCCCCACCCACTCCTACCTTGATTGTTGCGCGGGAGGTTAGTTCCTTTTTGCCCGCGTCCACCAAGGCAGGAAAAGTAAGAGTTCGCATGAGATGGAGCAAAGAAGTTAACTTATTTATCATGCGAACTTACCTATACATCACTAAATTAGAGACCGATATGACCACCTACAGACAAAAGCTACATGAACTTTTTACACGCCAATTCCCAGAGGTTACTGTCACAGAACAATGGATTTCAGATCAAAAAAGAATTATACTTAGGAATAGACTATTGTCGCAAGACATAATATATCAGTTAAAAGAAGAAGTTCGTACACAGTTAGACGAAGAAACACAAAGTAATGAAAGCGATATCGATATCACATTAACACAAAACTCAACGGAAAATACTCAACAAGATCTACAGTCGAACGCTCACTTAGGTACTAACACACAATCTCAAACATACTATCAATCACTAGCATATTCATAAACCATGCATACATCTACGCAAACCGAGAGTATCACTATAATGTTAGAAAATGATGTTGAGATCCTAGCAGATATCGATCAAAATAAACCCACAGATTCGCATACCCAAGAAATACATGATAAATTTAAAACAGCTCTTACCCAATATTCCGGGATGGATCCAGCAGCTCGACCAAAGCTGCCCAAGTTTAGGTACACACCAAAACTAAATCAGCTTATTTATATATTTAATCAAAGTATTCTTAACCAATATATTAACGAAGAAACTCAACTAATAGACGTTTATACTCTAGTATACTGTACAGCATTAGTTATTTCCGAAGAACTTAACTATAAGATTACAGAACATACAGGAAATACAAGGCAAAGAAATAATAACAAACCAGCTTGGCAGCAGAGGCTTGAAAGAGATATAGAAAAACTTAGAACAGACTGTGGTAGACTAACCCAATATATTAATAACAATAGATCAAACAAAATAGTTAAGAGAGTAGAAGAAATATTTAAGAACATGACTATTCACACAAGACACGAAGGTGACAATACGAAACCGGAAGAATTTTTAGATACTTTGAAACAGAAATTAGCACTTAAAGTCCACAGGTTAAAACGGTATAAGAAAGCTCAGGAACGCAAAAATTACAACTCCTTATTCGCTATGAACGAAAAAAACTTTTATAGAAATTTACAGACTAAACCACAAACTGACACAATACTTGAAAACAACATAGGATTACCATCAGTAGAACAACTTGAAACATTTTGGTCTGGTATATGGGAAGAGCAAATACAGCATAATGATAAATCTGATTGGATAGCAGACGAAGTGACTGGACGGAGTTCATTGGAAGAAATGAAGTTCGTCGAGTTTACTGAGTCTGACATAACTAGTATTACAGCAAGACTACACAACTGGAAATCGCCTGGTATTGACAAAATACATAATTACTGGTTTAAAAAATTAGAATCGTTACACAAAATTTTAGCAAAAAATTTAACAGACATTATTTTAGGAAAACAAAATATACCTGAGTTCATTGCTACAGGAATAACTTACATGTTGCCGAAAACTAAATACTCACCACAGCCTTCCCAATACAGACCAATTACATGCCTACCCACAATATACAAGATCCTAACGTCAGCCATTACAATAAAAATAAATAAACACATAGAACATCACAACATAATGGCAGAAGAACAAAAGGGGTGCAGACGGGGTCACATGGGGTGTAAGGAACAGCTAGTTATAGATTCAGTAATACACAAGCATGCCGCCACAAAAAATAGAAATTAACATTGTACTTACATAGATTATAAAAAAGCCTTTGATAGCATTCCACATTCCTGGTTGATTCAAATATTACAGATTTATAAAATAAATCCAAAAATTATAGCCTTCTTACAAACTATTATGCCCCGATGGAAAACTACACTGCAGTTAAATTGCCGTGACCAAATTGCCATAAAAAAGGGCATTTATCAGGGAGATTCTCTGAGCCCTCTATGGTTTTGTCTCGCTCTGAACCCCTTGTCTCACCTACTGCAGCGCTCCCAGGCTGGATATTGCCTTAAACACACAACAGAAGTAACCACTATCTCTCATCTTATTTATATGGACGACATTAAATTATACGCAAAAACTGAAAAAGACATGAAAAAATTAATACATATCACTACAGAATTTAGTAAAGACGTTAACATGCAATTTGGACTAGACAAATGCAAAACAGTACACATAGTTAAAGGCAAAGTTAAACCTGGTGACTATGCAATTACCAATACTGACACAATTGCAGCATTGGAATCAACAGATTTATATAAATATTTAAGATATAGACAACTCAAAGGACTCGATCACACCGCGATTAAACAAACATTGACCACTGAATATAAGAGGAGAGTGATCGCAGTATGTAAAACTCAACTCTCAGGCAAGCATTTAATAAAGGCACTGAACACTTACGCAATACCAATACTTACATATTCATTCGGAGTGATCAAATGGTCAAAAACTGATATCCAGCAAATAGAGAGAACAACACGCACCACACTTACTAAACACAATAACCTACACCCTAAATCTGCAATAGAAAGACTGACAATCAAACGGCAGCACGGAGGGAGAGGCCTAATAGACATTCATCACCTTTGGCAGAAACAAATTAGTAGATTAAAAACATTCTTTTACACAAAATCTCCGACAATTATCATACATAAAGCCATAGTCACAAACGATACTAGCTACACACCTTTAAACTTAAACGAAGAGAATACAACTCAGAATATTAATAATGACCCTCAAAAACAAAAGTTACAAGACTGGAATAAGAAAGTGCTGCACGGACGGCATCCCCATGTTCTAGAACAGTCCCACATAGATACAATAGCTTCAAATAAATGGCTTAAAATAGGAAATTTGTTCCCGGAAACCGAAAGGTTTATTATTGCAATTCAAGATCAAATCATAAATACTAAAAACTACAGGAAATACATAATTAAAGACCCCACAATAACGAATGATAAATGTCGCAAATGTCACAGCCAACCAGAGACAATACAACACATTACAGCCGGTCGATTCTATTAAC
The DNA here is from genome assembly GCA_951329385.1 of Polia nebulosa. Taxonomy (NCBI): domain Eukaryota; kingdom Metazoa; phylum Arthropoda; class Insecta; order Lepidoptera; family Noctuidae; genus Polia; species Polia nebulosa. Next base: position 11,421,397 of record OX589605.1, read on the forward strand.
ATCTCACCGTGAAAACTTAGGTGAAGCGAGCGTGAAGTGAACTGTCATTCCACCTTGATTGTATGGATTGACAGCTCACTTCATGTTCACTTCACCTAAGTTTTCACGGTGAGTTGTTTACAGAATCGCACTACTGGAGCATGCACAACTCTCACACAGACTGATTATACTCACAGACACAATCAGGTAGCAAACATCATTCACCAACACCTAGCAATCAAACATAAACTCATACAACATCAAGATACAAACACTCCTTACTACAAATATGTTCCACAAACTATTCTAGAAAGTCCCACACACAAACTCTACTACGACCGCGCCATTCTAACTGACAGGACCATTCACTACAATAGACCAGATATAACTCTCCAAGATAAAGTAAACAAAACCACATATAGTGTGGCCATTATATGTATGTTATGTTAGTATGCGCGCGGCGAGACGGGGGGGAGAATCGGCTGCTGCGCTCTGTCAGTGCGCCGTCAACGCTCGTGACGGCAGGTAGTGTCATCTGTATCGGACTGTCTATGTCAGACGCACATGAGATAAATATTCAAAGATGGGTCGTGCGTTATCTCGTGATATGAAGACTGTCATTTTTAAGGTGGCTGAATATTTTAAGAAAAGAAAAGCAGACAAAGAAAGCTTTGAATTTAAAAATGATGTGAATATTGCCAAAATCGTTGCGGAGGCTACGGGGTACAGCAAAAGAACCGTGCATAATGTGATTTCTGCGGGTTATTTATCAATTGAAAATTCAAGTCAATTAAAATTTCAATCGCCAAAAAAACCAAAAGTTCTAAAGAAAAAACACGATGTGGATGATTTTGACCTTGGAGTTATCAGAAGAAAAATTCATCAGTTTTACGAAGTACCAAGTGTCCGTAAGTTACTATCAAGTTTGAGACAGGATGGCATATTGAATTGTGGACGGGAATATTCCGTTTCAAAAAATGCAAATCAAAGAGACATCTCCTTATAGAGCAGCCTAATATTACAGTGTGGTGGAAAAAATATCTTACACAAATCAGAAATTACAGAACGCAAAACCGCAACATATATTTTCTTGATGAAACATACATCAACGCCAGTCACCATGCCAGCAAATGTTGGTGTAGCGGCACACACACACATATGCGTATAATCTACATTTACAAACACAATTATACATTTACATACACAATTATACATTTACATACACAATTATACATTTACATATTAACATTATTACATTATTACATACATCATATTTAAAGTCGGAACTTCGACCGCTGTGGCTCAGTGGAAACGCACCGTTAATTTAGCCCTCTACCTACATATTCGCCAGCCGCAGGCGCGCGCGCATCGACACACCAGTCTTGACCTACTCTCGACGCGAAGCGCTCACTACTCGCTTGCCTACTGCTTCGCTGATTACCCGCTCAATGCTATTTGTGACAAAAAGTATTTTTTGCTCTAATTAAATTGCAATAAGAATTTTAACGTGCTATTCTTAACTGACGTACATTCGCTTGTGACACCTGTGCTTGTGAACTTTGTGACTATATGTGCTTCTCAATCCTCCGTTCTTCTTGTGCCTAAATATCTGTGTACTGCTTTGAAACCTATTACAAGCTAGTTACAATACCTACCAGCGGACTTTCATTACATAGCCCGAATCACACCCGCTTCTGCAGCTGCTGCATTACGAAGGAGGTAACGACAGCGAGAAGGTAGGATTTACCCATATTTATCCTACATTGGCAATCATCGTCAGAACCCGGAATTCATGCTGATATTGGGAAAGGACGGCGATTGGTAATTCTCCACGCTGGGTGTCGAAATGGCTTAGTGGATGATGCATTGACTATATTCAAGTCAGATGCTAGAACCGGTGACTGTCATGGAGATATGAGCGGACCTACTTTTATAAGTGGGTAGATGAAAAGTTAAAAGATAAGTTGCTGCCGAATTCTGTGGTTGTAATGGACAACGCGTCTTACCACCGCGTTCAGGTTGAGAAGAAACCAACTATATCAAGCCTCAAAAGTGAAATGCAGAATTGGTTGCTACGCCATAATGTAGAATTTTCAGGAACCATGATAAAGGCTCAACTGCTACTTCTTATCAAAACTACACAAAAAGAACCCGTGTATAGAATTGACGAACTCCTGAAAGCCAGTGGACACACTGTTCTGCGTTTACCTCCGTATCATCCAGATTTAAATCCAATTGAGTTGGTCTGGGCTGATATTAAAAACAACATAGCCCAAAACTATATTAATTCTTCTCTAGACGAAAAGATAATCTTACTGGATAAATTGTTTTCGGAATTCACGGCGGAGAAATGGCAGAGATGCGACGATCATGTCCAGAAAAATGAAAATGATTACTGGAGTCGCGATAGTAGGTTCGATAATGTTATCGATTCATTCATAATAAATTTGCAAGACTCTGATTCAAGTTCCGGTGGTGAAGTGGAAGATGAAGATGATGACGAAATGGAAGATGAAGTTGAAACAGAATCTATGTCAGAATAACTTTCGTTAGAATATATAATTGTTTGTAAATATAAAAAATGTTCAATAAAACAAGTCCTGCTTTGAATTATAAGTTTAATTTATCACCAGTATATTTTTAATAAAATATGAGCATATTTGGGTTAAATTTTAATCAACTAAGTAAGTATAATATATTACAGATAGATAGCCTCCGCCCCGCCACAAGTCTTGCCTTAGAAATGCAAACTGATATCGTAAGATCTGTCCGACATGTATCGATCTCATGTGAACTCATGCACTTTTTTCTTCGCCTCCCACCTCGCCGCGCATACCTCAGGAAGTGCACATCACTAATGGCCACACTATACCTGATAGATATTTCAGTCCCCAACACGCATAATTTACAAAAGACCATAGGAGAGAAAATAAGCAAATATGCAGAACTTAAAGAAGAAGTGACTAGAATTTGGAGGCAAGAAAAAGTATATGTCGTGACCATAGTTGTCTCCACTACAGGGGTTATACCCAACCATCTCCACCATAGCCTCAAATTAATAGAACTGAAAGATTCAATTTACATAACACTCCCAAAAGCTGCAATTTTGAATACTTGTAGAATAGTTAGAAAGTTCATGCAGATAGAGGAAAATGAAATTTCTCCTCAGAACATACACTCTACAGCTTAGTGTACTCACCACACGCTACATTGACTTGGCATGGCCCGTTAATGTAGCTTAAAACTAGCCAAAGTGCTAAGAAACAGTCCATGTTTTTCCCAAATAATAATAACAATAATAATCTGTGGCTGTCAAGTTAACTGACGTGAAAAATTTTCTCGCCGAAATTTTTATTACATTTTCGTAAAAATAAACCTAAAATAATGTCGAAACCACAAATACGAACCAAAAAAAAAAAAAGAAATCATCACAACAATAACCAATGCCGAAAAACCAAGACACAAACAACAACATGTCGAGAATATAATGGACATAACAACGAAATGCTGACAAGAAGCCGGGCCAAATTGCTGACCACACACCCAACATCTTCGGGTTCGTCGCTCAGCTCCGCCTCGCTGCCGCCGGGACCTGCACCAGCCGTGAGTCGAGTGATTCCGGCCGCTGCAGTTGCGGCTCGAGCGACGAATATTTCTCGCTGCCGACGTCACCACCACCTGCGCGTCGACAGGGAAGAGGCCGACCTCCGGCCAGTTTAGGACCTCGAGGCCCTCCGGCTTCTGATGGGGTCCCCGCTACCGGTAGAAGTGTGCAGCGCATGAGATGGACGCAATCCATAAACGAAAATGTCATGCGCTCATACTTTGGGGCTACAGAGGGGGGAATTAACCTGACTGCGTACCGTGGTCGGATGCTCTCTCTGTTTCAGGTGCTTGAGCCAGCTGTCAACGTTTCGGCCCAGCGACTGTCGGATCAAGTGCGGGTTATCCAGCGTAACCGTATGTTGGATGACGCCGTACTTGATAGACTACGCCTTGAATCACGGAGTAGCCGTGTCTCACCTGTTTCGCCACCGGCCGCGGTGCAACTGCAACCCAGTGCTTCACCGCGACCCGACCAAGTTGGTGAGGATGATGATGACGAGGCTATATCCGTGAGTACTCAATGCAATGAACGATTGAGGAGCGCTTTGGGGATGCATTCCGGGAGTACCGCTCCACACCGCCTGGGCTTAGACCTCGTCTACCTCGTTTGCCCATGCATAAGAAAAATAAGGCGCTGGTGTGTGCTCTAGATTCGCAGCTATCAAATTGTTTTGATAGCAGCAAAGACCTTGCCGATACCCACTCAATCTTATACTGTGCAGCTGCAGCGGCATGTCGTGTAGCTCACGTCAAGTTCACCAATTGTGACAGAGCTACACGACCTGCTGTACCAGCTTGGCAGTGTAGGATTGAGCGTCGTATCGGTGAGGCTAGAGCACTCATCGGCAAGCTTATCTGCTTCAGGGAGGGCAACACTCGCCCTAGGGTGATGCGTTTCGTGAGGCGGGCGTTTGCGGGAACTGATATTAGTTCCCGAGATTATCTGACCTGCGTCACAGAGCGTATTGACTTCCTGAAGCAGAAGGTCTATGCATGGGCAAATCGTATTCGTCGGTACAAGCAGCGAATGGAGCGGTACACTCAGAATCGCACTTTCCAAAGAAACGAAAGGTGGGTTTATAGGGCTTGGGAGCGACCGGACCAAGGTGTGTCTGATAGGCATCTACCGGATGATGACGCTATGAGTTCATTCTGGCGCAGCATCTGGTCGGTGCCTGTCAGGCACACCGAGAGTGATTGGACTCGAGAGGTCGAGCGCACGTGCGACCTTATACCAGAAATGGGGGCAATTACCATCAGCCCCCAAGATGTAACTCGTGCAGTCCGTCCGTTGCCTAACTGGAAATCTTCAGGGCCGGACGGGCTGCACAATTTCTGGATCAAATGGTTTCAAAGATCGCACGCTCGCTTGGCAGCTCAGTTCCAGTCTGCCTTAGAGTCAGGGTCGCTGCCCCAGTTTCTTACGACAGGAATAACCCACCTGCTCCATAAATCAGGTAGTACTGCGGAACCTAAGAATTATAGACCGATCACGTGTTTACCGACGGTCTATAAAGTTCTTACATCCATTCTGAGAGCTAAAATTAACACCCACATTGATAAAAATCGTATCATGTCAGCCTCCCAGAATGGATGTAGGAATGGGTCCCGTGGTACTATGGAGCTGCTCCTCATCGATATTGCTGTTAGCCAACAGGTTCGTCGTTCTCGAAGAGATCTGTCGACATGTTGGATAGATTACAAGAAGGCCTATGACTCGGTGCCACATACATGGCTCATGAGGGTGCTGGAGTTATACAAAGTTGATGCAACTCTGCGCACCTTCCTGATGTCGTGTATGAGGCAGTGGAGTACAGTCCTTCACTATCCAGGATGTCGTCAGATACAGGAGAACAGCGAACCGATAAGGATCGAGCGTGGCATATTCCAGGGCGACAGTCTGAGTCCACTGTGGTTTTGTCTGGCTCTCAACCCTCTCAGTACACTACTGGAGGATTCGGGACAGGGCTATCGGTTGAGAAGAGGTGGGCATGGCAGGCATCCATGTAAAGGAGGTGAGGTCATATCACACCTCCTTTACATGGATGATCTGAAACTCTTTGCCCCCAACAACTTGCAACTGATGAAGCTACTGAAGGTAACAGAAACCTTCAGTAGCGCCATCAGGATGGAATTTGGAGTGGACAAATGTGCAGTCATGCATGTAAAGCGAGGGGAGATTATGGAATCCGTGGGAACTCAACTCTCGGATTCCATACACCTTAGATCCCTCTGCTCAACCGAAACCTACAAGTATTTGGGTATGTCGGAAGCGTTAGGCATCAATACTGCTGACGTGAAACAGTCGCTGAAGGAGCGCTTCTTTGGCCGCCTGAATAAAGTACTAAATAGTCTTTTATCAGGCGGGAACAAGGTGCGCGCCTTCAACGGTTGGGTCATGCCGGTATTGATGTACTCTTTCGGCATACTCAAATGGACTCAGACGGAACTTGACGCCCTGGATAGGAGGGTCCGCACACTGCTGACCGCAAATCGGATGCATCACCCACGATCATCGGTGATGAGGCTGTATATCCCGCGGAAATGTGGGGGTCGTGGTTTCTTAAATGCGAAGACCCTACACAACCGCGAGGTATGCAGCCTTAGGGAATATTTCCTAGAAACCGACGTGGGTATGCATCGAGATGTGGTCGCTGTGGACAATAGTCTCACCCCGCTCTCCTTGGCAAACGAGAACTGGCGCAAACTTAAAGTACTGGGTACTAATGACCGCAGGGAAGTATGGCAGAGCAAGGAGCTTCACGGACGCTTTTACCGGGTCCTACATGGACCCGATGTAGATCTCTTAGCGTCCGTATCCTGGCTGCGCTTTGGTGACCTATTCGGGGAAACCGAAGGTTTTGTCTGTGCGATTATGGACGAAGTTATGATGACGAATAACTACCGGAAATATATTGTGAAGGACGGTACGGTTGATGTCTCCTGCCCGGGGGTGGAGGATAAATTCGAAAGAGTTACCTCGCCCCCGGGCGCGTAGGGCAGGGAGGAACAGGGGTGGGTTTTAGTCAGTAAGAGTCTGACACGCCCTTCCGCTCCACCCCAGAGCGGAAAGAGTCATAAGATGATTTCCCACCCCCCAAAAAAAAAAAAAAAAAAAAAAAAAAAAAACGGTTGATGTCTGTCGGGCATGCCACCGGCCCGGGGAATCAATCCGACACATTATTTCTGGTTGTTCTCGTCTAGCTAACGGAGACTATTTGCACAGACACAACCTTGTAGCCAGGATTATCCACCAGCAACTTGCTCTTAAATACAATCTTATGGAATCTGAAGTACTGTACTATAAGTATGAGCCCGACCCAGTTCTCGAAAATGGCAATATCACGTTGTATTGGGATCGATCTATCATCACTGATAGGACTATTGTTGCCAATAAGCCTGACATAGTGGTGATAGATCGACAAGAGCGTCGCACAATGATTGTTGATATAGCTGGCCCTCATGACGAGAACCTCGTGAAGGCTGAGAAAGATAAAAAAACAAAGTATCTTGATCTGGCTCGCGAGGTTGTCGACATGTGGGAGGTGGATACAGCAGTCATTGTGCCGATAGTCGTGACGGCCAATGGCTTAATAGCCAAGAGCCTCGACCAACATCTCAGGAGGCTCTCGTTGGGCGGCTGGATCAAGGGCTTGATACAGAAAGCGGTACTCCTGGACACAGCGCGTATTGTTAGGAGATTCCTTTCTCAGGAGCCCTGACCACCGGTAGCTTGGACCCTATCCCGTTACCGGTGGGCTACCATTTTTTATATTTTTAAATGTTTTTATATTGTTTTATATTTGAATATTTAAAAATGTAAATAGTATGTACATAAAGTTGCATTATGTTTTTGTTACTGTGTCTCTGTGTGTACATAAATGATTAAATAAATAAAAAATAATTTATTTAATTCAGATCATTGATCCATATAGTGTTAGTAAAATCTTAACCTATTGTTAGTACATAAAAATCTTAAATTAATTGGTGACATGTACGTCAGTACGCACATGCCTAGCTGCCAAGTGCCTAATGAAAGGCCCATCAATTTTGTCCGCCAGTGTAGCCAGTATGTTGTTGGGGCCACCCCTTAATCGCTTCAGCATACTCGCACATCGCTTGCGCATAACGGCATAAAAATTATTTAATCTCGCTTCAGCGAACATGCCAGACGCGCTACAAAACCGAGGTAGCCCCAACAATATCCTCAACGCATTGTTATACTGAACGCGCAGAGCGTTGTAAGCCTTCTGCGTATACCTTACCCACAGGCTGCACGTGTAAAACGATTGACAAAACGCTCGAAAAAGAGTCAGTTTCACCTCCTTAGTACAACGTGCAAACCTGCGAGCCAGCATATTGCATCTGGCTGCCAACGCTCTGCGCTCCCTATCTAAATCTTGGTCATCCATGAGAAAGTCCGTGACAACATGACCTAGGTATTTAAACTGCGTAACGAACTCCAACGGAGTTCCTCGTAAGTGGATGGAATATTAACAGGTGTATTGTTGCGCACTCTAAAAACAAATACCTTGCTCTTGGAGGCATTATACCTCAAGCCATGAGCCTCCGCGTACCACTCACAGATGGCCAACAATTTCCTCAGACCACAGATTGATGGACTGAGCAGCACCATATCATCAGCGTAACTTATGTTGTTGATCATATTTCCATCAACAGAGCATCCGATCTTGGTGCCGCTCAGCTCACCAATCAGCCGATCCATATACACATTAAAAAGACTCGGTGAAGTCAATCCCCCCTGCCTTACCCCACAATCTAATCCATATGACTCAGATTGAGCATCCGCCCACCTAAAATAATTATTCTGATGCTTATACCAATATTGAAATAAATCTATGAATTCAGTACAGATAGCGCGCGAGTTGAATGCAGTCGGGGTCTGAGGTAAAGAGCGGGAGCATCTCCCCCCGCTATCCGCACGCCCTACCTCACGCGCCTGCAGTGTAGTGCTGTACCATCCTTGTCAACTATCGTACGTTTGCCGTGTTATTGATACTGAAGTTCCCGTGTTATTTTTTTTATTTTAATAATGACTGATCCGAGTCCATCAAGTTCCGTTACAAAAAAACGAGCTTTTATTCATCGCCAAGCACGAGAAATGGCGAAAAATGTTTTAGACATGTGTGTTGAAGAAAGGCAGAACAAAAATTTGACATTTAATTTGAATAATGCTTTCGACCGAGCAAGCCGTTATACCGGACTTTCCAAAAGAACATTGGCTGCAATTCAAAATGAGTCTAAGAAAGGGCCTCTTTGTTCTCCTTCTAAAAAGAAAAGGCCATGTATTAAAAAGAAAAATTTAAATGTCGATGATTTTGATCGAAGTGTTATACACAGAACCATTGAAGAATTTTATATAACTAAAAAAATTGTTCCGACCTGCATTAAACTCCTCGCAGCTATTCGTGAAAAAATCGAGTTTCCATGGGGAGTGACCAGTTTAAGAAAATTGTTAAAAGACATGGGATATAAATGGCTTAAATGTCATAATAAACGCAGAATTCTGGTGGAAAGGCCTGCTGTTGTATATGCACGGTCAAATTATTTGCGGAAAATTCGTCAATACAGGCAAGACGATCGAAATATTTTTTTTCTAGATGAAACATGGATAGATAAAAACCTCACTTTTAAAAAATGTTGGCGAAATGAAATGATCGACGCCGTGTTGACAGACACAAGCTCCACAAACAGGCTTATTCTTGTTCACGCGGGATCAAGAGGAGGGTTTTTAAATGGGGCAAAACTACTTTTTAAAGCTGGTACTACCTCAGGTGATTATCACGGACAGATGAACAGTGTTAATTTTGAAAAGTGGGCCACTGGTATGTTAATCCCTAATCTACCGCAAAACAGCGTTGTTGTGATGGACAACGCGCCGTATCACAGTGTGCAAGAAAATAAAGTCCCAACAAAGTCCAGCACCAAACCTATAATGTTAGAATAGCTAACAAAGAATAATGTGGAAGCTTCAATCACGATGAGAAAAGATGAGCTCTTCCATTTGGTTCAGTTACATAAACCAATAGAAAAATCATTTAAAATCGATGAATTCATCAGGAGTCATGGCCATGTCGTAGTAAGACTACCACCGTACATGTGCGACCTCAATCCGATTGAGTTGGCTTGGGCAAAAGTGAAAAGAATAGTACGGCATCACAATGTTACTTCAGATTTATCCCTAAAAAGGTTAAAAGAAGTTACGGAGCTGGCGATTTCTCAGGTTACAGAGGAAGATTGGCGTGGCTTCGATGATCATGTCATAATTTTAGAAGAAAATTATTGGCAAAGAGATGGATTAATTGAAGATACCATAGATCGATTCGTCATTGAGGTCAGCGACGGCGAGGATAGTGACACCGATTCAACCATAACTGCCATTTCTGAATCTGATTAAATTTTTTTTATTCCGTTTTGTGAAATGATTATTAAAAACATGTGATAATTATGATATTGTTTTTTTTTTCATCATGTTAACCTAGTGTAAAAAATAAAATTAAACTTATAACATTGTTTAAATTTATCGACATTCATTACTCATTGTGGTCATCAATAATTATAATTAGGTCACAGCACTACCGCATTCCTAAGCTCTGCATTCAACTCGCGCGCTATCTGTAGGTAGTTCAGTATCATCCGACAGTTTTTGCCACAAAACATCACCACATCACCATCACCATCATCATCATCTACTAAGTCAAAAGCTTTTGACAGGTCAAGGAAACATCCATACACTGGTGTTCTCCTGTTTGTGTAGTACTGCACAGTCTGCTTGAGACACAGGATTGCACTTTCAGTGGACAAACCGGCTCTAAAGCCAAACTGCGCATCGTGCAATTTAATGTGTTTATTCAACCGCCTCTCAAGCAGACTGTCCAACACCTTGCCAATGACTGTTGCTAATGATATAGGTCTATAATTAGATTTGTCGGATGAGTCACCTGTCTTACTTTTAATTATGGGAACTACAACTGTTTTTACCAGATTCTCAGGCAGGTAGGAATGACTCACACAAAAATTAAACATCATGGTAAGCAATCTGGTCAAGTGTACACCGGCGAACCTTAAGTGCTCAACACTTAGACCATCATGCCCCGGTGACTTACCCCGCTTCATACTTTTTAATGCCATTTTAATTTCCTTATTTGAGAATCTTACATAAAAATCACCTTCACACAAGGTCCGAGTGTCTCGCACAGATGTGTCTGTATTAAGTGGCGCTACCTTAAAGTGATTCATAAACATGGTAGATATGTCACTACTTTGTGACAGACCCTCAACATTTGCGGGAAAACTCGGCTGGGGATTCAAAGAGTTGGTTTCCTTCCAAAAAGAACTAAATTTTTTCTCATTATGCAGTGATACAATTGTATCCATTTTTATTTGGGTTGCATTGTTTTGACACCATTTCAATTTAAATAATAGGAAGACAGTTGAAATTTTCACAGAATGTGTATTTCTGTTGCCACTATAACATCATCATCATCATTCTCCTGCCCTTATCCCAATTTATTTGGGGTCGGCGCAACATGTCTTTTTCTTCCATACTCCTCTATTATTATTACTGTTGCCACTATAACAACAAATAATAACAATAAATTAAAAAATAAGGCGGGTTGCCTACAAATACGTACTTTATTTTGGCTTTTTTGCTCGATCTTAGTAATGGAAACAAGTAGACGTGTATCATCTCGTACGATGGTACAGAACCCTTCATGCGCGAGTCGGACTCGCACTTGGCCGGTTTTTATTTCTTGTGTTTATTTTTATATACAATATTTTATATGAAACAATAAATAACATTAATCCGCGAGGCCCCGCGCGTCTCCAATCGGAGACGCGACCATAAGTTTTTTAACCGACTTCGAAAAAGGAGGAGGTTATCAATTCGGATGTTTGTATTTTTTTTTTTTTTTTTTTATGTATGTTCGGGCATAACTCCGTCATATATTGACGGATTTGCAAAATTCTTTTTTTGTTCGAAAGGGATTTATTCCGAAATGGTCCCATTTAAATTTCAAAAAGATCTGATGATGGGTTCCGGAGACAGACAACGGAACTCTTCAAAAATTGACAGCAAATCAACCGCAATTGCTGCTATCGTATGTCTATGAATTGTTAACACAGTTTAATGGGGAACCACAACTAAAAAGTGAAAAATAAAAAACTTTTTACAAAAAAATAAAACCGACTTCCAAAAAAAGTGCAAAATAACTTTAATTTCGGAAGTCGGTGTCAAAAAACGAAGACACAAAACAGGAACACCGACTTCCGAAATTAAAGTTATTATGCACTTTTTTTGGAAGTCGGTTCTATTTTTTTGTAAAAAAGTTTTTTATAATGGTCTCTATTCCGGGGTCTGATTTCGGCGGTCTCTCCAGTCCTATGCCTGTAGCTCTCAACGGAACGTCTATACCGATACCGGCGCCAGTCACAGAAAAGTTGAAAGGGAACCGCTTATCTTGGTTTGGTCATGTAAAGAGGAGGGATGAAACACATGTAACTAAAAGAGTTATGAATATAAATGTGAATGGATGGAGAGGGAGAGGGAGGCCAAAGAAATGATGGATGGATTGTGTGAAGAGTGATTTGAAAGAAAAGGGAGTTAGTGATAGCGTGATGGCTGACAGGACAGAATGGAAGAAAAAAACGTGTTGCGCCGACCCCAAGTAACGTGGGATAAGGGCAGGAAGATGATATTCCGGGGTCTGAACGGAAAAAGATTTTTTTTTCTAATAAGGTTCAGTATTGGTTATGTAACGAAGCAGCAACTGAAAAAGAGTGGAGGCGTGATGGGAACATGCCTCGTGAAAACAGTGTTGAGCATTAATCATACAACATTGGTTTCCTCAATAAATGTTGTATGGATTTTGTTTGCCACCACAACATGTTGCCACCAACAAGTTGTTGTAATGTGCGACATTGTTTAAACATAAATACGCGTTTTACCCGACCCTTGTGAGCTAAAGAAACCCTTTTTTTTTCTTTATTTGTTTTGGGGTTTTTATCTATACAGATATGTCAACCCCATCGTACCTTTTACCATTGTTACATTCATAGATAATACACTTTATAAATAAGGTTAGATTAACTCTTATAACTAACATAAACTATACTAAACAGAAACATTTTGTGATAGAGAAACCATCGAATTACCGATGAAGGACTGTTATTAAACGGCTTTTTGGCACCTTCTGAAGATGGTTGGGATAGAATTGACTGTATTAACCCCACGTTAAGTCTATTTAAGTCTAATTCTCTCAAAAGTGATTGATTCCCTCTCGCGCATGTTGCGGACACAATCCATCGGCAAATGCTGCACGTCCTCAATCTGATTAAATTCTCTGCAATTCGGTGAATCAGTTTTTTTCATAAAGAATGCAAACTTTGCCGATGGATAGTGTCCAGTGCGAAGTCTTAAAATTAATTTGACATAATTCCTACTAAGTTGATCGACATCGAACCAAGGCACTCGAGGAGGCTCGCCTTGTATGCTCCTATACCATATACCTTTTTGCTGGCTTACGTTAACAAAGTGTTGTTTCCAGGATTTATAACAAATTTCTTTATATTTAGATATGTACTCCCAATAATCAGGTAAGTAGTCAATTGTTGCACCCTCTGCTGCTGCTAACTTAGACAATCGGTCAGCCTCCTCATTACCACGTAGTCCAATATGAGCTGGAACCCATTGCAACTTAACTTCTATATTATTCTTAAATAATAAAACCCAAGGAAACCCTAACAATACTAAAGAATCCACCAAATTTTAAGTTCACAGACGATAATGCCATGACAAAACTTGAACATTGAACTGTTATTCAGGTCAGGACTTCGACATGTCTCCGGATCGCTTTACACTGGAGAACATGTTCGCTATGGAGCTGCACAAGTATCAAGAAGTGGCTGAGACGATTGTTAACCACGCTATTAAAGTAAGCAACAAATAAATACGTTGTCACCATTTCAGCCGAAGAACGTTCATGGCTGGACATAGGTCCACTTGGGGAAGGTCCAGCGTCGCTACAACGCACAACACAGGACTGGTCCTGTGTTTCTCGAATGCAATGGATATTTGTTATCAATTTATAGGCACGCGTTTGACCACTATCTCACCTGATGGTAAGCGATGATGTGGTCGAAGATGGAGCACGCTTGCCTAGAAGTAACTTATTCACTCTTGACTTAATGACGCCCAGGTCTGCCCGGGGGTTTAGGATAAATTCGAAAGAGTTACCTCGCCCCTGGGCATTCAGGGCAGGGAAGGAACAGCGGTGGGTTTTAGTCAGTAAGAGTCTGACACGCCCTCCCGCTCCACCCTAGAGCGGGAGATGTCATTGGATGATTTCCCACCCCACAAAAAAAAAGACTCCCAGGTTTTAGCTATCATTAAACAGACTCTGGCAGGGAATACCACTCTTTAGCTGTACGCACAATGAATGTGCTCGCAAAACATTTTGTGGGTGTGGGTGTGATGTCCACTGGGGATGCCGCGACTTTCACCAAGTCTTTGTTCCACCTTGCGGGAAGGCCTTTCTACGCTGTGCTGCGCTGGAGTCTTTTGCATTCTGTTCTCTTCATTCCTGATTTGATCACTCAGGGAAACATTACAGCATTCTTACAGGCTACATAGGGCATTGCCGTTTTGGTGACTTAGCTTTTGACCAGGACTGTAAAATGTAATAAAATTGTATAAATGTTTATAAAAGGTAATAATAGAATATTCTCTTCTTACTATTAGAAATGTACCCTCTCGTTGAGTGTATACAGGCGAGTGCATAGACTTCTTTTAATCCCGGAAAATGCACAATTTCTGTAGTAATGATCACAGTAGCGAAGGCCCTAGGAAAAGCTAGTGTAATACATTATTTTTAAGACAACCTCAAATTAACAATGTAATATTTCTATACGCTTACAGGAGTTAGCAATAGAGAACGGAGTAAAGGACGTGCAAGAAACATGGGCTAACATGGCCTTCTCTGTAGCGCGACACTTCAACCGCGGCGAAGATCGAGGGTACACGCTGAACCCGTGCGACGAGATCAGCGTGAAGCTGGACGATGACTCTATGTCGCTGCAGAGCATGGCCGCTTCGCAGTTAGTATTTTATAATTTACAGTATCTGACTCACTAGAGAGAGTATCAAAAGACGGTTAAGGGCGATGCCCCATTAGTGCGTTGCGTTGCGTCGTCGCAACGGATCAACGCATTGTATGCCACACCTACCACCACACGACTACGCACGCACCACGCACGTCTCGTTTGGCCCTCACGTCTCGGTTGCCCCTCACGTCTCGGTTGCCCCTCACGTCTCGGTTGCCCCTCACGTCTCGTTTACCCCGACGTGGACGACGGACCACCTGAGCTCCGACAGCGCAGCCATCACCCTTTTTTTTTTGTGGGGTGGGAAATCATCCTATGACTTCTCCCGCTCTGGGTGGAGCGGGACGTCGTGTCAGACTCTGACTAACTAAAACCCACCCCTGTCCCTTCCCTGCCTGAGTGCCCTGGGGTGCGGTAACTCATTTTCAGAATTTATCCGCTACCCCTAGGCATATCCGCTATCCCTAGTCATAAGCCCCCCGCTTCGTCTCTCGTCCGTCGATCCCTTGAAACGTCGCGTGCGACGACGCACCGCATTAAAATATATAGAAAACGACGCATCATCAACGCTGCGACGATGCAACGCAACGCACTAATGGGGTATCGCCCTAAGGGCATAACCTTACGAGGATGTTCAAAATGCTTTCTCAATGGCGAGTGTGGTGGGGCTCAGTATTGTTTACTCGCACGCCATCACGAACGAATGTTGAATTTCTGAGCTCCGTCAACTCCTCTCCCCCCGATACACCCGTCGTTACCTACGATTGCATCGCGAAAAAGCTCCAATTAACAGAATGCCTTATGTGTGTGAGCAGTGGTGGCTCAGTGGTATTGGCCGCGAGTTCAAACCCAGGCAGGAGCTTCACTTTGTGTAAATTATTTCATCACCACTGCTCTCAAAACGGTGAAGGAAAACATCGTGAGGAAACCGGCATGTCCTAGAACAACAAATTCGAAGACATTTGACATCCACCCCATCCGCGTGGTGGATTACGGCCCACACCCTCTCACAGAGAGGAGGCCTGTGCCCCAGCAATGGGGACATTACAAGGCTGATGATGATAATGATGAACCACCCTATAAACAAACGCAATGGCATGTCGTCATAAAAAATACGAGTATAGTTTTTATACCGCATTTATACATGGAGGCAATGCATTTAGACTGCTCTTTAACTTTGAGCCATAAGGATGGCAAATCACTTAACCATTAAACGTTTCTACTAGATTCATCGGTCCGTTCCTGTCCGTGGTCCACACATGGGAACGTCGCCTGTCCCTCATATCAGAGGTCATCGAGGAGTGGATGGCGACACAACGCAAGTGGCTGTACCTGGAGGGGATATTCGTAGGAGGAGATATCCGCGTGCAGCTGCCCGAGGAGGCCAAGAAGTTCGATGATATTGACCGCTCCTTTAGGAAGGTGAGTTACTTTGTTTAGCCGTGTCCTAGCCATGTGGGGGATGACTGCCGGTGTAACCGATTGAGCCTGCACACCAGTATTTGACATAAAGCTATCGCCGACGTCAGGGTATTACGAAACTATTGATAAGTCAGAATGCTAATTAAGGCTCCTAGGTACTACACACACATCACATCCGCGTGCAACTACCCAACGAGGCCAAGAAGTTCGATGATATTGATCGCTCTTTTAGGAAGGTGAGTTACTTCAGCGTCTGTTTAGCCGTTCCCCGACCATGTTGGGGTTTGTCTGTCCCGCATATCGAAGGTCATCAAGGAGCAGATGGCCACACAACGTAACTGGCGGTACCTGGAGGGCAGGAGATAGGGAGAGGAGGCCAAGAAGTTCGATGATATTGACAGTTCTTTTAGGAAGGTGAGTTACTTCATCATCTGTTAAGCCGTTTCCCTTCCATGTTGGGGTTTGCCTGTCTCACATATCGAAGGTCATCAAGGAGTGGATGGCCACACAACGTAACTGGCGGTACCTGAAGGGGACGAGATAGGAAGAGGCTAAGAAGTTCGATGATATTGACCGCTCTTTTAGGAAGGTGAGTTACTTCATCATCTGTTAAGCCGTTTCCCTTCCATGTTGGGGTTTGCCTGTCCCACATATCGAAGGTCATCAGGAAGCGGATGGCCACACATCGTAACTGGCGGTACCTGAAGGGGACGAGATAGGAAGAGGCCAAGAAGTTCGATGATATTAATCGCTCTTTTAGGAAGATGAGTTACTTCAGCGTTTAGCCGCTCCCCGACCATGTTGGGGTTTGCCTGTCCCACATATCGAAGGTCATCAAGGAGCGGATTGCCACACAACGTAACTGGCGGTACCTGGAGGAGACGAGATAGTCAGTCAGGGGAGGCCAGAAGTTCGATGATATTGATCGCTCTTTTAGGAAGGTGAGTTACTTCTGCGTCTATTTAGCCGTTCCCCGACCATGTTGGGGTTTCCCTGTCCCACGTATCGAAGGTCATCAAGGAGCGAATAGCCACACAATGTAACTGGCGGTACCTGAAGGGCAGGAGATAGAGAGAGGAGGCTAAGAAGTTTGATCATATTGACCGCTCTTTTAGGAAGGTGAGTTACTTCATCATCTGTAAAGCCGTTTCCCTTCCATGTTAGGGTTTGCCTGTCTCACATATCGAAGGTCATCAAGGAGCGAATGGCCACACAATGTAACTGGCGGTACCTGAAGGGCAGGAGATAGAGAAAGGAGGCTAAGAAGTTCAATGATATTGACCGCTCTTTTAGGAAGGTGAGTTACTTCATCATCTGTTAAGCCGTTTCCCTTCCATGTTGGGGTTTGCCTATCCCACATATCGAAGGTCATCAGGGAGCGGATGGCCACACATTGTAACTGGCGGTACCTGAAGGGGACGAGATAGTCAGTCAGGGGAGGTCAGAAGTTCGATGATATTGACCGCTCTTTTAGAAAGGTGAGTTACTTCATCATCTATTTAGCCGTTTTCCGACCATGTTCAGGATGACTTCCAGTGTAACCGATTCGGCTGAGCTACCGCATCTAATGTCTACTCAACTTCAGGGTAGCACGAAACTATTGGTAAGTATGAAAGCCAATTGTCGTACTAAAAAACCGGCGAAGAAATCATATTGTTTCAGGTTTTTTTAAAACTACCTCCACCCTATAGGTTTTCCTGTAATCTATAAGTAAAGAACTATACTTTCTGTATTATTTTCAAAAATTGAAAAACTGGTCCATATGTCTAGTATTTTTACAATAAAGTATTATATTTACCATCGTCGACCACATCACTGCGTACCATCGGATAGGAGAGTGGTGAAACGCGAGCTTAACATTAAGAATTAAAAAATGTATATTAAAACTTTCCAGATCATGCTAGATACCGCAAAAAGGCTAATCGTGGTGGACTGCTGCACTATGAGTGGCAGACTTGAAGAGTTCATTTCCCTGGGCCTCGGCCTGCAGAAGTAAGTGTTTCTATGCAAACAGTTGTGTGTTCAGTGTAACTCATCACGCTCATCAAGAGTAAGCTCATTAACTTTAGAAATAAAGTTTCACGGGGTATTTGAGTGGCAAAGAAGATGCTTCACAAAGCCGAGCTTTTGTATCGATGAATATTGAAGGCCTACAACTTAAGGCTGAGACATCATCTAAAGCACGGTCACTCTCGGACTGCATAAAAATGAAAGAGATGCGCTGCGACAAATGCTCACAATTTATTGCAAAAAAAGAAAAAAGTATTTTATCGATTTACTTAGGATTTAATAAAATTTATAAAAAATAATCCATCACTGGATGCAGTTTAACATTTGAAATTTTATGGTATATTTTTTATTATGATTATTAAACTGCTTTTAAAGATAATGTTAGATATTTTTGTTGCATTAAAGTATGTTAAATTATGTTTTGAGTTCCATCACTGTATTCAAATAGGACATGAAAATATCTTTTTTTTTTATTTGTCAAAATTAGAGATACTTACACTGCTTTAAAAAATCACCGTGAAACTTTTTAAATTTCTATTCCCAGTAGTCGGCTGTGCGTTGATATGTCAGTCAGTCATTCAGTCATTCAGTTTCTCCTTTTATATAAGGTGTTAAAAAATTAACCCTCGAAACTTAAAAAAAAAAAAAAAAAAATCGAAAAAGTCAGCTGTTGCCTACATTTATGTTCGCATAACTCGTCAAAATGTACGGAATAGCTGATTTTTTTTCGCGATTTCAAAGTTGGTCCCATAGTAAAAGTTATTCAGTTCAATGGTCCAAAGCACTCCTTAAAGTTTCGAGGGAGAGGAGGAGATATATAGATTAACCATGTGATCAGTTAAAACACTGGCTATTAGGCTTCTTAATTCAAAACATTCTGTCAACAAGGAGGATAAATGTGGGTGGTATAATACTGATTAATCATCTGAAGGAGGTTTTGTCCTATAGACAATGATGATACGAGAATGATGAGTGATGGATGAGACGTTATTATCTTGAATTTAGAAACCTCTTATCAGTATTTAGAAAGAAATAAAATACGTTTATTTACGGTAAACATGACGCAAAAGACAGAGAAACACAACCAAAAAAAGAAAAGGCTGGGCGAAAACATGCGTCACATCCACGCAAAACGGCCATCGCTCAGCATAATGCTGTTACTAAGCATATGGCTAGGAAGTTTAATAAAAGGTTGATAATGTTTAACAAAAACAGCATAGTGAATACGACTACAAATTCTTCACAGGTGCCAGAAATCGTTGAATGATTACTTGGACTCAAAGAGGCGAATATTCCCCCGATTCTTCTTTATATCGACGGACGAACTGCTTTCCATTCTCGGTAGCAGCGAGTGCAGCTGTGTTCAGGAACATATGATTAAAGTAAGTATACCCGTATTTCGCCAGTTTTAAGTATACATCTTAGCGTAGACAGGGTTCGGAGCACCGCCGTGTCCTCGTGGATGCGATAGCCGATAGCAACCTCTCGCGCCCGGCCCTGGTTCAGGCCATGGTACGGGGCGAGAGGGAATGGGATGCCGTCTCCTCCTTCTGCAAAGCAGTAATGCTCGCGAAGGCGGGACGGGTGAGGGAAGCTCAACGAAGTAGCTCTCACACCCGCGGCCGCTACCACCGGCCACTGTAGACCCGGGCCTGCGGACGGCGAGTAGTGGGTAGCTTTCCGTCCGATCAGCAATAGGCCCGTGAGTCGACAGCGCGTATTGTTCCACGCGCACCTCAAAGAGATTAGTGTCAGCCACCACTGACGGGGCCTATCGTGGCCGGTGCCTGCATGCCTAGGGGTAGCGGATAAATTCTTAACAGAGTTACCGCTCCCCTGGGCACTCAGGCAGGGAAGGAACAGGGGTGGGTTTTAGTCAGTAAGAGTCCGACACACCTTCCCGCTCTACCTAGAGCTAGAGCGAGAGATGCCATTGGATTATTTCCGACCCCGCCAAAAAAAAAAGCGTAGACAGGGTTGCGGGATTGTTCGAAAGAGTCACGGTGGACCTGGAACGCAAAGGGCAGCTGAAGGAACAAAGGTGGGTTTTAGTCAGTTAGGCCCCGAGCACGAAGTCAGCGGCCGACGGGGTGGCGGCGGCGGCGGCGCGGGGAGCGGCTCGGCAACGCAGACCCAGTCACGAAGCCGTGCGGCATAGTATTGTGCTATGAGAAATTAGTGTCTTTGTTCGCGATCATGAAATAATTAAATCCACCACGTCGGCGGGTATTTTGAAAACATCGGTCGTTATAAGTCCAAAAAATAAAATACACAACACTACGTCAATAAAAAAAAAAAATCTTATATTTCAGACAGTCCATAATTTGTTAGTATTAACATTACACACAACTTAAAATCTAGTGTTAGTACTTAAAACTACCAGTTTTTTTTTATTATATTACGCCACAGTGGCATGTAGGCGTATCCATTGTCCCAGTATGGGGCTATCCCCCCTGTCCGCTATAGTTTCCAAGATGCTGTTGGGGCTGACGCGTACCCTGCGCATGATGGAGGCGCATCGCTTGGGCATGATGGCGTGAAAGCCATCAATTTCCGCCTCTGCAAACATGACGGACGCACTGCAGTAGCGCGGCAGCCCCATCAACATCCTGAAGGCATTATTGTATTGTACACGCAGAGCGCTGTATGCCCTCTGCGTGTAGTTGACCCACAGACTGCATATATAGAACGACTGACAGTATGCTCTAAACAGCGTAGCCTTTACGTCAGTCGAACATTTCGCAAATCTGCGAGCCAACATATTGCAGCGGACAGCCAACGCAAAAAATACGCGGAATGCAGACGCGCGGGCACCGCTAAACTGGCGCGCATCACTCGTACGCCGCTGCCTTCATGACCAGTAGTGCTATTCTGTAAAATGTCACCGTGAAAACTTAAGTGAAGTGAACGTGAAGTGGGCTGTCAATCCATACAATCAAGATGGAATTCACTCACTCATGCTCACTCCACCTAAGTTTTCAGGGTGAGCTGTTAGCAGAATCGACCGGCAGTTCCATATAAATCTATGCATTGGAACGCGCCGCTCCCGCGCCGCCACCGCCGCCGTCGTCCCGCTGGCCGCTGAGTTCGTGCCCGTGGCCTTAGAGTCTGACACTCCGTACCGCTCCACCCAGAGCGGGAGAATTCATCCGATGATCCACCCTCAAAAAAAAAACACTGGCAACCAGGCATCTTGTTCCACAAAAAACACTGGCAACCAGGCATCTTGTTCCACAAAAAACACTGGCAACAAGGCATCTTGTTCCACAAAAAACACTGGCAACAAGGCATCCTGTTCCACAAAAAACACTGGCAACAAGGCATCTTGTTCCACAAAAAACACTGGCAACAAGGCATCTTGTTCCACAAAAAACATTGGCAACAAGGCATCTTGTTCCACAAAAAACACTGGCAACAAGGCATCTTGTTCCACAGAAAACACTGGCAACAAGGCATCTTGTTCCACAAAAAACACTGGCAACAAGGCATCTTGTTCCACAAAAAACACTGGCAACAAGGCATCTTGTTCCACAAAAAACCCTGGGAACAAGGCATCTTGTTCCACAAAAAACCCTGGGAACAAGGCATCTTGTTCCACAAAAAACACTGGCAATAAGGCATCTTGTTCCACAAATGTGGAAAGTTGTTAACCAATGACAACCTGATCGGTAGTTACATTTTCGAGACATTTTTGTGGGGTACGACTTCTAATGATTTTTTATTGAACATCACGTCTAAACAACTAGTCTTATTTCTTTGACAAAAAAAAAATGTATGTTACTCTAGACAATTTTCGTCGTAATTTGATCTGAGAATATTTGAAATTATATTTTTTATAACATAGTGTAATTAATTTATAAAGTTATGTCTAACGCGGATAAGAAATTCAGAATCACGCAAAAACTATAAAGCGTATTTTTATGAAACTTTCGCCATTTTAAAGAGCATTTCATTATTGATATTTTATTATACATGTTTTAGTATAATACTTGTTGTTTTATAAATAAAATAAAAATAAAAAACTTTCTCGTTTTTGAAGTTGGTTAATTAGTAATGCGTCTAATTTCGGACAGGGCTCCTTGATGGGCGAGTCCAATTAATGGGTACACGTACGAGTCCGAGTCCTATTAAAGCTCAGCACAGAACACGCAAGCTAACCACTCTCGGTCGTTGGCACTTATAGCGCCATAAAGATTTACACAAACGCCTAGTTGAGACTTCACGTTGCCCAAGGGCTGGCTTACACCGCGGCCAGAGGTTGAGCATTGCCAAACAACATGGCAATGCTTAACCTCTTTTGGCCACACTTTCAGTCGACACCGATGCAAAGGAGTTTTTTGATGTCATTTATGATTTATTTAGTAAGAAGTTTTTGTTTTAATTTATATAGTTAGTTAAATATCACACACAGCACATAAAAAATTTGTCAGCAATTTGTTTTCGTTCCAGAAACCAGGTATAAATGTCATAGATTTCGAATGTGTTCTGGGCAGCTGTTTATTCCTGAACACCCTATTGTTCACGCGCAATTCATAATCTTAAATAAGTGAATATGTTTCAGATGTTCGATAACATTCGTGCTTTGGAACTGTACGTGGATCATACCAATCGTCCAGTTGCTGCCAAAATGATATCTGCTGAAGCTGAGGTAATAGAGTAGAGTAGCATTTTCTGCGCAAATTTCTTATTTTTTTTATTTATTATGAACCTTCGCCAACAAAAAAAGAATTAGCAATATCGGTCTAGCTGTTCACGCGTGATACCATGACCAAGGGAAATAGGGATTCGTTTTTATTACAAAGAGGAAAAATTTTTTTGTTTCTTTGTTTGTTTGTACCGAATAAGCTCGGAAACTACTGGTCCGATTTTAACCAGTTTTTCACCAATAGAAAGCTAAATTATAAACGAGTAACATTGGCCACTTTTTATCCCGGGAAAAATAAAAATTCCCGCGAGATTGGTCACGGGAGCGTAGCGGGCAAAGTGCTAGCCTTCATATTTCCGCTTCTGTGCTGTCATCTATAGTTCCTGCACGCTCCCTATTTTACATTATTATGCCTAAATTGTGATGTTAGTACACTGACAGCCCTTAATCTATCTCCTCAGTCCATCCAAAGGTTGTCTGTAAAAGATTGCCATGTGCGATAAGATAAAACCGCCCACTGTACCTACACTTGTTTTTATAAATGTTTGCCCTATGTTATGAGATGTACAATCCATCCTACTAATATTAAATGTGAATGTAAGTTTGTTTGTTACGCTTTCACGCGAAAACTACTTAACGATCATCATGATACTTTGTACACATATTCTTGGAGGTATTAGAAGTAACATAGGATACTTTTTATGAAAAAAAAAAGTAAGTTATAATTTATAGCGAGGCAAGTACTAATTCCACGCGTGCGAAGCCGCTGGTAGAAGCTAGTATAATATAAAAGGAGAAACTAACAAATATATATATATATATGTATATTTATATATCAACTCAACACACTGCCGAAACTACTGGGACCTGGAACGTGATATTTTGCACACGGCTTCCTTTTATATGGGAGCACTAAGAAGGAGTTTTTGGAAATTCGATCTTTAGGGTGGTGAAAAGGGTGGGGGGGGGTTTGTTTGTATTTAACATTCGTCATTACACGCGGGCAAAGCCGCTGGCAGAAGCTAGTATAGTATAGTAATAAATAGAAAAGAAAGAAAGAAAAAGTATTTATTTGCCACAAAACGACATACAAAGAGTATAAAGAAAGAGAGGAAAAAAAACCAAAAAAGAAATAGACCCATTAAAGTGACAGGTAGATACAATTAAAGCTAGCGGATCGAAAAAATCCGCCGGTTGCTACGCAGAGCAGTAGCAAACGGCGTTATTGCGTCAGCGAATGTTCTCGTGGTCTGTTGCCGTGACTGAATACCGGACCTACGAAGCTTGCTATTCATCCTAATAACCTTATTAATGTAGAGCTCTTGGCTAAAGTAATAACAGCCGCACGGGTCGATCTATTAGGTTAAGCTACGCTTACCGGGGTTGGTCCATGGATGGGTGACCATATTTACATACCGAGACTCCTCAGTGCCTCGGAAAGCACGCTAAGCCGTTGGTCTCGGCTGTCAATCGTGGATCTTTGACAGTCGTTACGGGTCGTCAGAAGCCCGAAAGTCTGACAACCAGTCTTACCAAGGGGTATCGTATTACCTAGAAACTTGGTTGTGGAGGTCAGATAGGCAGTCGCTCCATGTAAAATACTGGTATTCAGCTGCATCCGGTTAGATTGGAAGCCGACCCCAAGATAGTTGGGAAAAGACTAGGCAGATTGAACCTTATTAATGTAAGTATTATTTTTAGATAATGGACTTCCGCAACGTGGTCTACACGGAAGGTCGCGTGGAAGACTGGATGAACCTCGTACTCAAGGAGATGCAGATGACCAACAAGTTTATCTCCAAGAAGGCTATATTCTACTACGGGAGGAACTGGAAAGTGCCAAGGTGAGTAGCTTATCAATGTACCCGGGCCTGCGGACGGCGAGTAATGGGTAGCTCGCCGTCCGATCAGCACCAGGCCCGAGAGTCGACGGCGCGTAGTGTTCCACGCGCGCCTCAAATACTTGTCATCAATAAAGACGGGGCCCGTCATGGCCGATGCCTGCCCGGGGGTTGAGGATAAATTCGAAAGAGTTACCTCGCCCCTGGGCATTCAGGGCAGGGAGGAACAGGGGTGGGGTTTAGTCAGTAAGAGTCTGACACGTCCTCCCGCTCCACCCAGAGCGGGAGAAGTCATTGGATGGTTTCCCACCCCACAAAAAAAAAAGCTTATCAAAGTCATAATAATCTTATTGCGACTATATTGTTTGGGATGGGCACACATTCTTTTTCTTCCATTTAATTCATGTTTAACATGGAGGAGTTTCGGTATGTAAAGAACACATCCATGGAACAACCCCGGCAAGCGTAGCTTAACCTGATGGATCGACCCGTGCGGCTGTTATTACTTTAGCCACGAGCTCCTCCCTTTAGGTATGTACATATCCGTTTTTTTTTTAATAAGAAAGTCCAAAAAATACACGTCGACTGGAGAACGTCCTCCTTTTGTATTTCGTCAGTTAATATTGGCGTACTAAAATGTTTAAATTCGTTTCCCATCTCTTACTCCAGAACCGACTGGATCATGGAGTACCAAGGGATGGTCTGCTTAGCCGCGAACGGCGTGTGGTGGACGGCTGAAACTGAGGAGACTTTCATACGCATACGGAAGGGCAATAAACGAGCCATGAAGGAGCATTTGCAGCAGCAGAATGAACAGCTAGCGGGGCTTGTGGTTAAAGTGAGGCAAGGTGAGTATTTTGAATAGAGAACTTAAGGCGTACATACCCGCCAAGTGTCATAAACGGCCGTTTTTGATACTTTTGCTTACTACTTTGGATACGAAACATTTTGAAACCTGTTTTAACCACGTAAAAATACCTTATCCTCTTTGTAACAAACGCAACATAGGATTCTGCAATCTTTATTTTCTACGCTTTGCTACGAATTTTTATTCAATGAGGGCGCCACTTACGGGGAGGTAGGCCCTTTAATAACGTGACATAACGTTAGTGGGTCTCAGGTCCGGTCTCTCCGAGAGGCTATGGTTGGGCGCTTGAACTTGTCCTTGCAGGCTGTCTCAGAATGGGGCGATGCCAATCTGGTTAAGTTCAATGCTGCTAAGACCCAGGCGTGTCTTTTTTCTGCTAAAAGGAGCCAATTTCACCCGGCTCCATGTTTCCGAGGTGTGACCGTGCCGATAACCGACCGACTTGATCTTCTTGGTGTTACTTTAACATCTACCCTCAATTTTGGTCCCTTCATAGAGGCTAAGGCTCAAGTGGCTGCCAAAAAGTTGGGGGTCCTGGCAAAGGTGAGACAATACTTCACGCCGGAACAGCTGCTCCAACTCTATCAAGCGCAAGTCCGATCGTGTATGGAGTACTGCTCTCATCTTTGGGACGGATCTGCAAGATACCAGCTTGATGCCCTTGAGTCAATTGAGAAACGAGCCAAGAGGATCATCAGCAATGATAGACTCGTTGAGTCAAAACTCCAAAGTCTTGAACATAGACGCCGAGTTGCTAGCCTGTCGGTTTTCTATCGATTACATTTTGGGGAGTGTGCGACGGAATTGCATGATTTGATTCCGCCAAGCCCGTTTCATCTAAGGACCACAAGACGTACGGCGAAGTGCCACCGGTTCATGGTGGACATCCCATCCATACGCACAAAGCATTTTGAGAAAACATTCATTGCACGTACAGCTAGAGAGTGGAATTCTCTACCGGAGTCTGTGTTTCCTTTAAGATACAACCTGGGAGTCTTTAAGTCAAGAGTGAATAGGTTACTTCTAGGCAAGCGTGCTCCATCTTCGACCACATCATCGCTTACCATCAGGTGAGATAGTGGTCAAACTCGAGCCTATCAAACATAAAAAAAAAAAAAAAGTTTGCTATAAGACCGCCATTGTACCCATAGATTTAAGCTCGTGTATAACAATTGTGTGACTGTTTTGGTGTACAATAAAGTTTTATTCTATTCTATCCTCGAAGAGCCAGGGTCGAGTAAGCCATATCTTTCTAATAGTCTAAAATTCCAGAGCCGCCAGACATTACTTATTTTCGAATTACCAAAACGTGTGGGATTGAGATGTGTTAGCTACTTTGAACGTACGCATACCTGCTAGCTTGGGCCGACGGCCAACTTTTTTTTTGCGTACCTCATAATATCATATGGTGACGGGCGGGCGTTTTTTGGGGGACTGTCTTTAAGTAGAACTTTGACGTTCAAAAAGTGCTGGTTCTCAGCCTAGTTTGAATAAATGACTTTTGATTTTGATCATATTTGAAAAACCGGCCAAGTGCGAGTTGGATTCGCGCATGAAGGATTCCTTACAATCGTACAAGATTAAACGCATCTACTGGTTGCCATTATTAAGATCGAATAAAAAAAGCAAAAAAAACACGTTTCTAGTAGGGTGGTCCTTTAATTTTTAATTTATTTTTACTATTAGCGGCAACAGAAATACAAATTCTGTGATCATTTCAACTGTCTACCTATTACGGATCATGAGATACAGCTCGCTGACAGACAGACGGAAGGACGGACACCGCAGGCTTAGTAATAGGATCCCATTGGTTACCCTTCGGGTACGGAACCCTTAAAACGAAAATAGTCGTTTAGCATCTTCCCAAATCCCTTAGGACTATAGGACCAATGAGGCAGTATTATACTGTCATCTACTCCTGTTATGTAGAAAACTAGAACAGGTTCACTGTTAGCCGAATCTTGTATTTGTGACATTTTACTAACATCGAATATTCAGTTTTAGCTCTCTGTACTTCTCAAACCCTACTCCGGAAACAAAGTGGTTGTAAATGGGTTTAGTAAGGCCCTCCATAGACGGACTGTTTCGAACAGTCCAGAACAACCGCACGAAAGCAGTCGTGCAGTTGGAGTCGATTTCGTCCCGACTGCTCTAAGCAGCCCTTGTGCAGTTCTTGTATAGTTGTGTTTGACAGCAATACGAGTGATCCAATGCCACTGTTCATTTAGTTGCTGGTTGGGCTGGGTGGGGCACGGAAAGGGGAAGCAGTCGGAGCAAATCGCTTCAAGCGGTCCGTGTTTGGCAGGTCGATCAGGTTTTTGCTGCCGGTAGTTCGGGGAAATTCGACCGCACGCCGACTGCATTTTTAGCTGCGACTGCAAATGAACGGCTTGAGTGACCCGTGTATTGCGAATTTAATTTTTTAGGGTTCCGTACCCAAAGGGTCCAAATGGAGCCCTATTTTTGTCACTCACGTGTCCGTCTGTCAGTCTGTCTGTCTGTCCTTCCGTCCGTCGTCTGTCACAAAATTTTGTTACTAAGGGTTTTTTTAAGTTCCAATTGACCTATGAACTTGAAATTTGGAGATAATGTTTATTATTACGTATAACTTTGCTGACAAATACCAATATTTGGTACGGAACTCTTAATGTGCGAAATCCGACACGCACTTGGCCAGTTTTTTTATTGAAACAGCAGATCGCCCAACAGTGACCGCTTGAAGCTGTCGGCACTGACTGTTCCAAGCAGTTCGTCTATGGAGGCCCTAACTTTTTTATTTGTTTTGGAAACAAAGTTGCTGGTAACTTGGAATTTTCCAGTGTTCACGATATACATAAAAACTTCTCGCATTACTTGCTCTACATTGTTTCCTGTAGGTATACTGTTCTATATAATAGGGTATTTTACTGTAAATGAGAAAAAAAAATATACATTATTGAGATAGCTTAGGCAAAAAGCAGCCGGAAAATGATAGTTTTAGTTAATAAAATAACAAAATCAATTTTAAAAATCAATTCAAAGTTTTCAGTTTTTTTAATCTGTTTTTTAACACCATGGAATAGTAGCCGCCATGTTATACGTCATACGGTTATGTAAACTATAAAGTTTCAACTGTCAACTGATCAGCGTATCTATGCTTTGTACTTTTATTTACATAGCCAACTGACGTCATGACCATAGAGCAATATGGCGTCCACTGCGTCCAGCGTTTTCGTCAAATTACGCGCGAAATTTTAAAATGTAAAATTTAAATGTGTTTTTAGGGCACTTATTGATTATGTAAAAAAAAATGTGTTTTTTTTATTTGGTTTATTAGCACAAACAGGGTGTAACGGAAAGGTGTGGTCATATTTTAAGAACTGCATCTACCCATCGATATGAACAACTTTCTTCAACAAAACCTGAGGAAATTTACAAAATAAAATTTTACCTCCCATACAAATATTGAACAGCTGATGATAACTTGGTATGGAAAGTACAATTCTTTTTTTGTGAATGTTCAGTTTTAACTTAGAGAAAATTGTTCATATCCATAACCGGTTCCTAAAATATGACCACACCTTTCCGTTACACTCTGTAGAATCTAATTGAGACACTTTTCAAAAATGGGTGTAATACCCTATTCATACCATATCTTCTTCTACAGATCTATCATCAAACGACCGTCTCAAGTTCCGTACAATAACCACAATAGACGTGCACGCGCGCGACATTATCGAAGGGTTCGTGCGCGATAATGTCACGGAGGCCAGCGAGTTTGAGTGGGAGAGTCAGCTGCGGTTCTACTGGCTCAAGAAAGATGATAATCTGTGGTTAAGACAGTGTACAGGTAAGATACAAATATCTACTGGAAGGCGGAATCGCGTTTGATTTGGTACTTAGTTACACGTTACAGATGCCTCATCCCATACAAAGAAACGGTACCGCCGTAACTACGGGTTTTCGTCTGGCACAAGTAACTTTTGTTCTTCGTTCGGGCCCGTCCTCTACACCTCGCTAGATGGTGTTAGCAGCGACGGCTTGCAAGCTGAATGAATTTACTTAAAGTCTTACCAATATTTTCTCACACATTGAGGAATTATTTTATAGTATTTCTGGCACTTCATAGCAGTTTTACTGTATCAAAATGTGTTACTATTCTGTTTGAATTAAATGAAACGAGTATGTACTTGAGCTTATTTATAATTAATACTTTTAATAGGATACAGCAAGAGAAACAAGCGCGAACAGAGTGTGTGAGTACACAGTGTTGCAACTTAACATTAGTAAGAAGGCGGGAAATTTAAATACATTTGACACACCCACCAAATTAAAGCCTCTTATCTTATAACTAACATAGAAGTTTACAAATATGACAAATCATACAGATGAATTGGTATGCTGATATGTTATTCAACTATAATGATGAAAGAAACTACTTATTTAAGGTTATACCAATTTTATCTCTAAGATATTGAAATCTCACACGAGCAAGAGCTTTTGTAAACATATCAGCACACTGTTCTGTAGTACATAGGTACTTTACACATATTTCTTTTTCTTGACATTTTTCTTGAATAAACTTATATTTAACATCAATGTGCTTAAACCTTTTATGAAAGTCCATATTTTTAATCACTGATTGTCTATATTTAAACTGATACTGTCTTGATTATATGCACTAATATCAAGTAGTAGTCTTTTGATCCACAATGCCTCTTTTGTAGCGGAACATGCAGCCATGAATTCTGCTTCTGTTGTAGACAGGGCTATGCTTTGCTGTCGCTGAGTTGCCCATGTTATAGCTGCAGCATTCTTGGTAAACACATACCCAGTTGTAGATCTTCTTGTGTCACTATCAGCTGCATAATCAGAGTCACTGTAGCCCTCTACAGTATTATTCTTCACTTTCGAATATAGTATGCCCATCTCTTTGGTTTCTTTTAGGTACTTTAATATCTTCTTAACAACAGCCCAGTGAGTACTATCATAACAGTCTAGATAACGACTTACTAAGCTCAGTCCAAACATAATATCTGGTCTTCTTACTATTGCAAGATGCATGAGTGAACCCACTGCTTCTCTGTATGGTATTTTCACTTCAGATACTATATTTTTCTTCTCCAGTTTGGTGTGGGGGTCTATTGGAATACTATTTCCATTTGCATTAACCATATTAAATTTTTGTAGTAATCTTTCAATATACTGTTGCTGATGAATAAATATATTACCATTTGATCTTTCTATTTGTAATCCCACATAATTTGTAGGCTCCATGGTTTTTATTTCAAAGTATTGTTTAAGGTTATCTACAACTTTGTTAATAGCATCATCATCTTTACATATTATCAACCCATCATCCACATACAATAGGAGATATAATTTTATTTTGTTTATATGACCAGTAAACACACATTGATCAGAGTGGCTATTAACAAAACCAAATTTATGTAATACCGATTTGAATTTATCATTCCAACACCTTGGGGCTTGTTTTAAGCCATATAATGATCTGTTCAATTTACATACAAAGTTTGGTGGAGATTCTATTCCTTCAGGAGGATTCATATAAATATTTTCTTTAATATCTCCATAGAGAAAAGCTGTTTTAACATCAAATTGTACAATTTTTAGATCATATTGACATGCTTCTGAGAGCAATATTCGCACTGAGTCATATCTCACTGTTGGAGAGAATGTTTCGGTGTAATCTATCTGATAATGCTGAGAACACCCTTTAGCACAAAGTCTGGATTTGTATATTATACCAGAAGGATCATTTTTAATACGGAACACCCACCTGCACCCAATTGTCTTTACTCCAGGGGGTTTTTCCACCAGGGTCCATGTTTTATTGTTCTCATGTGCTTTTAGTTCCTCCATTATAGATTGTTTCCACATTTTTTCATTTGGTGATGATATGGCTTCACTGTAGGTCTGTGGCACATCTGTTTCTGAAATTCCTTTACATAGATAAGTATTATTATCTTGTTTCTTTGCCTTAAATCTAGTTTTAATATTGCTGTCATGTTCTATGTTAATTTTAGTTTTAGGTATATACAGAGGGTCATCATTTGATTGATATGAGTCATCATTTGAATGAAATGAGTCATCATTGCTGGAGCTTTCAGAAACTTTTGATTCAGAACTGTCATTGGAATTTTCTTGTAATTCAGGACTAAGCATTATGTGTTTATTTTTATTAACCTCATTTTCATCTGTAGTTAGGGGCACAACTATATGGTTTTGGGTTAATGAACTTTCCATAAAAACAACATCTCTACTTATTACTCCTTTCTTTGTCTTTGGATCAATGAACTTATAGCCTTTTGTAGTATCACTATAGCCAATAAAAATCATTTTGCTTGCCTTAGAATCCAGTTTTCGAAGCTTCTCTTTTGGTATTTTGACCATAGCCTCACAGCGAAAGATTTTCGGGTGACTTACATCAGGTTTCTTCCCTGACCACATTTCCTCAGGTGTAGCATATGACAGTGCACGGGTAGGGCAGCGGTTGGTGATGTAAGCTGTGCTGTGGATACTGCTTCAGCCCAATAACTTTTCTGTAAATCAGAGTTAATTAGCATACAGCGTGCCCTTTCCATAAGTGTGCGATTCATACGCTCAGCTAATCCATTTTGTTGAGGCGTATATGAATTAGAAGTCTGATGGATAATGCCTGATTTCTTTAAATAATTGGAGAACTCATTACTAAGGTACTCTCTACCATTATCAGAACGTAGACATTTTATTTTAAAATTTAGTTTTTTTTTTTTTATTTATTTATAAGTACAGGAGATTTACAGTTTAACTTGTTGATTCTCTACTAAGGCTTTGTATTCTTTGAATTTTAAAAATACTTCTGATTTATTATTCAAGAAATATACATATACTTTCCTTGTATAATCATCAATAAATGTGAGAAAATACCTGGCTCCTCCAAGTGATTTTACCTCCATGGGTCCACAGACATCAGAATGTATCAACTCCAGAGAATTCAGTGCTCTGGAACCTTCAGAAGGAAATGGCAACCTGGATTGTTTTCCTTTTTGACACAGCTCACAAACCATTTGGTTTTTGTTTTGAATCAATTTCACTCCATCTGTACAATTACTTAATTTATTTAAATCATTAAAATTCAAATGTGCCATCCTCTTGTGCCACAGTAAGAAATCAGTCTCATTCATTTTACAACTGTATGCTGTGACAGTGTCAGTATTCAGCCTGTACATGTTATTGATGAGATTTGCCGCTGCTACTTCTGTATTCATCTTATTGAATATTTTACAGCCCTGTTTTGTGAACTGTATGGAGCATCCATTCTTCATAATTTGGCTTACAGACAATAAATTGGTTGTCAATTCAGGTACATACAGTACATTTGTAATCTGGATAGTTTGTTTAACATTATTTGAACCAATTACATTCAAGTCTATCTTGCCACAACTTTTCACCGGAAGCATTTTACTATTTGCTATCTTTATACTTGTGATCGGAGGGGGTACTTCATCATAAAGCCAGTCTTGTCTCATGGCAAGATGCATTGAAGCACCTGAATCTATGTAGAACCCATCATCATACTTAGTTGCAGCAGAGAACACAGCTACATAGCTTGTGTCTTTATTTTTGTTTTGTTTTGCTTTCTTTGACTTACAATTTTTGCTTATGTGTCCATATTTGTTACAAATAAAACATCTTGGACCTTTTTTTGGGTTGTCCTGAGGATCCTTTACATTATTGTGCTTTGAATAAAGTACTGTAGTGTCTGAATCAACTGATTTTACTTCTTGAAGTAATTTTGTTTTGATTAAGTCAGCACTAATCTTTACTCCAGAGCTCTCTATGCCCATAATCATTGGCTTGTAAGAATCCGGCAAACCGGCCAACATCAAAGTTCCCAGCCACTCATCATCAACATTGAAGTTGATGTTCCTCAATTTGTGAGCGGAAGACATTATTTTATTTACATAAGATTCTACACTTTCGGTCGTCTCTAATGTAGTATTAATTAAATCCTTTAATAAGCCAACTTTTCTAGTTAATCCACTGTCTTCAAATGCTTTGGTAAGATTATCCCATAATTGTTTGGCATTTTCTGCTTGTTGGATGTGTACATACAGGATTGGATCAACCAATAATATTAATTTGGACTTAGCTTTTACGTCATCCTTCACTGCTTTTGGATCATTGGGGTTTGGTTCTGCCAATATGCAATTATGCAAGTCTTCGTGCTGTAGGTATGCTTTTACAGCAAAACTCCACGTAGACCAATTTTCCCGTCCCGTCAGTTTGGGAATTGACATAGTTATGTTATTCATTTTGCAAAGAAATCTGAAATAGCTGAAATACGGAAAGAACTCGCGAACCGGTAACTTTGAGGTTATGCACGTGTGAGCACTTTTTAAATTATTTTATTTTACGTTAATCATTTTATTGTAATACTGTTAACTTATGCAAAACAACACGTTAGAGCTATCTGGGCCCATAACCTGTTTGAATTAAATGAAACGAGTATGTACTTGAGCTTATTTATAATTAATACTTTTAATAGGATACAGCAAGAGAAACAAGCGCGAACAGAGTGTGTGAGTACACAGTGTTGCAACTTAACATTAGTAAGAAGGCGGGAAATTTAAATACATTTGACATATTCAAATTTTAAAGAAGATAATGGATAAACTCTATAACTTTAAACAGCGCCATCTATTGGTACAAGAAATATAGATGTCTAAGGATTCGTTCCAATAATCGTCTAAATTTGAATTTCAAGCTAATTATTCCATAATTTTATGCTTAGGTCAGTTTATAAGAAAATACAGTTTTTACCATATTTATTTTCAAAATATTAATAATAGTTAAACTTCAATAAGAAATTATGCATATTACGCCATCTATTGAGATTTATTTGAACTAAATTTTCTTTGTTCGAGATGAGACCCCGTGACTGCGGTGAAATGTCAATGATAATATTGAGAACTTTTTTGTCTTAAAAACGTTACCCCACACTAGGAATTACTCCTGTGTCGTGGGTACGTTCACAAACATGTAAACTCACATACGCAGGACCCAGGCCCGGAACGACAATCTGTAGGCCATACAAATATTTGATCAGTGAGGGAATCGAACCCGCGACACGAAGTGCTGCAGCCAAACGCTCAACCACTGTGCCAACAGTGTCGTGTCATGTATGTGTCTAGTTTTGTGTATACTGTATTGTACCATCGTCCGCTGCAACGCCAATTTGCTGAGTGGCTTTTAACAACAATATGGGCTAAAATTCTCGTATGGCTCATGCCTTCCCGTGAGGGAATAATCCGTCTTGGGACAACAGGAACTATAAATTTTTAACCCCCTATTTATAAAATTTGTTTTTTTTTTTTGTTTGTTGTTTATGCTTTGATTTTTTTTTTGTTGTGTTTGTATTTTTTGTTTCACTATGTTGAGTTGAGGCCCTTTTGGTACAACGATTGTCTTTTCTTTTTGTGTAAGTGTTATTCTTGTCAATAAACACAATTTTCTTTTCTTCCTTCTTCTTTTAATCTGTCTGTTACCGGAGAAACAGACACAAAAGAAAATCGATTGTGTCTCGTCTCCCGCATGTCATGGGACGTGGACGATACTGATCAGTGGTCAAAGTCAAGATAGCATTTACGTCTCATCCGTCAAATTCAGCTGTGTGTCGGGCAAAACCTCGTTCAAATTACCAACCTCTCATCTATCCTTCTTCCGCTTAGAAAATTTTGAATTACGGACCTGTAATAATCAGTGTTTAAACTATCGATCTGCCCGCGCCTTTTTCCAACTAGCTTGGGGTCGGCTTCCAGTCAAACCGGATGCAGCTGAATACCAGTATTTTTCATGGAGCGACTGCCTATCTGACCTTCACAACCCAGTAACTGGGTAATACGATGCCCCTTGGTAAGACTGGTTGTCAAACTTTCGGGCTTCCGACGACTTGTAACGACTGTCAAAAATCCACGATTGACAGCCGGGACCAACGGCTTATCGTGCTTTCCGAGGCAAGGAGGAGTCTCGGTATGTAAAGATGGTCACCCATCCATGGGCCAACACCGGCAAGCGTAGCTTAACCTGATGGATCGACCCGTGCGGCTGTTATTACTTTAGCCACGAGCTCCACATCTGTGTTTAAACTAATCACATGGTTATTTAATTTATAAATAAGGCCCATTATGTTTAGTAAAAAAGTATAGCAGAAAATTTCTTATCAACATTCAGAAATATAGGATCCATTTGTTTTAAGGTAGGAGTGCCAGGGTAGCCCGCGAAATCCAAATTTTCTTACGTTTTTCCAATTCGCAGGTCATCTTCCATCGTTCATCCAAATTTTCTTACGTTTGTCTTAATAGATTTCGTTTTCTGTTGTGAGCATATAGATACGCTTAGTTGTGGTTATCTATATGTATGTTAAATTACAGTCCACTATGTTTGTCTTAGTTGCGAATAAACCTGCATACTAACTACACGTTGTTTTCTTCCAAAATTCACGGCAAACAAAAATCAACCTTATGTAATGAATATTTTGGTCCGTATTCGAACCGGAGCGAGTTAATGATTATCGTGCCCGGGCGACCCGCGAGAACAAAAGATTGTTACCTGAGTGCGATAATCAGTAGTCGTCGGGTAATACGTTTTCTGCAAGTTAAAAAACATTTTAGAAAAGACGAGTTATTACAGTGATATTGATTGACTATAAACCGTTACTTGTTTTACAAGGTGTATGTAACTTTTGGTGATAATCTTAACAGTATATTGAGTGAGTGAATAAAGAGATTAAAATTAACAAACTGTTATTTTTCGAGAACTAAACCTAATAAAACAAGTTTCGATCGGAGTGTTGTTTGCTGGGATTGCTGTGGGTTATTTGTTACTACAATGGAGGAACTTTTGTCGTTGCAAGATGAGTTTTTCGACAATTTGGTGAAACCTGAGAGAAATTTTAAGAAAACTCCGAAAGAAAGAATTAAACGTCAGTACTTAGAAACAAGGTTGGAGTTGTTAGAACAACTATTTCAAGATTTTAAGGACAGACACAAGGAGGTAGTTGCAAAAGCGAAAAATAAGAAAGAATCATATTTTACAGAAGGAAAATATGAGATTTTTGAGGAGTTGTATGTGCAGTATAAATCAAGTGTGCGAGAAGCTTTGCAACAGTTTTTACCGCCAGTTATCTAATCCAGCAATTACCAATAACGCGAACAATAATTGCAGTGATGTGAAATTACCCCGCATACAATTACCTACTTTTGGGGGTAAATATGAAGAGTGGCCAACTTTTTACGACATGTTTTCCTCATTAATACACAGTAATAAGAATATTTATTCAAACCGAGTCAGCCAATGCAATTAGGATTTTGTTGGATACGACGTCTACCTGTCTTAAATCTTTGGAAAACTTGGGCATTAGTACTGAATCCAGTTACGCTGACGCGTCTGTTATTCACGTAGTCGTTTCGAAATTGGACACGGAATCTGTCAAACAATGGGAACAGCAGTTGAATATGATGAGTGATGAGTTGCCCACTTGGATACAATTAAGAGATTATTTAGAATTCAGATTCAGGACATTAGAAATGATTGGTACGAACGGGAACCGCGCCGCGCAACAAGCTAAGCCTGCTGCTAAGTCGAAATCTTTTCACGCATCAGTGGAGAAGGAGAAAGAGAACAAGTGTAAGGCTAAACAAGAGTGTCCAATGTGTCATGAAATTCATTATCTCAACCAGTGCAAGCGTTTTAGCCTTATGACACCTAAGGAAAGACAGAACTTCGTTCAAACAAGTAAATTATGTTTTAATTGCCTGGCACCAACTCATGCGGCAATTAAGTGTCGTCAGTCATTCAGCTGCAAGAAATGTGAGAGGAGACATCACACGATGTTACACTTTGAGAGAGAGAACCAGGAGCCAGCCTGTAGCCTGGAGCAGGCGGCCGCCGTGTCACCGAGTGAACCACAACAGGAGAGAGCAAGTACGACACGAGGTGACACAAACATAACTGCTACATTTTCTAGAGGAGAGCTGCAACCCAACAGCGTGCTACTTGCGACGGCTAAGATTAAGGTAATCCGTTCTAACGGTTTTAAACAAATAATTCGTGCTTTACTTGACCAAGGGTCACAGGCATCTTTTGTATCTGAGTCAACTGTGCAATTATTAGGTCTTGTACGCAAACCAGTAAGTGCGTGGGTGTCAGGGTTAGGAGACGGCCGTATGAGGATAAAAACCATGGTTTCACTTCGCCTGGAATCACGTCATAATCCAGCTAATTACATCCTAGTTAACGCTTATGTGTTGCATTCTTTAACGTCACTACTTCCTTCAACCAACGTGAGCACTTCTAAATGGGCAGAGATTGACAATCTTCCTTTAGCCGATCCTACATACGCTACGCCAGGTAAGATCGATATTTTGCTAGGCGCAGAGGCTTATAGCGAAATATTAATTAATGGCGTTATGAAACATCCTGATTGTAGTTTAATAGCACAAAATACAGTGGTTGGATTTTGTCAGGAGGAATGCAAAAGGGGTCTCGGACGTTAGCAAAAGATAATCTCATTAGCATGCACATACAGGTGAAAGAAGATGAGTTACTTAAAAGGTTTTGGGAGATGGAAGATGAGCCTAATTTAATAAGGAAAGAGATGACTAATAGCGAGAAAGTATGTGAGGATTTGTTTGACTTAACTACAGTGAGAGATAATGAAGGGAGATTACCTTTTGCAACGGATGATCCTAAGTGTCAGTATGGTAATACAGAAGAGAGAGCAGTGAAAAGGTTAGAATATTTAGAGAGAAAGCTATCGAAAGATTCAAAGTTGAGAGAAGAATACAATAAGGTTATGAGTGAGTACTTGAGTATGAACCATATGAGACTGGTGTCCGAGCGTGAGTTGCAGAAGTCTAAAGTTGTGTATCTTCCTCACCTTGCTGTGGTGAGAGAAGACAAAGACACCACTAAAGTGAGAGTCGTCTTTGACGCTTCGAGTAAAGGTGACATGCGATTGGGAAAACTGAGTTGAGTGAAAGGAAAGCTATTAAATTAAATGATCTAATTAAAGGTACTAGGTTTGAGTTGGAATAGGAAGAATGATACTTTTGAATACGTAGTAAACTTACCTGAACCTAAGAATCTAGTCACTAAAAGACAAGTCTTATCTGAAGTAGCGAGATTGTATGATCCTTTAGGCTGGATTGCCCCAGTGGTAGTTAGTGCTAAGATTGTAATTCAGAAGCTTTGGGAATCTGGTCTTAAGTGGGATGAGAGTTTGTCGGATGAGTTACATGGTGAGTGGCTAAAATACAGACAAAAGCTAAGATATTTAAAAAATCTTAAAATACCAAGGTTGGTAAATTTTACTCAAGAATGCAAGAGAAAATTATACGTATTTTCAGATTCTTCAAAATCAGCCTTTGCGGCAGCAGTTTACATACGAGTGATTGATAGA
This sequence comes from Polia nebulosa, assembly GCA_951329385.1. Lineage (NCBI taxonomy): Eukaryota > Metazoa > Arthropoda > Insecta > Lepidoptera > Noctuidae > Polia > Polia nebulosa. Next base: position 11,460,336 of record OX589605.1, read on the forward strand.
TCAAATAAAGTGCATGTACATTTACTGTCCGCAAAAACTGGAGTTACCCCAATCGTAAAGGAGATTTCTATACCCCGACTTGAATTGTGTGGCGCCACCTTAGCAGCCAAGCTTATATGTGAAGTATCACAAGTTCTGGAGATACCCAACGAACATCTCTATGCGTGGACCGACTCCATAGTGTTGACACGGTTGGCACAGTGGTTGAGCGTTCGGCTGCTGCGCTGCGTGTCGCGGGTTCGATCCCCGCACGGAACAAATATTTGTATGACCTACAGATAGTTGTTCCGGGTCTGGGTGTCTTGTGTGAGTATCCATGTTTGTGAACGCACCCACGATACAGGAGTAATTCCTAGTGTGGGGCAACGTTTTTTAAAAAAAATAAATAAAATAAAATAAAAAAAAGTGTTAGCATGGCTCAAGTCGATGGGCAACATTTGTTAGTAACAGAGTGTCCACTATATTAAATATTATAGATTACCACCAGTGTGGAGTCATGTCTCATCAGAGACGAATCCAATCTTTATCCGTTTTATCTGAAGTTGACGAAGAATTTATTTGGTCAAAATATTCATCTTTGAATAAATTATTAAAGGTTGTATCCTAGTAGACGTAGACGAGTTTTGAAATATAAATTAAAAAAGGATAACAGATCTAAAATACCCAAATTTATCACACCAAGTGAAATGAACGAGACTTTATTAGCATGCATTAAACAAGTACAAAGCGCGAGTTTTGGTTTGATATAAAACGGTTAAAGACTGGATGATGAGGATGTGTGCCTAAAAAGGTAAATTACGATCTCTTTGTCCGTTTTTGGACCAAAAGGGGATACTAAGAGTAAGTGGACGCATAGCACAATCGGACGCGTGCTATGACACGAAGCACCCGATAATTATGCCTGGTAACCATCATTTTACCAAGGTTTTAATTGCGGATGCTCATGCAAAAACATTGCAGGGTGGTCCACAGTCTATATTAAATTTTCTTAGAACCAAGTACTGGATCTTACGTGGAAAGGAACGTGTTAAAAAATATTTTAGAGAGTGCACTATTTGTTTGAGATATTCCACAAGGAAGACTACTCCTCTAATGGGCCTGCTTCCAGAAGCAAGGTTGAAACCTAGTAAGCCATTCAAATCTACTGGTGTGGATTACTGTGGTCCTGTTTTTATCAGATTTTCGCCAGGTCGAGGAGCTAAGTCATAAAAAGGTTATATTTGCATATTCGTGTGTATGGTTACACGAGCAGTCCATTTAGAAGCAGTAACTGACATGACTGCCAAAGGGTTTATTGCTGCGTTTAGGCGATTTACGGCTCGTAGAGGCCATTGTCAGGATTTGTACAGTGACGATGGCACCAATTTTGTTGACGCCGATAAGCAAATGCGCAAAATGTTTAATAGTGCCAAATCTTCTCTTGCTGGAGAATTAGCCGAACTACTTTCTTTAGAAAGAACCACCTAGCATTATATTCCTCCCCACTCGCCTAACTTTGGCGCGCTGTGGGAATCCTCGGTGCGCGGTACTAAGACCCATTTGAAAAAGGTAGTAGGAAATAGTACACTTACATATGAAGAAATGTCGACTGTCCTGGCGCAAGTGGAGGCGTGTTTAAACTCGAGACAGATTTCCTTGTTGAGCGATGATCCAAATGACCCTCTACCCTTGACACCAGGTCACTTCTTGGTAGGCGAACCATTGTTAAATATTGCAGATGAAGATTACACTGTTTCTAATGTTGATGGTTTGGATAGATTGCGGTTGACGCAAAAAATTGTAACAGATTTTTGGAATAGGTGGTATAAGGAATACCTAGTTAATTTAAATCAAAGGTATAAATGGAACACTAAACGTGATGAACCAGAAATAGGTGATATTGTTGTTTTAAAGGAAGATCATGTAGGTACCGCCAGCTAAATGGTTACTTGGTAAAATTATCAAAAAATATCCTAGACCTGATAATGTAACTCGAGTCGTATCCGTAAGGTGTAAAACCGGAGAATATAAGCGTCCAGTGAGCAAAATTTGTATTTTAACTAAATGAAATTTGTTTATTTTTCCTTTTATAATGTTTAAATTTTCGTTAAAACCGATTATAGTTGTTTTCAAATTCAGTCTGTTTTACCTACCTGTCCAAATAAAGTTAAAAAAAAAAGTTTATGTTGTGTTATAACAAGTATTATGATGAGTTATCCCAAACCTACTCTTTACCTGCATCGTTAAGTTCGGTTGAATTATGCACTAATGACCTACTTATAAAACGTGTTTGTTATCAATGTACCTACTTGAGTACGCCTGGCTTGAGCCGCACGTGTTCTGCGTTGGTTAAATATTTAATTAGTGCAAATAAGAAAGATACAGGTTGTTCTGTTCTTGTTTTGAGTTTTTTTTTTGCCTTGTTATTTGTTAAACTTACGCATTAGAACATTGCCCGGGGGTGGAGGATAAATTCGAAAGAGTTACCTCGCCCCTGGGCATTCAGGGCAGGAAGGAACAGGGGTGGGTTTTAGTCAGTAAGAGTCTGACACGCCCTTCCGCTCCACCCTAGAGCGGAAGAAGTCATAGGATGATTTCCCATCCCCAAAAAAAAAAAAAAACGCATTAGTACATAATTTTTTTTTAAAATTGTTAAGTTTTTGTTAGTGTAGTTAAAGAATTATGTTCTTTGGCGGGCGGAATGTCCAAATAGATTTCGTTTTCTGTTGTGAGCATATAGATACGCTTAGTTGTGGTTTAACTACACGTTGTTTTCTTCCAAAATTCACGGCAAACAAAAATCAACCTTATATAATGAACACGTTTTTTCCAATTAGCAAATTGCAAAAAATGTAAGAAAATTGGGTTTCGCTGGTTACCCTGGCGCTTCCACCTTAAAATCATTTGCAGAATGATGTGTCCATGTTGCAGGTGTCTTCGAGTACGGCTACGAGTACATGGGTCTGAACGGTCGCCTGGTGATCACTCCACTTACTGACAGAATCTACCTCACCATCACACAAGCCCTCACCATGCAGCTCGGCGGCGCACCTGCTGGTAACAATCTCACTAATATTATAAATTAGTTATAGTAATTATTTATTAGTGGATGTTTGTCACTCAATGACGCCAGAACGGCCAACGCATCTGGATGAAATTTGGCAGAGATAGATAATAATCTGGAATAGCATAATTTATAGTGGGCGCAGTACTAATACGTAAATAAAATACGCAGAAGCTAGTATGAAGTAGCTAAGTATTATGTACATTCCAACGTCACACACACTCTTCAACAAAATTTAGCCACGTCGACAGCTTTAACAAAATTTAGCCACATCGACAGCTTTAACAAAATTTAGCCACATCGACAGCTGTAACAAAATTTAGCCACGTCGACAGCTTTAACAAAATTTAGCCACGTCGACAGCTTTAACAAAATTTAGCCACGTCGACAGCTTTAACAAAATTTATCGACGTCGAAGCTTTAATAAAATTTAGCCACGTCGACAGCTTTAACAAAATTTATCGACGTCGACAGCTTTAACAAAATTTAGCTACGTCCGACAGCTTTAACAAAATTTAGCTAGGTACGAGTACGTCGAAAGCTTTAACAAAATTTATCGACGTCGAAGCTTTAATAAAATTTAGCCACTTCGACAGCTTTAACATTTACCTCGTAAAGGTCTTTCAAAGTGCAGGTGTTGTTGCACAGAAAGAATGACAAGAGGTGAGGCATTGTTTGGGGCGTAGCTCCGCAATCGCATTGTGGCTCTTGTCAGAGCCACAACAATCGGAATACTTTGTTTCTACCTTGTCATTAATGTTTGTTGATAGGCCCCGCCGGCACCGGCAAGACCGAAACAACAAAAGACCTAGCAAAAGCCCTCGGGCTCCTGTGCGTCGTCACAAACTGCGGCGAGGGCATGGACTTCCGCGCCGTGGGGCAGATCCTCGCCGGCCTGTGCCAGTGCGGTGCCTGGGGCTGCTTCGACGAGTTCAACAGGATCGACGTCTCTGTGCTGTCCGTCATCTCCACGCAGCTGCAGTGCATCAGGTCCGCGCTGCTGATGAAGCTCAAGAGGTTCACTGTGAGTACTTCTTCACAAAGCGTGCAAGACCCCCCTTAACCTGGATTTCCGTTAAAACCAACGATCTAAAATCAGCACACTGAGATGTCTGTACGGTCTAATGAAGACTGCCGAAGGATGACGAGAAGAGCCGACCCAAATTATTGCCAAATGACTAGGCAAAGAGAAAGAGATGGAGATACATTTGCTAGGTTGATAAATAAACGCTAATAAAAGCTGGATTTTGACACAAACCAACGGTGAAAATGGTTAGTCACTCACATGTATCTGCAATTTCACCGAGGAGTCGTAATTGTCGTTCTACGTAAGCATGCTACATCATCAGGTAAAATAGTGATCAAAATTGCGACGGATCATTTACAGTTTTACAGGGTTTTTGCAGGGATTAATGCATTTTCAGTGACCACATAACGCTCAAATGTACTACAGAACTTTGTCTCCTCTCCAGTTTGAAGGTCAAGAGATAGCGATGGACAGCAAAGTGGGCATCTTCATCACCATGAACCCCGGGTACGCGGGCCGCACGGAGCTGCCGGAGTCCGTGAAGGCGCTGTTCAGACCCGTCGTCTGCATCCTGCCGGACCTCGAGATGATCTGCCAGATCTCGCTGTTCTCTGATGGTTTTCTGACTGCTAAGGTAAGCGTTTGATTAATTAAGTCGACGGTACATTTTAATACTTTTTTTATTTTTACTGTACAAACAGAAAACACGTACAAGTTAGTCACATACTTTAACGAGATTGTAGAAAAGGTGGTAGAAAAACCAAGTTAAACAGCTGGCTCCTGAACTAATCAAAAAGATACTTGTATCTCCGGAGCCAAAGTTGCTCATATACATAGACTGTTCTAGGTTAAAGTAACTTAGTACAATGGCAATCATGACAATGACAGACAATGAAATGGCAAACAACTGTATCGAAATATCAATAGACCAGGAATTTATAAGTTGATCGTTAGAATGTTTTCTGTATCGTCGTCACATTGACTCTAGGCAGTAGTTGATCCAACTCTACAGGGGTTCCGGGGTGGTCTTAAGAGGTCGTGGGGCCACTGCCATGTGCATCACTGGGTTGATTTTACTGAGACTAGAGTCCCAAAATTAAAATTAAAATGTTTTCCCCAAAGTCTGGGCGTCTTTTGAAGGTTCACCCCACTTACCCCGAAAAAGGCAGTAGCTAATTTAATATCAGCGTTAGGTGGTAGTCAATCGCAGGACAGTGGCTGTTCTCTGAAGAGTGTCTGATGGCTAAGATGAGAGTAAAAGCGGTTTCGTTGCCCTTATTCACCTTACATTGGCATTTCCTACCGAATCTACGTCAGGTACAGCAGTACCTGACGTGGATTCGGTTCCAGTAGGACCTACCTAGTAGTATTCGTACCTCACTGGGATTAGGCCAGAACTGAGGGGACCAGGATCGTAACGCAGTGGATGGCTGAAGACGGGTGCTGTCATACAAGCAGGCCTAGCAAGCGCTGGTGACTGTTTAGGGAAGTGATCAGAGACAGAATTTTCGAGTTGTATACCGTCTTCGTCCCTGGTGATAACTATAACTGAATTGCCATTGACAGCGACTTTCTTGTAGCAGAGTAGATTTTTCAGGTCATGGTTATATTGGTGTTTGTTACCAGGTCCTGGCCAAAAAGATGACGATGCTGTACCACGTGGCCCAGCAACAGCTGTCGAAGCAGTCTCACTACGACTGGGGGCTTCGCGCGCTCACCGCCGTGCTGCGCATGGCCGGCAAGCTGCGCCGAGACTCGCCAGGTCTGAGCGAGATCATGGTGCTCATGAGAGCCTTGAGGTAAGCAGTGAGAATCCGTATGGACCATAAAAGTTCGCCTCACTGGCGAAACACCATAAAAGAAAAAAACATTTTATTAGTGTTCACTCTCAAGCTCTACCCGGGCCTGCGGACGGCGACCAGTAGGCAGCTCGCCGTCCGATCAGCACCAGGCCCGTGAGTCGACGGCGCGTAGTGTTCCACGTGCACCTCACAGAGATGTTATCAGCCACCACTGACGGGGCCCATCGTGGCCGGTGCCTGCATGCCTAGGGGTAGCGGATAAATTCTGAAAATGAGTTACCGCACCTCTGGGCACTGAGGCAGGGAAGGAACAGGGATGGGTTTTAGTTAGTAAGAGTCTGACACGCCCTCCCGCTCCACCCAGAGCGGGAGAAGTCATTGGATGATTACCCACCCGCCAAAAAAAAAAAAAAAACTTAAGCTCTGACCGCATTGACACAACACTAACTCGGGACGTGACGGTGTGTGTTTTAGTGTTTATAAAGTCGCATATTCTTGCTAGATTGACCATCTCCATAGTTGACACATTTCACGCAAGCAAATTAAGTTCGGCATGAGCCTCATCCCACGCAGGATTTGCTTTAGTTTGGCCAAAGTTCAAGACGTCTTCTTCTGAGAAATCTGTTAGGACGACGAAAGTATATGATATGATATTTTTTTGTTAATGTTAATTTAAATGGTTAAGAATGGGGAATGGAATTCCCTACCGGAGTCTGTGTTTCCTGATAGCTACAACCTGGGAGTCTTTAAGTCAAGAGTGAATAGGTTTCTTCTAGGCAAGCGTGCTCCATCTTCGACCATATCCATCGCTTATAAATTATTATTTTTTTTTTTTTTATCAACAATAAAAAAAATTAAAAAATAATTTTGACGTCTCAGTTTAGAACTATGAAGGAAGTGTGTTCTTTAGTATGATTTTACAAACTGTATATAGATTACTAGGTCTCGTTAGAAGGTCGACTGCATGTGACGTCACGTGCTCGGTTCCTGGCAATGCTCCTTTTAATGTGCGCTGCGGACGCTTGCCCGCGCGGCTGCGAAGGCTCAGTTGCGCATATTCCTTGGGCTGCCTTCTGCACCTTACGCGGTATTAGTTAACTCTTTAGCTTAACTCCGGTTAAATTGAGCACTTCCATTACCCATAGCGACGAGAATACTCGATTGCCAGTTTATTTCGGGCACGCCACAATTGCGGAGGCAATAGGGAATATGCATGATATTTTTTTATTTGTTTAATTGAAGACAAACACTGAACGCTTGAACTTTATTGAACACATATGAAAGAATTTTTAAAATGTCATCATCAGCGACGAAGTTATAAAGCTTTAAAGTTGATAATTAGAAAGAGAAGTCCGACGTGTTCTTTGACGTCAAAGGACATGACGCCCATACAACTGCCATAGAAAACAGCGTTTTCGAGAGAGGGACAGAAATATTTGTTTAAAATTGTTATATCTCGTTTAATTTTCAATCAATTTTGATTCCGCTTTCACTGTTCGTACTCTATTATAATATATTCATCGATAAACCGGTTAGATAACAAATATTTTTTTCATGCATATTCCCTATTGTGGCGAAGCCTGACGCAGGTCCACACCGGACAGAGACACGGCTGTTTCGGGAGGTTCCTGTGAGAATAAGGCGGGAGGAAACGCCCGGGTGTCACCACTGTGTAGATCGCCCAGAGGACGGTGGAGTCTTGCCCCGCTTGGGCGGAGCACCGCCGTGTCATCGTGGAGGCGATCGGCGGCAGCGACCTGTCGCGCCCGGCCCTGGTCCAGGCCATGGTATGGAGCGAGAGAGAATGGGAAGCAGTCTCCTCCTTTTGCAAAGCAGTAATGCTCGCGAAGGAGGAAGCGGAACGGGTGAGCGAGACTCAACAGAGTCGCACTCACGCCCCCAGCAGCAGCCGCTGCAGGAGACGCCCTGAGCGTTGGGGGTCGCCGGACGATCTCCAGCCACCGTAGGCGCGGGCCTGCGGACGACGAGTAATGGGTAGCTCGCCGTCCGATCAGCACCAGGCCCGAGAGTCGACGGCGCGTAGTGTTCCACGCGCGCCTTAAAGAGATGTCAGCAACACATGACGGGGCCCGTCATGGCCGATGCCTGCCCAGGGATCGCGGATAAATTCGAAACATAGTTACCGCGCCCCTGGACACTCAAGCAACTGAAGGAACAGGGAAAATGGATGGAAAGTCCCACATCCTCCATTGAAAAGGGAGGATCCTCCAACCACCAACCAGACGGATGCTGAGTCTGGTGGGCTACTATCCGATGGTTGTTGTCGAGCTGTTGTATATGTTCAAATTGCGCGGAGAACTGAGATTGTACGACTTAGCATTAGTTTAATATCAGGTCTTTTTGTAGGTCGTATGTGGCGGTATAAATGCTATTTTTTTTTTTTGTGACAAGCCCGCCACTCTATTCCCAAACCACTGTAACTTCTGTAAGCCAGAATCAACAGTGGCGACCACCAGAAAAAACGCCAAGGCAATGAAGCTCGACGAATCCCAGAGAAATACATAATTTCCACTTCTTTCCTAACCAAGCGGGAGACAACAAAGCTAGGCCATTATAGGCACAAAGGGGGTATGTACAAATGCTGATATATGCCGTAACATTTAATTAAAAAAATAACACCCTTTCTTCAGAGACATGAACCACCCGAAGTTCGTGTTCGAGGACGTCCCGCTATTCCTGGGTCTGATCAAGGACCTGTTCCCTGGACTGGAGTGTCCTCGTGTGGGCTACCCAGACTTCAATGCAGCGGTTAATGAGGTGCTGGAGCTGGATGGGTATATCGTGCTGCCTCATCAGGTTTGTACACATCTACTCTCACTTCATACTCACGGTGGGTGGAGGGTATATTAAGATGTCTGTTTTTAACGTGCTATAAGCAATACAAAACTATGTAGAAACAACACACTCAAAAACAGTACCTAACAACATAAAACGCGATTACATGAAACTCGTTAAGGACTGCTGATGGAAAAAGAAGGTGTATTTTTAACCGAATTCAAGAAGAAGGAGGTTATAAATTCGTTTTTTCTTTATGTAAGTTCGGGCATAACTCCGTCATATATTGACGGATTTGCAAAATCCTTTTTTTGTTCGAAAGGGGTTTGTTCCGAAATCGTCCCATATATTTTCATATAGATCTGATGATGGGTTTCGGAGACAGACAACGGAACTCTTCATTTGACAGCAAATCAACCGCAATTGCTGCTATCGTATGACTATGAAGTGTTGACACAGTTTAAAGGGGAACCACAACTTAAAAGTAAAAAATAAAAAACTTTTTTACAAAAAAATAGAAAAAAGTTTTTGTCAAAGTTGTCAAAATATCAAAAAAATAAGTAAGTTCATCTAACTGCACTCTGCACGGCAATAGTAACGTCTTTCAAATAGGAAGAGTTTTCATAATTCAAGTTTTGCTACTGACGTGATGGATGCTTTGCGCGCTGCTTATGAAACCAAAATCAAAAGTCATTTTTAGGTTTCCGTACCCAAAGGGTAAAAAGGGACCCTATTACTAAGACTCCACTGTCCGTACGTCTGTCTTTCTGCCTATCTGTCCGTCCGTCTTTCACCAGGCTGTATCTGATGAACCGTGATAGTTAGACAGTTGAAATTTTTACAGATGATGTATTTCTGCTGCCGCTATAACCACAAATACTAAAAAACAGAATAAAATAAATATGTAAGGGATCATACAACAAACGTGTTTTTTTTGCCATTTTTATAGATAATGGTACGAAACCGTTCGTGCTTGAGTCCGACTCGCACTTGGCCGGTTTTTCAAATTAGGCCAGCACTTTTTCAACGTCAAAGTTTTACTTATAGACAGTTCCCCAAAAACAGCACTTCCTAGTGTTTTAGCTGGGAAGAAGAAGTGGAGTAACAAGCTGCCCAGCAACACATTATTGTAAAGTGTTATTTCCACACAGGTCGACAAAGTAGTGCAGCTATACGAGACGATGATGACGCGGCACTGTACCATGATCGTAGGCCCCACCGGGGGAGGCAAGACAGTCATCATACACACGATGATCAAGGCGCAGGCAGTTCTGGGACTGCCTACTAAACTGACTGTGCTTAATCCTAAGGTGAGATAACATAAATGGTTAAAATGCGGTTAAGGGATGGTGCTATTCGTTCTCTGGCTCAATGTCTCCTTTTCTCCCTTATGCTGAAAGAATGGTAACTCGTCCCGTATTCGACGTCTTTCATAGATTTTGTAATGCTGTTATATAAAACTCAGGAAAACACGTTTACAGACGTAAAATACGATTATAATGTAACTAAAATTAATTACTATATTTAATCACGTTATTAGAAAGGGTAATTATAGCTAGTTCAACTACAGCTTGCCAAACGGATGTTGGGTAGAATTATTTGCGACGGTTATAGTATCTCAATTGACTAACAACATGGATATAAATTATTAGACACAGCTGTCAGACGTTCATTCTCGTTCCAACCCTCGAGTCTGACGTTTGCTTAAATGTAATACTGAGTGTAAGTAAAGCTCTTATTTGATATGTATGATTACGTTGAACTTTGAGGAGCTCGAGGCTAATGTCATAACAGCCGCATGGATCGACCCATCAGGTTAAGCTACGCTTTCCGAGGTTGGTCCGTGGATGGGTGACCATCTTTACATACCGAGACTCCTCCGTGCCTCGGAAAGCACGTTAAGCCGTTGGTCCCGGCTGTCAAACGCGGATCTTTGACAGTCGTTACGGGTTGTCAGAAGCCCGAAAGTCTGACATCCAGTCTTACCAAGGAGTATCGTATTACCCAGTAACTGGGTTGTGGAGGTCAGATAGGCAGTCGCTCCATGTAAAATACTGGTATTCAGCTGCATCCAGTTAGACTGGAAGCCGACCCCAAGATAGTTCGGAAAAGGCTAGGCTGATGATGATAACTATAAACCTATGAATATCCTAGTTTCAACAACAGCATTGTTTTAGAATTCTCTATACTCATGGAATTCACATCATAGTCGGCAGAAGCACGTCTTGTCTGGTGTCGGTGCTATGGGGTCACGCGGTGCGGGGCGTGACCTTTTCCCTTAGGGGAAACCGATCTTTAAAGTTATTTGATATTTCCATCTGACACAAGTGAGGGATTTTGGGGTATGATTACAATAAGCATATTTAAGCATAATCAGCCTATATAATGTTCCTACTGCTGGGACTCAGGCCTAGTCCAAATCGCGAGCCCGGTGCGGGTTGGTGGATGTCACATGTCATGAGGTTTTCGTTAAATATTTTGAGAGCAGTGGTGATGTAATAAATTTACACAAAGTAAAGCGCCTGCCTGGGTTTGAAAGCACGACCTACAAATCGTAAGTCGAGGCCGGTGCCACTGGGCCACCACTGTTCAACTCAAATATGATGTTTGTTTAAATTGGTGTCAGTTATATTACTGAGTCAACGAATTTCAATCATGCTTTATAATATAAAAGACTACGGATACGAAGCAATTTTAATCCTCGTGTTTTGGCATCTGGCAACCCATAATTACCTGCTAGAAACCGCTCGAACGACGTTGCTACAACTCTTAAAGAAACCAGATTAAAAGTTGAGATTTGTTGAAGTATGCGCAGCGCCTAATACCTAAATGATGCATGATTTTCCAGGCTTGTTCAGTTATAGAGCTGTATGGAATACTGGATCCTGTGACCAGAGACTGGACAGATGGCTTGTACTCCAGAATATTCCGAGAAATGAACAGGTATTATTATTTAATAGGATCAGTTTGTTTTCAAAGTTACATTTTACTAAACTTTTTTTAATAAAGGTAAAAAGGGTAAATGTGTTGCTAAGCTCCGGGCCTGCGGACGGCAAGCAGTGGGTAGCTCGCGTCCGATCAGCACCAGGCCCGTGAGTCGACGGCGCGTAGTGTACCACGCGCGCCCCAAAGAGATTAGTGTCAGCCACCACTCACGGGGCCATCGTGGCCGGTGGCTGCATGCCTAGGGGTCGCGGATAAATTCTTAACAAGAGTTACCGCACCCCTCGGCACTCAGGCAGGGAAGGAACAGAGGTGGGTTTTAGTCAGTAAGAGTCTGACACGCCCTCCCGCACCACCCAGAGCGGGAGATATCATTAGAATATTTCCCACCCCACAAAAAAAAATTAAAAAGCTCAAAACTCGAGATCAGAAAAATTTTAAAAACTTGCCACAAAAAATCGTAAAAACCACATTTTTCTTTATTACATTGACATTCCTAGCTGTCAATCCTAGGAATTACGTCATGATGGTGACAAAATGACGTCTGTCGGTCAGATAGTTTGTAACAAAACAGGCGTAAAAAAGTTTTGGTTGTAACAGAATTTGGACTTAGTCGGGCATACAATAGAGTTGGTGGCAAACCTAAATAATGATCTTTAGTTCAGAATTCAAATATACGTGATATTTTAACACCATTCTTTTTGTACCAGGCCACTTGATAAAGAAGAACGTCGCTACTCTCTCTTCGACGGCGATGTCGACGCTCTTTGGATAGAGAACATGAACTCGGTGATGGACGACAACAAGCTGCTGACGCTAGCCAATGGCGAGCGGATCCGGTTGGCGCCATACTGTGCCCTGTTGTTTGAAGTGGGAGACTTGAACTTTGCGTCACCAGCGACTGTATCTAGGGCTGGCATGGTGTTTGTCGATCCGAAGAATTTGGGATACCAGCCGTATTGGGAAAGGTTTGTATTGAAACGAATCATTCGTTCTTTATCTTAGTGCGATGGCAATCTACAGTGAGTCGGCCCAGAACTTCACTGCCATTTTAGTTTGGCGCCATCGTTAGCGTCCATCTGTTCTTGTAGCGTGCTGGCATCAGTGCCCGCAGCACTGGAGTGTGGAACAGATATCCCATCGTCTGTGAAAGAGCATCACATTCAGAGCTGTTATTTAGAATAGACAACGGGTGAATCTCCAGGCTACGCTAGTATTATATTATCTGTGTCCAGGCGTTAAGCTGATAATAATGACATACTGTTGCCGGCAATGTCGAATCGTGGGAAATTCAACTTTAATACACTAGTATTAAAGTACACTAGTAGTATTCATTGCCTAGTAGTACCACGATTCGTCATTGCCGATAACAGTCTGTCATTATTATCACTCTTGTTTTTTGTGTCGGGGTGGGAAATCAACCAATGCCATCTCCCTCTCTGGGTGGATCGGGAGGGCGTGTCAGACTCTTACTGACTAAAACCCACCCCTGTTCCTTCCCTGCCACTCAGGCAGGGAAGGAACAGGGGTCACAGTTACAGCAGTTACGGCTGACCTGGGCACTCGCCCAGGGCAGCGGTAACTCTGTTACGAATTTATCCGCTACCCCTAGGCATATTATTATCAGCCTAACGCCTGGAGATTCACCCCGATATTTTAGTGTTTTATACCGCGTATATTTATTGACTTTAGTCAATGGCGAGCGGATATGGTTAGTGCCATACTGTGCACTATTGTTTGAAGTCGGTGATGTGATTTAGCCTCGATTGTGTCCCTAGCTGGCATGGTGTTTGTCGACCCGAAGAATTTGGGGTATCCAGCTTTATTGGTTTGTAATATTTTGTTATAAGCAGAGGTAGAGTTATTTATGTACAGTCAGGCCGCAAAAGTCCATAGGAACGCTAAAGATTACATTGCTACGAACCGAGCGAGCACGATACTTCCGTGCGTATGTGCTGTGCGCGTGTATGAGTATCCACATTCCACAGATAACACACACTAAGGAACTGTCGTCGCACTGAGCTTAAAAACATCATTATTATTTTTCTGTGCCATTGAATACGCATCACACAGTCACAGAGGCGACTTGTTCTTACCATTGCATTGATAAAATTCGCGCAAATATGTCATGTGCTGCTAGCCGTATGAACTAAGTGTTGGATTCGCAAATAACGTAGCCCGAGTTCAAATCATGGTCGGTCCGTTGCGGTTATTTCTTACTTTGAAAATTCCCAATCTATATTAATATAGTTGTTTTTTATATTTCTATGAAAAATACTAATGCATTTTTTGCACTAAATAGTTGCAAATTACGAATATGATCTATTAACCACAAGAAGAATCACATTCGTAATTTGCAATTATTTAGTTGTTACATCTTTTCGATGTTGTAAGGTGGAAATAAAAAGACGTGTTTAATAAAAATGTTTGTTCTATATAATTAAAAATAAACATTTATGAGAATTTTGACGTCGAATTGTTACCTAGACAAAAAAGTTATCTTGTAACCGTTATCTATGTTACGTGTAAGATTGTTTGTTGGAAGTATACCCACTTAGACCATTCATAATATGAATAACGTAACAATGAAAGGATATTAAAATTTTAGTAAAATAAAATATGATTGTTTATATCCAGTTATTTATTGAAAAGTGGTATATGATTTAGACTTTGTAAACATTTTATTTTTATGTAACGTCACAATGAATGTATTGAGGTCATAGCTTAATTGTTCATTTTCTTGACGAAAAGAAGATTGAAACTAAACCTCAATTTCTGTTAAAAGAACTTTAGTTCTCACAAGATAATCGTCAATTAGATGAGAAAAATAAATTGAACTATTATGTTAGAACAGTGCGGGTAGAAGAATAAAAAACAAAATAGAATCATGATTATTGTCAACAAAATTGATAGCGAGTTCACTGCATTCTTAAGATAAGGCGATGGCACAAGTTAAAAGATATAGCTGCTTTAAACGAAAGTAAACACAAAATAATACAGTGTTTGTTTTTTTTTTTATGTTTGATAGGCTCGCGTTTGACCACTATCTCACCTGATGTTAAGCGATGATGCGGTCGAAGATGGAACACGCTTGCCTAGAAGTAACCTATTCACTCTTGACTTAAAGACTCCCAGGTTGTATCTTACAGGAAACACAGACTCCGGTAGAGAATTCCACTCTCTAGCTGTACGTGCAATGAATGTTTTCTCAAAACGCTTTGTGCGAATGGATGGGATGTCCACCATGAACCGGTGGCACTTCGCCGTACGTCTTGTGGTCCTTAGATGAAACGGGCTTGGCGGAATCAAATCATGCAATTCCGTCGCACACTCCCCAAAATGTAATCGATAGAAAACCGACAGGCTAGCAACTCGGCGTCTATGTTCAAGACTTTGGAGTTTTGACTTAACGAGTCTATCATTGCCGATGATCCTCTTGGCTCGTTTCTCAATTGACTCAAGGGCATCAAGCTGGTATCTTGCAGATCCGTCCCAAAGATGAGAGCAGTACTCCATACACGATCGGACCTGCGCTTGATAGAGTTGGAGCAGCTGTTCCGGCGTGAAGTATCGTCTCACCTTTGCGAGGACCCCCAACTTTTTGGCAGCCACTTGAGCCTTAGCCTCTATGAAGGGACCAAAATTGAGGGTAGATGTTAAAGTAACACCAAGAAGATCAAGTCGGTCGGTTATCGGCACGGTTACACCTCGGAAAGATGGAGCCGGGTGAAATTGGCTCTTTTTAGCAGAAAAAAGACACGCCTGGGTCTTAGCAGCATTGAACTTAACCAGATTGGCATCGCCCCATTCTGAGACAGCCTGCAAGGACAAGTTCAAGCGCCCAACCATAGCCTCTCGGAGAGACCGGACCTGAGACCCACTAACTCGTGCGTCCGGCACGTATCTCTCGGCAACAGTGCTGTCGTCTGCATACCCAAAGGTACCGGGTTTTAGCAGATCGTTAATATGCAGCAAAAACAATGTTGCCGAGAGCACCGACCCCTGAGGAACACCGGCATTAATAGCCAGCAGTCCGGACGAGCAGCCATCTATGACTACTCGGATAGACCGATCCCTCAGGAAATCAGCTATCCAATCACACAATCCAGCGGGCAGACCGAAGGAAGGAAGCTTGCCAATTAAGCTGTCGTGCCAGACCCGGTCGAAGGCCTTCGAGATATCAAGGGAGACCGCAAGGGCTTCCCCTTGTTTGTCGATGGCCTCACTCCAGATGTGAATGGCATACGCTAGAAGATCTCCTGTTGACCGATTTCGGCGGAAGCCGTATTGTCGGTCACTTAGGATATCGTTAGCTTCTAGGTATGCTAGGAGCTTACCATTCAGTATACGTTCCATACTCTTACAGAGAACGGAAGTTACCGAGATGGGCCTGTAATTTGCTGGGTCAGCTCGACTACCCTTCTTGGGTACGGGTTGCACGTTAGCTTGCTTCCAAGCCAACGGCACTTTTCCAGTCTCAAACGAAAGGCGATATAGGCGTGTCAAGATCGGAGACAACTCAGGCGCACAAGTCCTCAGTACAATTGCCGGTATCCCGTCGGGACCACTAGCCTTGTTCACGTCCAGGTTACGCAGTACCCTCCGGACATCCCTCTGATGAATGCGAATGTCTGACATAATCGACTCGCATCCACCAAGAGTGCCAGGGGGCCTCGCGCCACCAGGATCTAGACGCGAAGATTCCGCAAACATAGAGGCAAACAAGGTTGCTTTCTCCTCAGCGGAGTGGGCCAGCGACCCGTCGGGTTTCAGCAGTGGAGGTAGTGAGGGGCGGCAGAAGTTCGATTCAACCGACTTAGCCAGGGACCAAAACGCCTTACTACCAGCTGGGTAAGAAGCAAGTTTGTTCCCAATTCGGCCAATGTGGTCAAACCGAGCCTTCCGCAACACCTTCTTGCAGAACTTGGCAGCCCTGTTGAAGGCTCTCTTCTTCTGACTCACGTCACTCGCTTTACGCGTCCGAGCGTCGACCCATGCTAGGTAGGCCGCGTGTTTAAGCGCATCAGCGCGATTGCACTCGGCACCAAACCATGGTCGAGCCCCGCCAGACATTGTTACGTCAGAGAATGGAATGTAGTACTCCATTCCCCGCCGCAACACATCCGTCACGGCGTCCGCGCACGACGAAACATCAGTCGGGATAACATGCGAAGAAAGATCGCATGCCATCCCAATCTGCTGACCTGTATCGCCAAACCCGCCTGGTGCCTCTAGGGCTAGGATCGGGCGGGGAGTAGACGGATACAGATTTCACCAGACAGTGGTCGGAAGTACCTAATGGTGAAGAAATCGACACTGAGTAACGGTCTGGATCTGTTGTCAGCAGAAGGTCCAAGCAATTGGCTGTGTGCGAATCAACATCCGGCACCCTCGTTGCCCCCTGGACCAGCTGGGTAAGATTTAACGCCAGCGCTAGCTTATACGTCTCTTGTCCAGCATGGTCTGTGTACTGGTATGGGAAGAGCCACTCCTGATGGTGGGCGTTGAAGTCCCCCAGTAACACTAATTGGGCAGAAGGGTACCGTTGCTGAGCCACATCCGCCGCTTTACTCAGATGTTGTGTGAGCCCAGTTGTCTCCAGATCACCGCTGTGCGAACGGTAGACACAGGCGTAGACAATTTTATCTAGGCCTGTGTCCACCAGGACCCAAAGAGTAGAGAACCTGGAGTCCTCAAGGTTACGGAGACGCCGATAGCAGATGTCGTCCCGGGCGTACATGCATATACCAGCGCGTGGCTTAAAATTGTGCTCCAGGTTAAATCCTGGGTAAGATAGGTACGCCACGTCAGACGGACATCCGATCTGCGTCTCCGAAAGGAATAAGAGAGCTGGTTTCTCAGTCACTAGGTGGTGGTGGACTGCGGCGAGATTTGAGTGCAGACCTCGAATGTTAGAAAGGTGCACTTTGTGTGAGAGGGAGTGCTGCCGCTGTACAGCTTTTTTCTTTTTAGTTCCTTTTTTCATGAATAAAAGAGTGAAGGAAGGAGAGGAGAAGGAAGTGAAATGAGGTTCCATGCTGGCTACCTTCAGGCACGCACTGACAGGACGGTATCATTGGGGGACTAGTCTGGAGACTGCGGGGACGCCCGAGCCCCCCCGGGAATGTCCATCGGGCCCTCTCGTCTGGTCGCCAACCAGCACGATGGTGCATTCCGGGATTTTTCGTCAGTTGGCGGGGCAGCCTTTCGTGTGTGGCTAGTACACTACTTGGGCCCCCAACTAACTGCGGTCGGCCAGCGGCGCACCGTGCCTCGGATCCCGCTACCCTCCGCGACTAGTCTCCCGATACATTCACATCAGCGCGAGCCCGGTTGGTCTGCCTGCAATGGAACAACTATTTCGACCCAACTCCTCTGGATTGGCTACACTGAGCATCGTACCGGAACACGGCCAGGCCGCTTGGCGGTACGTCTTTGCCCAGTGGGTGGTCGCAAGCCATCGGTCGAAACCTACCACCAGTTTGTCACCTGATTAGCACCACCCGGGGACCACGTGTAGGGACTCAATGGGTATACTCCTACGGACGCGGGTGACTCGGCCCCCAAAAACGAATAATCGAACGAATAATCACGGATATGTTAAAATAAAATGGCCTACTAAACATTTAGTTATTACAAAAAGTCAACAATTGCGTGGGATTTGAACTTGCGGCACACTGATTTATCTGTGTGCTCTATACCACTGGGCCATCTTGACTTATGCTAAGTTGATGAAATTGTGAATTTCAATCATTTGTTGGCGAAAACTTGAAAATAGAAGGTCGTAAGTCAAACTGAACGTCAAACTAATACATTGTGAGAATTCTTATCGACTTTTGCTGGCATCTGTACTTGCATCGAAATATTGATATTAATATGGATCTTCCCGGGATTTCTAATGGACAATCCCGTGTGGCCAACAATATTACAAATAAATAATAATAAAATCTCTATTGTTTTCTTGTGTTCTCACAAGCTATGTTGTTTGAACTACCAACGTGTGCACTTTGGAATTTTGCAACTTCAGACATCCGATGTCGTTGATGTAAATTTGGCAACGTCGCGCGTGCAGTGGTTTAAATTGTGTAAAAGTAAATACTTAGCTTTTTTATTTAATAAATCACGGGCTATTTCTGCTTATCATACATATCCACTTTATTCTTTCGCTGTATGAAATCAGTGTAAGTACATAAATTACTCTACCTAACTCCGACCTCTGGTTATAAGCCTAATTGTTGTCCTACTACACGAAAAAAGCCACCGGTCCCAGGTCTTTCCACTTTTTCCGGTCGACTGCGAGTACGAGCCAATCCTTAAGAGTCCAGCTCATCCTTCCATCTCTTTCGAATTTTTATCTGAATCTAAGCTGAATATCAATATTTTACTTAAAGCTACTGTCTATCTGATGTCCACAGTCCAGTTACTACAGTTATTTTACAAAACATAAAACTAAAAACACAATGCGTTATTTTAATGAAAACATGATTTTTCTTTTGTTGAGTACTATGGTCACTCATATTATTGAAGTCAAAATATATAAAGTATCCTTTAAAAAGAAAGATTTGGAGGCGCCAGGTATCGATCCTGGTACCTCTCGCATGCTAAGCGAGCGCTCTACCATCTGAGCTACGCCCCCGATACATACCCAGACGATATCTTTATCTTGTATTATACCTATCGAAGGTTGACTGCCCGTTCCTTTTACTTACCCCTTTGGAAGAAAAATCCGCATTATTTGCAATCGATACGACACTATAATAGCAAACTTTGTCATTACATGCGAAGTGGAATACACGCTTGAGCCGAAAACGGGGTTGTTTTAGAGCCAAGAGACTGTAATGGCAAATGTCCACATGCATTAAACGTTTTTAACCGACTTCAAAAAGGAGGAGGTTATCAATTCGGATGTTTGTTTTTTTTTAAATTTATAACTCCGTCATATACAGGGTGTAACGAAAAGGTGTGGTCATATTTTAGAAACCGGTCCTGCCCATGGCTATGAACAACTTTCTGTAAGAAAAAATAGAATATTCCCAAAAAAAAATGGACTTTCCATACAAAGTTATCAACAGCTGATCAATATTTGTATGGGAGGTAAACAATTTTTTTGTGAATTTCCTCAGGTTTTCTTGAAGAAAGTTGTTCATATCGATGGGCAGATGCAGTTCCTAAAGTATGACCACACCTTTCCGTTACACCCTGTATAGACGGATTTGCAAAACTCTTTTTTGTTCGAAAGGGCATTATTCCGAAATGGTCCCATTTAAATTTCATATAGATGTAGATCTGATGATGAGTGTCGGAGACAGACAACGGAACTCTTCAAAAAATTACAGCAAATCAACTGCGATTGCTGCGATCCTATGTATAGGTAGTGTTTAACACAATTTAATGGGGGGAACCACAACTAAAAAGTAAAAAATAAAATCTTTTTTGCAAAATAATAGAACCGACTTCCAAAAATATTGCAAAATAACTTTAATTTCGGAAGTCGATGTATCTGGTTTTGTGTCTTCGTTTTTTGACACCGACTATTCCTACCGGTTCTATTATTATTATTTTTTAAGTTTTTCAATATGTTTACTCGATAATAATAAGTACAACTTCGCGCGTACAGGGATAATCGTCGGTCGGTGCCTCATTTCATAAAAAGCGTCTAAAAGAGCTTATACGAGTTGGCTTTGGCCCGTCGTACGCCTTCCAAAGGTCCGGGAACCGGGAAAACCAAAAAAAAAAAAAACTTCTCTGACATAATATTTGGTAAAAAATTATTGCTAGCAATGGCTAGCGGATTGGTTTTCGTATGATTTGTTGGGGACTGCACGCCGACCAGTCGGACCCAATTATAAAATTAATTGTGGCGGGGGCTGATTTCCGCACTTTTCCGCGGTAGTGCGAATTATTTTGCAAGTAATAGTAGATAGTTATACAAGGGTGGAAAGGAACCAATTCCCATACAAGTTATTTAGACGCCCGAGCGCAGCAAGGGCGGCTATAGTCCGAGTAGGAATTGGTGACTTTCACCCGTGTCACTGTACTTTTCATTTCGAATACAAGGAAAGTAAAAATAAATAAAATATGCGTCTATAAAACCGAAATTTTTAATTTCGGTACAGCTTACAGAGTTAGTATCCCGCCAAATTATAGTAGGAGCGAGGCGTATTTATTGTAACAGTTACAAATCACAAGTATTCGTAGATACTAGATAACAGATGTTCCTGTCATATCATATAATTATCTGCTACAAATATCATTAATAATTCACAATCTACACTACACTCTAAAGTAATAACAGCCGCACGGGTCGATCCAACCCGGGCCTGCGGACGGCGAGTAGTGGGTAACTCGCCGTCCGATCAGCACCAGGCCCGAGAGTCGACGGCGCGTAGTGTTCCACGCGCGCCTCAAAGAGTTGTCAGCAAGAGACGGGGCCCGTCATGGCCGATGCCTGCCCGGGGGTTGAGGATAAATTCGAAACAGAGTTACCTCGCCCCTGGGCACTCAAAGGCAGGAAGGAACAGGGGTGGGTTTTAGTCAGTAAGAGTCTGACACGCCCTCCCGCTCCGCCCAGAGCGGGAGAAGTCATAGGATGATTTCCCACCCCACAAAAAAAAAAAAAAAAAAAAAAAAACGGGTCCATCCATCAGGTTAAGCTACGCTTGTCGGGGTTGATCCATGGATGGGACCATCTTTACATACCGAGACTCCTCCCTGCCCGTTAAGCCGTTGCTCCCGGCTGTCAATCGTGAATTTTTGACAGTCGTTAAGGGTTGTCAGAAGCCCGAGATTCTGACAACCAGTCTTACCAAGGGGTATCGTATTACCTAGTAACGGGGTTGTGGAGGTCAGATAGGCAGTCGCTCCATGTAAAATACTTGTATTCAGCTGCATCCGGTTAGACTGGGAGCCGACCCCAAGAAGATCGTTGGGAAAAGGCTAGGCAGATTGATTGACTACACTCTTCGGTCTCAGTAGGTACCTACTCAATAACAACTATTCGTGTTATCTGTTATTTCTTCTTTGCATGTGTCGCTTCATTGAATCTTGCTAAAACGAGAAGCACCTACCTAGTATTACTATCCGAAAATTCAAATTGTAGTCTTACAAGAAGATATCATCCTTGAAAAGTGACCAACTATTTCTAGTCGTATTATCTGTAGATAACAGATATTACGACTAGAAATAGTTGTCACTTTTCCAGTAGTCCTAACTTTCAGTTCGGAAACACTGCAAGAATAATGCTAATATTACTACGTATATAATTTTTCAATGTTGTAGTATTACTTCCTTTAGTAGGTATGTAAAAAAGGTCAAATATCTATTACATGCATAAAGTTATCCTGATTTATTTACTGACAGACCGTGCTTAGAAATATGACAGGCTGTTATTTAATAGCAGATAATGACATCAGTTATTATTGCGTAACAGTAACAGGAATAACATATAATCTTGTTTGAACTGCTATAAATAACCCATGTCTAGTTAGAATCCTGCCAAATTATACATTTCAGTCTTTTTTTTAATTTAAATATGAAACACACCGCGTCACCGCCGTGGGTCGTCCCGCTTAATAGATATTTTTTTTAATTCACACTGGCTGTTTATACACTTAGTTCTATTTTTAATCATTCCGGCCCTAGGGAGGGAAGCAATTACTATGAGTCTTTCCCGCCCTAGGGAGGGAAGCAGCGTTTTCCACCCGGTACTCGGATCAAACAAACACTACTTTCCGAGTATGAGAAATGAAAAATAATTACCAGTTTTGCAAACGCGCCGAAGCATGTTTCCCGAATTTAAATGGAAAGTTCGCATTCCAATCAGTCTTTATCTATCGAAGCTCCTTGAAGAAGTTCGAAGTTTATTAAAATTTAAATCTTAACAAACTTCCGCCATTGATTGTCGCCGAAATGATAGTTGCGACTTGAATTTAAACGTTTTTAACCGACTTTTAAAATGAGGTTCCCAATTGGTCTGTATTTTTTATTTTATTTTCTTTTGTTTGTATGTGTCTTACTCGATTTCTCCGCCACTT
The DNA here is from genome assembly GCA_951329385.1 of Polia nebulosa. NCBI lineage: Eukaryota > Metazoa > Arthropoda > Insecta > Lepidoptera > Noctuidae > Polia > Polia nebulosa. The sequence goes on from OX589605.1 coordinate 11,482,980, forward strand.
GTGAATAGATTTTGATGATTCTTTTTTTTGGTAGGCCATACTTCAAAGGTGGTCCCATATGAAATTTATCGAAATTGATTTAGCAATTTTTGAAAAATCAACATATACAAAAAATATGTAAACACAGATGGCGTTTTGGTTGTCTCCGTTCAAATTCCATGTTATTGGGGTTATCCATTCGGGCATAACTTAATTATTTAGTTTTAGTTCTGGGGCACCTACAACAACTAAAAAGTGAAAAATGAAAAACTGTTTTACAAAAAATACAACCGACTTCTAAGAATTGCAAAATAACTTTAATTTCGGAAGTCGGTGTCAAATAACGAAGAAACAAAATATAAACACAGACTAACGAAATTCCACCGGTAGTCGTTGTCAACAGACTAATTTCGAAATGCTTACAATCAGATTGAAAAGGTCATTTCGTCATTGAAAGAGTGTAATCAGTGCGTACTATATTACTTTTATACTGCTAGTACATATCGGGGGCGTAGCTCAGATGGTAGAGCGCTCGCTTAGCATGCGAGAGGTACCGGGATCGATACCCGGCGCCTCCAACTTATAATATTTTATTTGCGATTTTGGGGGAAAGGAACTTTTTTTTTGAGAAATTATAAGTCAAGCCACATATTTCTTTATTGGCCACAAAATGAGATAGCCTCTAATAAACTAATTCGTCTTTTTTACAACGCCAACTAAATATTCTTTATAAAGCGTCAAGTAAAGACCAACAATTATCTTAACTAGTCCTTAGCACCTAATTACATTGGCACCTAATTTATTAACTCAGCCACGGCATTTATATCTCATCATCATTTTACTTTTTACAGCTTCAACACAAGGTCCTCAAAAAAATGTATAGGTACATAATAATTATATTATACTCTTAAGGACCAGAAGCGGTTAGTATTTAAATGAAAATAAATGACTCATCAACCAAGAAAGTTTTATTGCTTAAAAACGATTTACAATGACAAGTACGTTCCTACTTCTACAACATTATAAACACGACCTTTGAATAACATTATAACGACTCTAAAATACGTCAGTCGCGTCCGGAGCCAAACGAAGAAGAGCCCGTTGACAGCGCGCCATGCATTTTTATACACTTCCACTCGTTGCGGGTAGGTTGGAAGGGGAATATCTAACACGGCCGTTCCTGATAGCGTGACGTCCTCGACCGCAACTTCATTCCCATCAGATCCATCTGTCACAACCTGGCCATCATCATTATTTTGAGCGTCATCATTATCTGAAAATACAGAGTACATACATGAGTAATTAAATAACATGACCACTATGGTTTGAAGCTTATTCAGCCTGAAGTAGTTTCATAAGTAAGGATTCAGTCCAGTGTTCCAGGCGCAAGCGTGCACTCAAGCGCCAGCAACAAGGACCATCAATAGTGATTTTTAAAGTTGAAACAGCTTCAAACCAGACAGACAACATTCAGTGCATCGCTAATGATAGAATCCGGATTTCCATCACTCTCAATACATTGTTATCGACAGAGGCCCAAACGTTCGCTTGTCGTTTTCACGAATAGATAGTAGAGGCCCAAAGGTTATGCTTACTATGAATTTGTGACACATTGCGTCATTGAGACAGAGGCCCAAAAGTTCTGCATGCCTCCACCATGACCGCAAAACAGAGCAGAGGCCCAAACGTTAGCATGCTCATCAATGTAACCACGACAGAGGCCCCACGAAGGCTCGTCGTCACTTACCAACCACGTCATAAAGACAGAGGCATAGAGTCCGCATGTCTCTCATATGCCCGCGGTACTGAACAATGCGTCATGAAGACATAGGCATCAAGTCAGCATCTCTCCACGGAGCGCAAACCATGCGCACCACGCAGCGCACGCCATGAAGCGCACACCCAGCGCACCGTGCAGCGCAGCACAGCACACCATGTAGTGCATTCCATGCGCACCATGAAGCGCCTCACTGCGCACCACGGAGCGCACACCCAGCGCCTCACTGCGCACCACGGAGCGCACACTCAGCGCACCATGAAGTGGCCAGCGCGCACCACGGAGCGCACACTATGCGCATCACACAGCGCACAGCATAGCGCTTCATGCAGCGCACACCATAGCGCTTCACACAGCGCACACCATAGCGCTTCACGCAGCGCATTCCAAGCGCACTATAAAGCGCGTCAGCACGCACCACGGAGCGCACACCATGCGCATCACGCAGGGCGCCACCGCGTACCACGACGCGGGACACTGCGCATGACACAGCGGATGCAGGCAAACACCAGCACCTCACACGGAGCGACTGCACAATCCTGAAACAGGTCCAATCCGAGGCACAGAGGAGTCTCGGTATGTAATGAATCAGTCACCCATCCACGGACCAACCCCTTCAAGGGTTGCTCAACCTTGAAAGTTGACCAGTGGACACTGTGTGTGTTCCATGGGACACTGGTAACAAATATTGCTAAAACCGGTTCGTTAGTCAAGCAGTTCATGTATGTGGGTAGTCGCGAGCAGCATACTGCTCAGCGCCACACAAAATAGGTTTACCCTTCCTCAGCAGCCTTGATATGCTTGCTGTCTTACGAGGCATGGCCTGCAATGTAACAGCGACAATAGCTTGCAAGCCCCAGAAACTACAGGACCGGTAACGTTAGTAGGTTCCGATGATCGAAAGAGAGTATTCACTTTCCCTGGGCTCGGCCGTACCTGACCATGTACAATCAGTCGTCCCTGGTAACTACAGACTTACCCACCCGAAAAAGCAATGTCAAACCCGCCAGAGTAAAAACTTCAACAGGTAGGTAGTTTTCAATTTCTCAGATAGTCATTTAACTAAATCGAGACGTAGCAATAATTTAAGGCGTATTTCGCATGAACCTGCTTTTTATTTAAGCTAGTACACATATCCTCCCTCACACACTTTATACATAAAATGAATTTTATGAGGAAAAAGATCTAAACTCTTGCTTGAAATTACTCCAAGAACTATCATTTATCACCCAGTCATTTAACCACGACTTTGCATCGCTACGCAAGCAAGTATCTATACGCCCAAGGTATTTTCGATCATCCCGGTTATCCATGTGTTGGACACACTCCACTTTGGATATATTTAAATCATGAACTCTTCTATCAAAGGCGGTGTATAGAAATTATGTAGCTTCGACTAAAGAGTGTTGCCGCTTTAAAACTTAAACATTGTTTGCAATCAGGGGTTTGTTCAACCGTATTGTATGAAAATAACTGGCTTTCGTTATTTGAATGCAACAGACGTTCACCAATTGATAATCGATAACTACGTTCAATAACTTGTAATCTCGTATGAATTCGATCAAAAGCACAGTCACACGAGTCACAGCGTTTTTCAATCTTTTTGAACACGCGACCAATAATTATTAATTTTAAAAAAATTGTGGCTACCCCCTAGGGCCGTAACAATGCGGTGAGCGGACGAGCGTAATGTACTCTTGTGATCTATTTTTAAACCTAAACGTCTAAGTCGAATATGTTTCACATCACACTATTTGCGTGACAAAAATAGAACCAAGATTTTGAAAATATTGAAGAATTAACAGGCGTAGCCTTCTTCTAGTACAAGCAAGACTAGTAATCCTCGCTTTTCACTTTTACTTGGCTTGCGACCGTGACACCCCGAGCAAATCTTTGGGACCCCCTGGGGTCGCGACCTACAGTTTGAATAACACTGATCTGCAAGAACGAGAACTGCCACGAGTTCTACGCAAAACACTGATGCTTATAAAATCTGTCGCTATGGACTATCAATCTATTTTGAGGGTAGTGCTTGATAAAAAGTGGCGTGTAGTTAAAACTATCGCGGCGCGATTCGTAAGAACTAAGACTAGGACATTGTCGCTCCTACGACTTCTTACATCCTCTGAACCGAGACACGCTCTCGACACTTTATAAGGAAACAAAACTTATTAACGGTTGACGAGTCAGCACTTTACAAGTACAACACTTCACTTTAACGTCCTCTTTGACTGGATAAAATAACCAAGCACTTAGGTATTTAGATGGCAAAAACGGCTTAGAACGCGGGGTTATCCCACTTCTGATCTTAAGGACCAGAAGCGGTTAGTATTTAAATGAAAATAAATGACTCATCAACCAAGAAAGTTTTATTGCTTAAAAACGTTTTACAATGACAAGTACGTTCCTACTTCTACAACATTATAAACACGACCTTTGAATAACATTATAACGACTCTAAAATACGTCAGTCGCGTCCGGACCGGAGCCAAACGAAGAAGAGCCCGTTGACAGCGCGCCATGCATTTTTATACACTTCCACTCGTTGCGGGTAGGTTGGAAGGGGAATATCTAACAATACTATAATAATTGAATCTCCTAATTTTTTTTTTTTTATGTTTGATAGGCTCGCGTTTGACCACTATCTCACCTGATCGTAAGCGACGATGTGGTCGAAGATGGAGCACGGTTGCCTAGCTTGCTTGCCAATTTTGCATGACATAAAATCATATGTCCTAAGTATTGTATTATATAGGGTGTAACGGAAAGGTGTGGTCATATTTTAATCTGCCCATCGATATAAACAACTTTATTCAAGAAAATCCGAGGAAATTCAAAAAAAAATTTTACCTTTTTAAATATTGATCAGCTGATGATAACTTTGTATGGAAAGTCCAATATTTTTTTGGGAATTTTCTATTTTTTCTTAGAGAAAGTTGTTCATTTCCATGGGCAGAACCGGCTCTTAAAATATGACCACACCTTCCCGTTACACCCTGTATAATATGTATTATTCAGAATCCGAGAACTGTGCGCCTGCCAATATCCCCGGGTCTCCCTTTTGAAGGTTACCCCCCGAAAACAAAAAAATTACGGCTTCTTAAGCCTAGCCTTGACTGCAAAACTTGTAGCCGCGTCGTATGTGGTCGCGATCCTCAGCAGTGAGGGAACGACGAAGAAGAAGCCTAGCTTAGCATCAGTATAGTTATTTTGTGGGGTGGGAAATCATCCTAAGACTTCTCCCGCTCTGGGCGGAGCGGGAGGGCGTGTCAGACTCTTACTCACTAAAACCCACCCCTGTTCCTTCCTGCCTTTGAGTGCCCAGGGGCGAGGTAACTCTGTTTCGAGCATCAGTATAGTTGAAAGATAAAACTTGTAAAGCAAGAAGACTGATCTGGTTTACCTTTTCTTGTTGTCAGATGGCTGTGCGGGCGCAACAACGAGCTAGTACGCGAGCAACTGACCGGCTTGTTCGACCACTACGTAACGGGCGCCATCAACTACATCGTGTTCGGCATGTTCGGGCTGCAGCAGCAGACGCCGCTCAAGACCATCGTGCCACAGACGCCGCTTAACTTGGTCAGTATACATAGCTATACGCTTTGCCAAAGTTGAGCCGTAGATCGGTGACAATCCATTCCTTACCGAGTCTCCTCTGTGTCTCGGAAAGCACGTTAAAAAGTTAAACCCGGCTCACGGCTGTCTTTAGAATATCTTTGACAGTCGTTACTTATGGTCAGAAACCGCGCAGCCTTATTTATAAAACTCGCTAACTATAAGTAGGCTTAGTTTAAGGCGCTATTAACTGCCAACGACCTTGAGTGGTTAGCTTGCGTGTTCTGTGCTGAGAGAGTAACGCGTCGTACGTCCACCCAGTAATAGGACTCGCCCTTCACGGAACGCAGTTCGAAATTAAACGCATTATTAATTTATTATACATAATAACAACAAGTATTATACAAAAACGCGTATACTAAAATATAAATAATTGAGTGATCTTTAAAATAGTGAAGGTTTCATAAAAATACGCTTTATAGTTTTTGCGTGATTCTCAATTTTTTATTCACGTTAGACATAACTTTACAAATTGATTACACTAGATTATAAAAATATATTTTCAAATATTCACCTAAAAAATTACGAAGGAAATTGTCATAACATAACAAATTGTCTAGAGTAACATATTTGTTTCAAAGAAATAAAACTAGTCGTTTAGACGTGATGTTCAATTAAAAATCATTAAACGTCGTATAACTGCGCCTTAAGACGGATTAGCAGATTTTAAATTCAAATTCTCCAAAGAAAATTTGTAATTAAGAGCCGGCTAATCAGTGTTTAAACTACTCACATGGTTATTTTATAAATAAGGCCCCAAATGTTTGAACAAGACTTAAAAAGAGGAATCGTGTTACATAATAAAATAATGGTGTTGCAGGGGCTACATGTGCTGCCCGGAGGTTGAGGATAAATTCGAAACAGATTTACCTCGCCCCTGGGCACTCGGGGCAGGAAGGAACAGGGGTGGGTTTTAGTCAGTAAGAGTCTGACGCGCCCTCCCGCTCCACCCATAGCGGGAGAAGTCATTGGATGATTTCCCACCCCTAAAAAATGCCTAGGGGTAGCGGATAAATTCAGAAAATTAGTTACCGCACCCCTGGGCACTCAGGCAGGGAAGGAACAGGGGTGGGTTTTAGTCAGTAAGAGTCTGACACGCCCTCATTATCATAGAGTCATAGGATGATTTCCCACCCCACAAAAAAAAAAGAAGGGGGCTACATGTCAAAATTAACAATAAGTTAAGTAATAGTTAAAAACATTTTTTGATAGAAGCATATAAACTTCATAAAGCTATCACAATTAGATGAGATGAGAATTGAAGAGTTCCTTAAGGCGCAGTTATACGACTTTCAATGGTTTTTAATCGAACATCACGACTAAACGACTACTCTTATTTCTTTGAAAAAAAGATATGTTACTCTAGACAATTTTCATCGTAATTTGATCTAAGAATATTTGAAATTATATTTTTATAACGTAGTGTAATTAATTTGTAAAGTTATGTCTAACGCGGATAATAAATTGAGAATCACGCAAAAACTATAAAGCGTATTTTTATGAAACCTTCACCATTTTAAAGATCATTTAATTATTTATAATTTAGTCTAAGTATTTTTGTTTAAAACTTGTTGTTTTATGTGTAATAAATGAATAATGCGTCTAATTTCGGACAGCGCTCCTTGATGGGCGAGTCCTATTACTGGGTGGACATACGACGCGTTACGTGAGTTCACCACAGAACACGCAAGCTAACCACTCGAGGTCATTGGCAGTTAATAGCGCCTTAATGGAGCTAATCCTGTATGTCGATTCTGGTCATGCTTACCATAATACCTTATTTAGTCAAATCCATCAAGCCGTTTAGGCAACAGCGCGTGCCAAAGAAATAGACATACACACATACATACAAACATACATATACTCGAAAAACAGTACCCTCCTTCTGGGGCAGTACGGTAATAAAAATGCCTTGTCATCGGAACTGAATCACCACGTAAAAATTCAACTCCGTAAGATAAGAGGAAGTGGTTCTAATAGGAATGATTCTGGGGTAAGTAAATAATAAAATAAAAAGCCTTTTTATTTCTTACTCAAAAAATTACTAAAAGAATCTTACTAATTTAAGAATTACTAACTATACTATATTACTATAACACTAACTTAATCTACTTTCTATGCGAGTAAGAACCCTTCGTTTATTGAAGGTGAAGGCCTCCTCTAGAGATTTCTAAATTTTTTTTTTCTGTTTTCGTCTCTTCTTTTTTATTCTCATTGTTACTTGCTAAATCTGTTAGGATAACATTTAATTGTTTATTTTTATTTTGTTGATGTTATATTGTTATTTTTCCATTCTGTTTTATACATCCAACTCATTATTTCTAATTCGCTCCTTATTACTGTAAATTAAATATAGAGGGTTTTGGTTTTGGAGGATTCTGGGGTAAAAATAATAATTCTATTTAGTCCGTAAGTTAGATTATCAAAAAATATTTACACGTATTTTTTGCTTTATCCGGTTCATGGTGGACATCCCATCCATACGCACAAAGCGTTTTGAGAAAACATTCATTGTGCGTACAGCTAGAGAGTGGAATTCCCTACCGGAGTCTGTGTTTCCTGATAGCTACAACCTGGGAGTCTTTAAGTCAAGAGTGAATAGGTTACTTCTAGGCAAGCGTGCTCCATCTTCGACCACATCATCGTGGTCAAACGCGTCCCTATCAATAATAATAAAAAATAAAAAAATCAGATCAGTGAAAAATTACAACGATAAAACGCATCAAGGTTCAACTTGTTACGTCACTTTTTAGTAAAAAGTGGTACAATTTTAAGTCATGCGAAATTTCAACGCACTACCTATATCGTCTTCATTTTTTGTTTACGTGACAAAAAAAAAATACGTGTCCAATATTTTTTCGTAATCTGTCAGATTAATTATATTTTTTTATTCAATAACCCAATTCAGGTTGCAAGATTTGACCCGAATATACATACAAACATTGCAAGTTAAAGCTTTTAATAAAGAGGCGTAAGCTTTTGCAAAGTTTAGTTTCGACTCCATGACTTTGTAGCCTCTCACAAATCGAGTTCCTATCTCTGTTGCCGACTGCCTTTCACAAGGTAGAAACAACAATGCAACAGTAATTGGAATCACTAGCAACACTCATCATTATGAACAACTTTAATTAGGGGAAAAACCTGAAATCGTGAAAAAAAATTAGCTTTTCAGTAAATTTTGTCGAGTTAGGCAAACATGCAGGGTGCAAAAAGACACATCACAAAGCCGTTAACTACGCATACTGTACGCTTTTTTTTATTGCGCGCAATCTAATGCGAACCCAGGCAAGTGGAGTTAAACCCTTCGCTCTAAGCCACTTAGGTACTTGTCGGATACGTTTCATTTTAATTGTGTTTTTGTAACTGCAAATGCGTAATTTCCAAATTTCGAAAAAAAAATCGATAATTCAGATAATGTTTGTTTGGAAAAAAGTTAGTAATAACACTTGGAATTCGTAAAAAAAAATCGACTTTGACCTTCAATATCTCCAGAACCAGTGGATTCCCAGGTATGGTCTACTGGAAAAAAAAGATCCAAATAATGGGTAGAATATGTGGCTTTCGGCTTCGGAAACTGTTTTTTTTATACCCGATATAACATAGAGCGCAGTGGTGGCCACTGGGCCACCACAGCTTCTAGTGACTTACAAGCTATAAGGTCGTGAGTTCAAACCCAGGCAGGCGCTTTACTTTGTGTAAATTATTTCATCACCACTGCTCTCAAAACGGTGAAGGAAAGCATCGTGAGAAAACCGGCATGTCCTAAAACCAAAAATTCGAGGACATGTGACATCCACCAACCCGCATTGGGCCAGCGTGGTGGATTATGGCCCACACCCTCACAGAGAAGAGGCCTGTGTCTTAGCAGTGGGGATTTTAAAAGGCCGATGATGATTATGATGATGCTAGGCAAATATAAATAATGGGGCAGCCAGCGTTTTCATTTATTGTTGTATTTTTGTTTCCAGCTTGTATATCTCATAATACCTTACTTAACCGAAGTATACATTACCAGGTAGTGCAGCTATGCTACATGATCAGCGGTTTGCTACCGAACAGGGAAGATCCCAACGAGGAGATTAACCCGTCGGTAGTCGAATGCGTCTTCATGGTGGTACGTATTGAAAAAGCAACATTATATGACTTTTATACCATTGTAATAAGATATAAATTGGTATGATTGCATTGTTGGTCTAGAGTTCGCAAGCGCTGGTACTGATCATGAGGTTCCAGGGTTCGATTCTCCGGTCGGACAGAATTTTGTTAGGCTTTTCCATTTGGGATTTCTCAATAGGCTTCTCTTTCGACTCAATAGACTACAATTGACGGCACGGTTGGCGTAGTGGTTGAACGTTCGGCTGATGCGCTGCGTGTCGCGGGATCCCCGCACGGAACAAATATTTGTATGGCCTACAGACAGTTGTTCCGAGTCTGGGTGTCTTGTGTATGTGAGTTTAAATGTTTGTGAACGTACCCACGATACAAGAGTAACTACTAGTGTGGGGCAAGGTTTTTAAATAAATTAAAAAAAATAGCAAAGATCAATCCGATAGACCGGTTGATGCAATTGGCTTGCTCCCTATTACATCAGTCTCAAACATAACCGGTGAAAGGAGGCTGTATTATACATAGTTAATTAGTTGGCTACTTGGCTAGTACATACACCTCTAGTCCTCTACATGAGTGAATAGGTTACTTCTAGGCAAGCGTGCTCGCCGCCGCAGGAGACGCCTGGGGCTTCGGACGTCGCGAGACGATCTCCGGCCACCGTAGACCCGGGCCTACGGACGGCGAGTAATGGGTAGCTCGCCGTCCGATCAGCACCAGGCCCGTGAGTCGACGGCGCGTAGTGTTCCACGCGCGCCTCAAAGAGATGATTGTCAGCCACCACTGACGGGGCCCATCATGGACGGTGCCTGCATGCCTAGGGGTAGCGGATACATTCGTAACAGAGTTACCGCTCTACTGGGCACTCAGGCAGGGACGGAATAGGGGTGGGTTTGAGTCAGTAAGAGTCTGACACGCCTTCCTTGTCTACCCAGAGCGGGAGATGTCATTGGCTGATTCCCACCCCCAGAAAAAAAAAAGCAAGCGTGTTCCAACGTCGACCACATCATCGCTTACCGTCAGGTGAGATGGTCATCAAGCGCGAGCCTATTTAAGAATTAAAAAAAGACTTACCTATCCAGGGAATACAAGGGTGATATTGTGATGATTGTCACGCGTTCGTAAAATGTAAGATTTGTGGTACGGCGTTAATTGCCTTCCTGTAAAGATATTTTTATTTGCTAACCGAGCAAGATAAAAGTTATTCTCATTTGTTTAATATATTTTATCTATTATATCAGATAATTTTGAACAAATGTTTTATTACTTAAGATTTTCAAGGTAACATCATATCAATGATACGTGCTCAAAATGATCGCTATAATAAAAGTTCCCTTTCATTTCTGATTTGGTGACGAATTTCGAACAGTTGCTGTATCGGGGGCGTAGCTCAGATGGTAGAGCGCTCGCTTAGCATGCGAGAGGTACCGGGATCGATACCCGGCGCCTCCAGACTTTATTTATATTTATTTTCGGAAAATTAAATTTTTTAAAATGAACATCTAGTATCTTGACAACATTATCTTTCAACTATGGTTAGCCTGACCATCATTTTGGATATCATAATTATCACGCCTGTACCTAAAGAGTTGGGTAGAGATATAGTTCTCCCTCATTTCGCCATTTACGTTAAAGTCCCATGAAGATGAAGCAAACCTATTCTTCTTCTCGTGTCGATTTTGTCTCAAATGTTGTCCGACCAGTATGTAGCCACCTTGATAGCTTTGTCATTGGCTTCGTTTTAATCAATCAGGGTGCAGGTGGTCGAGCTCTGCCCAGGGGTTGAGGATAAATTCGAAACAGAGTTACCTCGCCCCTGGGGACTCATGTCAGGGAAGGAACAGGGGTGGGTTTTAGTCAGTAAGAGTCTGACACGCCCTCGCGCTCCACCCTAGAGCGGGAGATGTCATTGGATGATTTCCCACCCCACAAAAAGAAAAAAAAAGGTGGTCGTGCTAGGCAGGCAAGGACGTGACGTTAAATGGGTTACTAATGAGAAATTCCTAATAGAAAAAATCAATTCATACTTTTGCTCGTTCTTATGTTATGAATGAATCTGAGTTATGAATATAAATGTGGATGCATGGAGAGGGAGGCCAAAGAAAAGATGGATGGATTGTGTGAGGAATGATATGAACAAAAAGGGAGTTAGTGATAGCGTGACGGTTGACAGGCCAGAATGAAAGAAAACGTGTTGCGCCGAACCCAAGTAACATGGGATAAGGGCAGGAAGATGATGATGACTTTTGCTCGTTCTTGGAATCAATCTCAGGCGCTTGCGACCTCCAATCAAAGAAAGAAGTCCAAGAGAAACTGTCATGATTAATTCATACAATTTATGACAAGTTTTGTCATTAATGATTTATTGGTGATTATTTCAGTCAATGTATAACAGCCTCGGGGCCAGCATTATTGACGATGGTCGCCTTGACTTCGACGTTTACGTTAAGAAAGCATGTCCAATGATGCTCGTCGAAGATTCACCGGAGAAGAAGGCTACTACAAGTAATTATAAACTTTTATAACTACCTAAAGAACTGGCCAAGTGCGTGTCGAATTTCGCACATTAATAAGGGTTCCGTACCAAATATTGGTACTTGTAAATATACGTAATAATAAACATTATCACCAAATTAAGTTCATAGGTCAATGGGAAGTTAAAAAATTCTTCGTAACAAAATTTTGTGACACGGACAGACAGACAGACGGGATGTGAGTGACAAAAATAGGGCTATGTTTGGACCCTTCGGGTACGGAACCCTATAAAAAGAGATTTTTTAAAAGTACTCATTCTTGCGGTTCTACCCTTCGAATTGCCTATTTTCCTATTAAAGAGCTTAAAGAAGCAAAAAGCCAACGTCACGCGGTGTTCCCAGGCGGTCACCCATCCAAGTACTGACCGCGCCCGATGTTGCTTAACTTCGGTGATCGGACGAGAACCGGTGTATTCAACGTAGTATGGACGTTGGCGATATCTGTTCAGAAAATTAACTTCCCATAATATGGGTACAACCACAATACAAATATAATGAAAAGCCGTTGTTATAAATACCAATTTGCTACTCGTTTTAGTGTTCGTTGATTCAACAACAGTACTGTACAAGTAGCGCTTTAATAATAAAATCTAAGTTTTATGAAGACGAAAAGGATCAAAACAATCATTTATAACTGGACCATCGATTTACTGCACAAAGTAGGTACTTAGTTAAAAATATCAGGCCAAAAAAGAACAAAAAGCCAACGTCACGCGGTGTTCCCAGGCGGTCACCCATCCAAGTACTGACCGCGCCCGATGTTGCTTAACTTCGGTGATCGGACGAGAACCGGTGTATTCAACGTAGTATGGACGTTGGCGATAATCTTGTTGAAAATATACTTCACTTAATTAAATATACCAGGTATCACACACTCAAATACGAATATCGATTTAGCTATAGGTAACCGCAAATAAATTGCTTTACTGTTAGATAGTGTAGGTGGTGCTCTTTATGCTCTAGGCACATTCTCGGTAAAACTCTAATAGGAATGGAACAAAACTTCTACCCAGTTAGTAGTGCGTAAGAGACCTTAAGGTGAATGCTCCAGGGTAGCCCGCAAAATTCAAATTTTCTTATGTTTTTTGCAATTTGCAGGTCAGTGTCAGGTTGTATCTTGGTCAAAATTTGATTCGCGGCCGTAGCAAGTATATATTTATAGAATTATATAGAATTATGTCATGATTTCATGAAATACTTACATTTGGAATCAATTCTAACTGAGAGAGTTGTATTGATGATTTTAGAATAGAATAGAATACTCTTTATTATGTACACCATATAAATTACATAAAAATATGAGGAAAACATTACATAAAAAAGTAATAATAATTACAATTCTATAAATACATACTTTCTACGCCCGCGAATAAAATTTTGACTTAGATACAACCCGACACAGACCTGCAAATTGCAAAATACTTAAGAAAATTTGAATTTCGCGGGCTACCTTGGAGCTTTCACCTTAAGGGTCTACTACCGGCCAAGTGGCGCCCTCATTGAATAAAAATAACCAAAAACGGCCGTTTCTGTCACTTTTGCCTACTACTTTGGATACGAAACATTTTGATACCTGTTTTAACAACGTAAAAATACTTTATCCTCTTTGTAACAAACGTGACGTTGGATTCTTTAATATTTATTTTCTATGCTGTGCTACGATTTTTTATTCCGCCACTTGGCCGGTAGTACGGCCTTAAGCAATGTGCGCGTAACATTACTGTGTCATGTTGTGTCGTGGGGCGGGATACACCAATCAAACAAATGTATTGAAGCCTACGGCATATTACAATTGGGTACCAAAAAGTTACTTTATAATCGAAAATCGAAAGAATTTTTAATGTACCTCCGTTAAAAATTAAGCAAGTTAGAAACCTTTCAAATATTGAGTGGAAGGGGAAACTGTCAAGTAACAGAAAAAGGATGCATACACCATATATGACGTCACCGCCATTAGGTTACGCGCGTACAATAGAGATAGTGAGATGTCCCCACCACGCGCCCGCTCTTCCTTATACCAATATTTGAAATGTTAATTGCTGTTTCTTTTAATAACCAATTTTGATGCTGTTTTATTTTTAGTGTTATTTGCTGTTTCATAAAAAAAAATGAGTGTTTTTTAAACCACACGACTGAAATAAAACTTCTTTAGCTCCATCTATACAGGGTGTAACGGAAAGGTGTAGTCATATTTTAAGAACCGGTTCTGCCCATGGAAATGAATAACTTTCTCTACGAAAAAATAGAAAATTTAAAAAAAAAATATGGACTTTCCATACGACATTATCATCAGCTGATCAATATTTGTATGGGAGGTAATTTTTTTTTTGAGAAATTCCTCAGGTTTTCTGAAAGAAAGTTGTTCATATAGATGAGCAGATGCAGTTCTGCACCTTTCCTGCACTGCAAAACCAAAACACCAAAAACATCCCTCCTTCCCTCTGTGTTTATATCAATCTGCCTATAGCCTTTGCCCAACTATCTTGGGGTCGGCTTCCAGTCTAACCGGATGCAACTGAATACCAGTATTTTACATGGAGTAACTGCCTATCTAACCTCCACAACCCTACTTAACTGGGTAATACGATACTCCTTGGTAAGACTGGTTGCAGACTTTCGAGCTTCTGACGACCCGCAACGACTGACCGCAGCTTTCCGAGGCGCGGGGGAGTCTCGGTATGTAAAGATGGTCACCCATCCATGGACCAACCCCGGCAAGCATAGCTTAACCTGATGGATCGACCCGTGTGGCTGTTATTACTTTAGCCACCAGCTCCAGGTCCTCCTCTGTGTTTATATGTGGTATGCAATAAATTAGGTACATGAAAATCAGCTGTAACTACCTTTCTGACCCACAGAACACTTTCCAATGGGCTTCCCGTCTCTCTACGACTACTGCCTGGAACTGACTACCAGAACCTGGGAAGCTTGGGAATGGCTGGTACCGGAGTACATCCACGACCGCGAGATGAAGTTCCCATCTATACTGGTGCCCACCGTGGACACGCTGAGACTTACCTGGCTTATCAAGATCATGGAGAGCGTGAGTATTAAGAACCTAAGTCACAAAATGTATGACACCATGTAGGTAATAATTGTAAACACCGTTGGTTTAGCAAAGATCACGTAAAATTGAAAACTTTTTATTTTTAAAAAGGCTGATACATTATTAAATGTCGAATCTATATTTGAAATGATCTATTCGTAATAATTATATCGAGAGTTTATAGTTCCGCAATATTTATCAAAATTTTGGGTGTTTGCAACTATCTTGTTGTTGGGTGACATACATAGGTACTAAAGGTCGGCTTTATACCTTTAAACCATAAGCGAAAACGCATGCACACTTGGACACGCGTTTACGTACAGCGAGTGCAAGTGCACCTGCGACCGGCATTTGTTTAAATTGCCGAACGTAAGTACGTCGTTATGGTGTAGACCAGGGGCCCAATTCTGTAAAATAACTAACTTGTCAATAGTGTGTTGGTAGTGTGTCAGTGGTGTCTCAATAGAATAGTCATTGACATTTGGTATTCTATAAATTATTTATGGTCATTGACTTGCCACTGTAGTGCCATTGAAACGCCATAATAAGACTATTGTAATAATTGGTAATCTGGTCTACTATAATATGTCAATAGCATTTTGAACTTTTTGCAGAATACCAAATTTGCAATAGTGGCAAAATAATGTCTGTTGTGTGTCGATAGAGTGTCGATGGCGTGTTGCTTAACTCAGTTAAGTTACAGAATTGGGCCCCAGGTGCTCCATAAACACGATGATAGATATTATCTATCATCGTGCGTTTTCGTTTATTGTATGGAGCCGACTCTCTGTATTTATCTATCTATATAACTAACTACGAAATGCCGAATGTATGTAAGTGCATTACTTCAGAACGGCTGCACTTATAAGGCTTTATTTTATTTTGTTTATTAGGGAAAACAATGTGTATAACTCCAACTTTCTCATATGTGATAGAATAATCCTACCTATGCCAGTATTTAAAGCATAATAGCAGCAATCAAAGTTCCCAGTATTAATTTAGCAGCCACAAAAACTTCGTTAATATGAGTCGTGTAGTGTGTGTCAGCTGGAGTGACGTCACCCCAGCTTCCTCATTCAATACAGACAAACCAGTGAGGTTAGGGTTTTGGACTTAAGTCAAAAAATTAAAGCATAATAGCAGCACAAGGAAGAAAAGAACTTCAACGATAATACTTAAAAACTGTTGTAACAACGATCAAAAACGTGCTGTGTAAGCTGGAGTGACGTCACCCCAGCTGCTCATTCATATCTTCTAAACGCAAGAAGATATGAGTATGTATTTTAGCTCAAAAATTAAGGCATAATTGCAGCCATAGGCTGCAAAATTTTCAAATCTCTGATCAAAATACTCTATGAGTTATTAAACCGATAAGCATGTGTAAGCTGGAGTGACGGCACCCCAGTTGCTCATGTCATATCTTCCGAACGAATGAAGACATGATTATGTATTATAGCTCAAAATTTAGAGTATAATAGCAGCCACAGGCTTCAAAATTTTCAAATCTGTAGGCCTTGTAGTTTCCACGTAATAAACAAAAAAAAACAGTTTCTGCGCCAAAAATTGATCTGATTGAAATTATCATTAAAATTACGGGTAAGTCGCCTCAGAGGTGCCCCCGCTCACATGCATTATTGTGACAGGAGGACACTGCAAACAGGGGACGTGCGCGCACCCCTCGACGAACCGTTGTCCTTGGAACTATGTAACCTTTATTGTTGCGAACATCAATGCAGTCATATACATTGTTACACAAATCAAACAAGAATACAGTCTATATGAGAGTGCACCTTGATTTTAAATCAAATAGTTTATACTTTTTAACCGACTTCAAAAAAAAGGAGGAGGTTCTGGTTTGACTGTATGTATGTTTTCTCTGTCATTTGCGGACCGATTTTCAAAATTCTTTTTTTGTCCGAAAGAATATACTCCTGAGGTGATCCCATAAAAGTTTTATCGATATTACTTCAGCGCTTTTTGAATAACTGAACAAAACCGAAAAATATGTATACCTAGAAAGATGACGTTTTGGTTTTTCCTCCTATTACGAGTATGTTTAAATTCCACGTTCCATGTTATTAGGGTTTTGAGTTCTGGGCTATAACATCTAAAAATTGAAAAATAAAAATAAACTTTTTACAAAAAAAAACAACCGACTTCCAAAAAAGAAAATACACTAAAAATGTGTCAAATAACAAAGAAATAAAATACAAACACCGACTTCCGAAATTAAAGTTATTTTTAAATTTTTAGTGAAGTATTTTCTTTTTTGGAAGTCGGTTGTTTTTTTTTTTTTTGTAAAAAGTTTTTTATTAAGTAGGTAATTCATCGTATGATAAATAAGAATGGAAGCAACGGTAATGCATGGCTTTCAAGAATTTCCTTTGAACCTTTTCAATTTGTTCCGAATATTTATTGTCAGTACTTATTATAAGGCTTACTTTTTTTTTGTTGCTGTGTCAGGACAAGATGTGTATGAAAGAAAATGTTGAATAATTGAAATAAAAAATATTGCACCCGTGCGAAGTGGGGCTTCGCCCGCGACTTCGTCCGCGTGGATTTCAAAAATTAATAGCCACGTTATTAAACGTAACGTGCGTGTGTACGTGTTTAACGTGAGTATGAAACTCACAAATAACGTGGCTTTGTATTGGTAAAAGAATTTTCAAAATCGGTTCTGTAGATCCAGAGATTACCCCCTACAACCTCACAAACTCACAAACTTTACCTCTTTATAATATTAGTAGGTATAGATTTGACATAGTCCACAGAATAAGCAACTGGTTATTAGGTCGCCCATGGCCTCTCTCTCCTTGTGTCGTATTTTGGACACCCGTGCGTCTTATTTAATTATCTACATCAATATTGTCAACAGGTGGAACGGCCCGTGCTCCTAGTTGGTGACACGGGGACATCAAAAACTGCAATCATAGCTAACTATCTACGAGGTTTGCCACCAGAAAAATATGTAAGTACCTGCTTTAATCCGATTTGGCTCTCAACTGTCGTTGAATCGATGAAGACCTAAAAAATCCACATTAGTTGACAGGTGTCTTCTCCTTGACAAGCAGCAGTGTACCCACGTTTAATTAGGTTCACACCAAGCACCAATTTAGATCTTTCCATTGCTAACGTCCATACTACGTTGAATACACCGGTTCTCGTCCGATCACCGAAGTTAAGCAACATCGGGCGCGGTCAGTACTTGGATGGGTGACCGCCTGGGAACACCGCGTGACGTTGGCTTTTTGTTTTTCTATACCTGAAATGTTTAATGTGTTCTTAATCCCATAATTATTTTAAAAAAAATACGTAGCCGTTTCACATGCGAGTAAAGTCATGCGAATAAAATTTATTTCTCCATCAGAATCAGAATGAATTACTATTGAAACGTTATGAATGCATGCAGGTAAAAAGAATTTAATTAAATATTTAAATTGCGTTAAATAATTACATAATTATTATAGGGTGAACTGATATACCAAGTTCTAATAAGTCCCGGTTTACTTATTTGGTAGATATTTCCCATACAATTATTTCTGCTTTTAGTTTTGGTCGTTAAAACAGGATCTGTTTGTGAATCACATGAAAATACTGCTCTAATTTAAATGACACTTAGTATTAATGTTACGAAAGCTTGCTCAACTATTTTTAACCGTATTGCTTTCACAGAAGCAATAGATTACGTAATTAAACTGGTCCTATAATAAGAACGAAACTATTGTCCGTGAACCTAAACGACTATTTGAGACTAGTACACATCGGGGGGCGTAGCTCAGATGGTAGAGCGCTCGCTTAGCATGCGAGAGGTACCGGGATCGATACCCGGCGCCTCCAAAATATTCTTTTTGTATTTTTGCACTTTAAATACTTTTCAAGCTTGCATGAATTAGGCATGATTAGGGTATGATTAGGGCATGATTAGGGTATGAATGTAAGCTCAGTTCAACATGAAACCGTAGAGCTATGAGATATTTTCTGTATTTTTTTTATTTGCACGGTTTTCTGCTGTGAAAAATTCCGGTCGTCATCATTATAAGCATTTTTTTTATACAAACAAGGACAAGTAACCCTTATAGTTTCGGTCTGTCCATCCGAGGCATAGCTTAGAGACTGTTTGTACTAGAAAGCTGCAATTTTGCACGGATATATTATTAATATGAATCACGCCAAGAACACGTAACAATAAAATTTTGATAAATATTTTTTTTAGTGGTATCTCCCGTTCCTACATGTTAGAAGGAGATTTTATTTATTGTTTTCTTTCAAAGTCATTGAGCAGGTGTGAAAAATATTTTTCGATTCAGTGATTCGTTAGTGAAATATTATCTTTTAAAGTGATACAAAACTATCACGGCTCTGTTAGTTCAAGAGTAATAGTCGCCCAGCTTATAAAATGTACCTACTTGGAAAATTTCTTACAAAATACAAATAAAAATAAAATGGTAAAGTTGTTACTTATTTATTATTTAAAATGGGTAGTAAAAATGTAATTTTTTTTGTTTATTGTTCGTAATCGTCAACTCAATGAATATGTTATAAATATAAAGTCAGCTTCTAAGTCCGCATATTATAAGGGGCGACCACGGAACCCTACCATGCGCGTGGCCCGACACGCACTTGGCCGGTTTTTTTGTTACTTGTAGACAGGTATCAAAGTTTATCCATAATGGTAAATAAAAATAGTTAGAAACCTTTCAAATCTTGTGTGTGGAGAAACTGTCAAATAACAGAAAAAAACTGGCCAAGTGCGTATCGGATTTCGCACATTAAGGGTTCCGTACCAAATATTGGTATTTTCAACCGACTTCAAAAAAAGGAGGAGGTTCTCAATTCGACTGTATTTTTTTTTTTTTGTTTTTTTTTTTTTTTTTTTTTTTATGTGTGTTACCTCATAACTTTTCACTACGTGAACCGATTTTGGAGATTTTTTTTTTGTTTGAAAGCTGTTGCTTCACCTGTGGTCCCATTTTAATTTGGTGAAGATCTGATGAAGAACTTCGGAGATACACAATGGAACTCTTCAATAAATGATAGCAAACCTTCCAGAATTGCTGCAATCGCATGTCTGTATATAGTTTTCACCACTTCACAACATTACATCACGCTGATACGCTCTGAAGGGGTATACAGATTTGTACAGTTCACCCTGATACACCCTAATTTCACCAACTATGTTCAAATTCCCTATTTTTGGGGCTATCAATTCGCCCAACTTTACTATTAATTTAGTTTTAGAATGGGGTACAACAACTAAAAAGTGAAAAATAAAAAACTTTTTACAAAAAAAATACAACCGACTTCCATAAATAAAACTAAAAAATGCAAAATAACTTTAATTTCGGAAGTCGGTGTCAAATAACGAAGAAACCAAACTAGAAACACCGACTTCCGAAATTAAAGTTATTTTGCATTTTTTAGTTTTATTTATGGAAGTCGGTTGTATTTTTTAGTAAAGTATACGTAATAATAAACATTATCACTAAATTTCAAGTTTATAGGTCAATGGGAAGTTAAAAAATTCTTCGTAACAAAATTTTGTGACAGACAACACGTGAGTGACAACAACACGGGCGCCGTTTGGACCCTTCGGGTACGGAACACACACACTGACGTACATAATGATGGTACCGCCGCCTTTAGTTTGCGCGCT
This sequence comes from Polia nebulosa, assembly GCA_951329385.1. Taxonomy (NCBI): domain Eukaryota; kingdom Metazoa; phylum Arthropoda; class Insecta; order Lepidoptera; family Noctuidae; genus Polia; species Polia nebulosa. The sequence continues at coordinate 11,503,691 of OX589605.1, forward strand.
TTCAAAAGAGATACTTACCTAGCGAGATGTCTCCACCACGCCCCCCCACTCTTCCTTATACCAATATTTGAAATCGTAATTGCTGCTATTGTTAGTAAACAGTTATGATTCTGTTTCCGAAAAAGTTATTTTTAACCGACTGGTCCAGGAGGGTAATGTTTTTCGAAAGTATACAACGTTGATGTGACAGAGGGGCATTAAATTAAACTACGTATACTATACGTGTTTAGTATTAATTCGATACGGTATAAAAATAAAAATAATAATAAATGAGGTTTTTTTTTTTTCAAACAAACTAAATAGCTTACAATTCAGAGTAAAACGCAACCACCCTTTATACCATACTTTATACCCATTATCCTTGTTTGCATTGCCATCTTATAGCGAAAATGTACTTGTGACTTGCGTGAGAACGGCAACAACGCGTCGTATCGTAGGTTATACTCAGATTTATCGTTTTAAGGTGCATGACCTGTGCGTATAGACATAATCAGCTGTTAGGAAAGATACATCGTGTTCAAACGAGGCCAAAACTTAAAAAATCGTTTGTGACTAAACTACTGCTCCGATTTAATTGATTTTTGGTACAGAGCTTGAAAATAGTACCTAGTATAGGCAGTTTAAAGGAAAGCCCCTCTGTCGTATCAACTTTGTATATGTGTGTGTGTGTGTAAATAGGTCTATTTCTTTGGCACGCGCTGTAGCCCTTCTTTTTTTTTTTGGTGGTGTGAGAAATCATCCAATGACTTCTCCCGCTCTGGGTGGAGCGGGAGGGCGTGTCAGATTCTTACTGACTAAAACGCAGCCCAGTTCCTTCCTTGCCTGAGTGCCCAGGGACGAGGTAACTCTTTCGAATTTATCCTCAACCCCTAGGTAGGCATCGGCCATGACGGGCCCCGTCATAAATGCTGACAACTCTTTGAGGTGCGCGTGAATACTACGCGCCGTCGACTCTCGGGCCTGGTGCTAATCGGACGGCGAGTTACCCACTACTCGCCGTCCGCTAGCCCTAAACGGCTTGATGGATTTTACTAAAAGAGGCATTATTAGATTGGTCTTGGCCGCCGAAGTGACATAGGCTACTGGGGTGAATCTCCTGGCGTTTTGCAGAAAATAGTGGCGATGTGTTACCGACAATGGTGTTGATTCTGTTATGCACAAACTAAACTTAATTTAGGCTATTGCTATCTTTTTCTCTCTAATAAAACAAGAAAGAGACGGACGTAAGAGCTGTCAAATTTAGTTTGAACTAATATTTCCATACAAATTAAGGGTACCTACACGTAAAAACATATCGTCTAAAAACACGGCGAGGCTCAAGGCGTAAACTAGTTTGACATCTCTAACTTAGTGCATAGCTATAGCCGTCCTTTTCTCGCACTGCCTTTTAGTAAAAGATAGCAATTCTCTAATTTTAGTTTAGATATTGAACAAGAGAATCCGTTCCATTGACGAATCGTGGGAAATTCTTTAGTACACTAGAATTAAAGTGCACTAGTAGTATTAATTGCCTAGTAGAACTAGTGTACTTTATTACTAGTGTGTTAAAGTTGAATTTCCCATGATTCGTCATTGTCGGCAACACTCCGTCATTATTTTCTACAAAACGAAAGGAGATTCGCCCACTTTTAAGAATATTGAAAAAGAAAACAAAATGGCGACCGCCATTAGACAAGTGTAGTAGTATTTTTTGTGACCTTGTGGGGTATCAAAATAAAGAGCTCGAGGAGACGATTCCAAAAATATAACTCACTAAAATTTAGGAAATAAATAAATTGAAAATATCAAAAAACACCACTGAAAAAGTTCCAAACAAGTCACTTTTCAAGCAGTCTGATGCAGTTGGTAGCATAAAATCTGTGATTGACCAAAATAAAAACAGGAGAATACCTTATTAAAGGTGTGATGTTAAATAATGAATACCTTATAACCGGTACTCTTCCAATCCTTATAAAACTTGGCTAAAACCAATCTACAATCCACAGATAATCCAACAAATGAACTTCTCTTCGCGAACATCGTCAATGGACGTTCAACGTAACTTGGAATCGGTTGTGGAGAAGAGAACTAAGGACACTTTTGGCCCGCCGGTTGGCAAGAAGATGTTGGTGTTCATCGATGACATGAATATGCCTATTGTAAGTACCTAGACCATTTTTTTCTGGACCTTATTCTCTCTACTAAGAGTATTTATGAGTGAAAATAAAGGTAAAGCGGCCCCGAAACGTTCAATTGCGATTGTCAATTTTACGTCATTGTCAATTGCGATTGATCGTTTACGAGTACAATTGAAGAGATTGTCAATCGCAGTTACGTGATTGAAAGCTTACGTGATAGAAAATGTTTTCATCAATTGATGAAAAATTTGATTGATGCTCATTGACGAGCCATCGAAGCTGCTAATTGATCATTTAACTGAGTCATTGACAATCGTTTCCGTCATTTGCGCGTCTGACAGCAGTGAAAACAAACATGGCGGATATCCCGCGTAATATCGAGGACCGGGAATTTATAACGCGATCGTCCAGAGTTAGCGCAAACAATTGACAATTCCAATTGAAGTGCATCAATGGCACCTTCAATTGCAATTGTCATTAACGTAGCACATTGACAATCGCGATTGATCGTTTCGGGGCCGCTTGAGAAGTTACGTTAGTAATCATCACACATTAAGGCTTTTATAAAAAAAAATATATCAAGGTCTTAATTAAAAATATTCTATGGAGAATTTGAATTTAGAATTCGCTAACCAGTATTTAAACTAAACTTAAGGTTAGGGAGTTTTATAGGTATATATAAATAAGGCTGACAACAATACTAAAAGTAAGAAAACTTCTGATGTGGTCCACGAGAGTTACCCGGTGACCCGTTGATTCAGCGACTGGGGAGCCCTATAGTCAGCAGTGGTCTTTGTTTGAAATGATAATTCTAATGATGATAAAAAAATAAATGCTCTCGTCAAAACCACTCCAGTTTGGCGTAAATTAATTTTTGGTGTGAATTAAAAGAGATGAACTTTACTGAAGTGTTACGGATCGAAGACGCAAATGAATCCACAAATAAGTTCATCTCGCTATTAATGACGGTAATAACTAAGCATACCAAATTTGTCCCGATATCTAGAAGAAAAATAAATTTAAAACCCTGGATTACTCCAGGACTTCTACGCTGTATTAAACAGAGATAGACTTCATTAAAAATCATCTAAGACTCCCTGATAACTTAATTCTACAGCTAACATATACACGCTATCGAAATTTTTGCAATCGTCTGCTAACAAAACTAAAAAGGGATTATGAGAAAAAAAAATTGAGAAAGCCGGTCATAATCCCAAAGCCCTCTGGAACGTCATCAAAGATATCACTCATACTAGAAAAGTAAATTCATCACCCGTAGAACTAACTAATAACCAAATCTGTTCTTATTTTACAAATGTGGGAAGTAACCTAGCAAATAAAATAATAACTGCGAATCAAAGTAGACAGTCAAATCTAACACAAAACGAAAATTCATCTCCCAGTGATTCATTCCTTCTTCTGGAAACTGGCGACGCTGAAGTAGACTCTATAATACTACAATTGCGTAATGACTGCGCCACGGGTTGGGATAAAATATCAACCAACATACCTACTAAAAGAATGCAGAAAAATATTAACACTTCCCATAACACACATATGCAACCAGTCCATAAGAACAGGTGTATTTCCCCAGGCTTTTAAAAAGCGTTAGTCCAACCTATCCACAAGGGAGGGGACAGAGACTGTGTTAACAATTATAGGCCAATATCCGTATTATCTGCGCTGTCAAAAATTCTAGAAAAAATTCTGAACTCACGGCTAAATAGTTTTTTGGACAAGTTTAACATTATTGCTAACAATCAGTATGGTTTCCGTCACGGCATATCCACTGAGGATGCCGTACTAGATTTAACACAGTTCGTTGCAAGGCTACTGGATTTAAAAAACAAATGTCTTGGTGTTTTCCTGGATATGGCGAAGGCATTTGACACGGTCCCTGTCCCCATCCTGCTGAACAGAGTTGAACAAATAGGAATCAGGGGTGTACATCTTTCGATGTTCAAGAGTTATTTAACAAATAGGACACAACAGGTAATAATTAACTCTGTACTCAGTGATGAACAAATTTTCACCTTCGGTGTGTCACAAGGTAGGGTTTTAGGCCCAACATTGTTTAAAATATACATCAATGACCTATGCAAAATGTCACTTTCAAATGCAACCATGTATACGTACGCAGATGACACTGCCATTGTGGTGTACGAACCCAGCTGGGAATTCGTAAAAGCTAAGGCCGAAGACTGTCTTAGAAGAATAATGAACTGGCTAAACTGTATCTTCTGACTCTAAATTAAAAAAAAAAACTAATTATGTAATTTTCGCAATAAGGAAAAATAACAAACCATCGGAAGAGTTTAACATAATTGCACATACATGTTGGTATAACACACAGACCTGTCAATGTCAGACTCTAACTCCAGCCAGTGTTGTTAGATATCTGGGAGTGCAAATTGATGAGCAACTACGGTGGGATAAACAACTAAGCAAAGTTATTGCAAGATTCAGAACTATGATATATCTGTTCAGAACTCTCAGAGAAACAGTATTACAAGAGCTTTTTATAAAAATATTCAATGCGCTGTGTCAGTCTGTGATCAGCTATTGTGTCCCGGTATGGGGTGGGGCGGCAAAGACGATGTTTCTCGCCCTGGAGAGAGCCCAAAGAGCTGTTCTCAAGGTCATCATAAAAAGCCATATCGATACCCTACTGATCAACTGTATATGGACTGTAAGGTAAGGTGTTTACTGTTCGTAAGCTCTTTGTGCTCTGATCCATTTTAAGAATGCATCGGACTGTTACCCCGCCCGATGCTGGCAGACGAAGAAATTCACCAGCCTGTCCCAGTGTTTCACACAGTACAACTTTCGCAAAAAGACAATACTTTGTTTTAAGTTCTTACCTATACCGTACAGTTAACAAAAAAACCAACATAGTTAAACTAAACACATATAATGCAAAAGCTGCGGTTAGGGGGGTGGTTATTGCAATTAAGTTACTTAGAAACCGAAAATCTCATTACCTTTATTACATAACCCTAACAATCATATCCACTTACACACAGATATAAACATATACATACATTCCTCCCCTCGCATCTTTACACTTGCATACCACACCCTTCATAATACACTTACCTACTTCACACTTACACACCACACTTTCATCATACACCTCTCATCACAATCATACCTATTTTTTCACACACCACATCCTCAGATATACACACACTTTCAATACCGAATCAACACTACCCCCTGAGATACAGGTTACCACCTACTTCAGGGGATAGGGTCAAAACATCTTGGCGACTACCACAGCCACCACTTTATATTAAGTATTTCGAAATTAAGTTCTTAAAAAATTGTAATTTTTCTTTAGTGGTGAGAAATAACAATTTTATTTTTATTTATTTTTTATAATTCAGTTGACAGATCGTCCACTTATAGGAAACTAGTGAGTGTGTGTGAGAAGTATGCTAGTGCTCACGGCCTATTGTATAATGTTAGAAAAAGTGTCGTTATGGTGTTTGGAGCTGGTGGAAAATACCCTGAAACGGTACCTGCAGTCGAAATCAATGGTGTACCGTTATCGAGGGTACACACATTTAGGTACCTTGGGCACGTTTTGACCGCTAGCCTCAGGGACGATGACGACATTGAGAGAGAGCGGAGGGCGCTGTCGGTCAGAGCCAATATGATTGCCCGCAGGTTCATGCGTGCTTCTACGGAGGTTAAGAAAACACTATTTAGAACCTTCTGTTCGTCCTTCTACACCTGTAGCCTGTGGGTACATTATACGCAAAAGTCGTACAGCGCCCTTCGCGTACAGTATAATAATGCTTTCAGGGTGTTGATGGGATTGCCTCGCTTCTGTAGCGCATCAGGAATGTTTGCGGAAATGCGTATTGATTGCTTTTATGCATTAATGCGTAAAAGATGCGCATCCTTTGTGCGCAGGGTGCGAGCCAGTTCCAACGGCATTCTGGGCATGATTGCTGACAGACTGGACTGTTGTGTCGTTAATCGTTGCTCCAGTATTTCGGGTGGAATGCTGAAGCAATGATTAATTTATTTGTTAATAATTGGTTTATGTGTGTATGTCGCTGTTGATGTTATATGGTCTTATGTCTTACTAACATAGTAATAAGTATATTTATTGTTACTAACCCTATGAGTCTCATTGTAACTCGAAATAAATGTTTAAATAAAAAAATAAAAAAAAATAAATAGCTGAATTACAGCTTCAACGCCATAGGACGAAATGTGTATGAGTGATAGATTTGCAAAAGATAGTGTACTTTTTTTTAATAGGTAACCTAAATTGTCCCACTTCGAGGATAAATTAGTAGTATAGGTCTACCCCGTATAGTTTTCAAATGTACTTTACGTTTTGCGTTCTCTGGTCACTCAATCCTTCAGGAACGAATCTAAATCGTCACATCGTTCTTTAGTTTCCTGGCGGCGTTACAGTGTCCGTCTTAAGGCTATGCTATGCTACGATTTTTTATTCAATGAGGGCGCCACTTGGCCGGTGGTAGACCTTTAAGACATCCACTGTATGAAATGAATGAGTAATGCTGCAAAATTGTAATAAAAATTATATTTGGAGGCGCCGGGTATCGATCCCGGTACCTCTCGCATGCTAAGCTACGCCCCCCATACATCTTACCACTGTAAAAGGCAACGTATTACGCACTTACCACACTAACTCAATGTTGAAATTACCTGTTCAATGCATTGTAAGCATTTCGAAAGACCTGCTCAGTTATATCATTGCACATTACACGACTACAGGCATCGAAGTGATTGCAGACTACGATTATATTATCACTACCTTTTGCAGCGTCTCTGCTCCTGTGGCCTGTCCCGTAGGAACCATACCAACATTTTTTTGGAATAAAATTTATTTATTTATTTTATTTATTAAACTTAAAAACACTATCTTTACAGGATGACCCCAATACAATTGTGGTTTCAAAACACCCAACCAATAAACAAAAAAATCAACTTACGACTAATACTTTAAAATCTAAACTTTAAAAATATAAAACAAGTTTAAAATCATCTGAATCTGCGCAAATATTTTTATAATTATATAATAAATATTAAAAAAAATATAGCGTACTAGCTGTGCCCGCGACTGCGTCCGCGTGGAATAGTGTCTTTGGGTAGAATTTTTAATTATTTATGCTATTATTTTACAAAGTGTACGGCGAGGTGCTTGGCAAGTTTCTTACTCGCGTTAACTTCAGTTTCACATTTTGTAATGACTCCGTAAATGTTACATCAGTTTAGCTCTTATATTTTGTCTCTTGTCGCAAACTTATAAATCATTCACATAAACCTTACATATTTCCATACAAACTTTCATCCTCTATTCCCTATTGTTATTTTACACCCTTGAGGGTAAAACTTAAACAAACTTTGAATGTCATATTTATTTATATCGAATCAACAGCCTAAAAAATAAGTTTCAAGCTTCTAGCTCTAAAAATGACGATATACTTCCATTCAACTTTTCAGCCCCACCTTTCAACCCCTTACACCCCTTTTTTCATTAAAAAGTAGCCTATGTCCTTTCTCAGGCTCTAGACTATCTGTGTATCAAATTTCATTTAATTCGGTTTTGGCGTGAAAGCGCGACAGACACAGACAGACAGAGTTATTTTCGCATTTATAATATTAGTAAGGATTACATTCGGCAAAAGTGTAGCTTTTTACTTCTTTGTCGTTTCCTCACTGCTGAGGATCGCGACCACATACGCTCCAAGTTTTGCTCGGTATATGCTGCCTCCTACAGCCTATTGTAGCTTTATATCAAGAGAAAATGTCTTAATCGGATCAGTACTTCCAGATAGTATCTTTTGCAATCACATAAACATTGAACAAACATTTTTATACCTTTATAATTAGTGAGACTACTTTTTAACAGTGGTTATGCCCGCGGGTATGACTGAAATTAGCACAACTTTTTATTCCGAGAGTAGGCACTCTCGGTATAAAAAGTATATAGCTCTATACCAAAATTAATCAAATTTTGTTCAGTGGTAAACAAACAGACGGACAGACAGAATCACTTTCGCATTTTTAATATTAGTATAAGGTATGGGTTACCTGGTCTATAAGACCTAAGAGAACACTTCAATTTCAAAGAATTTAGGTAAGCTTCTCGACCTCAAGCTTGTGCTTTTCGAGTTTGTCAAGGTTACGGAAAGATAGCCTTCGATATTAGCTACTACATGGCAAGAAACATATTATTTCCAGAATATTTGTATCGGGAGCGTAGCTCAGATGGTAGAGCGCTCGCTTAGCATACGAGAGGTACCTGGCGCCTCCAACTCTGTTTCTTTTTTTTAACCAACTTTCGAAAAAGGAGGAGTTTCTATGTTCGACTGTATTTATGTTGTTTTTTTTTATGTATGTCCGCCGCTTTCTCCGTCAGTTGTGGACCGGTTTTCAGAATTCTTTTTTTATTCGAAAGAATATACTCCCGAATTTATATGGGAGCACCCATATAAATGTTATCGAAATTGTTTGAGCGCTTTTGTTTGATGACGTTTTTGTTTTCTCCAATTATGAGTATGCTTAAATTCCACGTTCCGTGTTATTGGGGTTTTTAGTGTTGGTGTATAACAACTAAAAAGTGAAAAATAAAAAACTTTTTTAGGTGTAGTGTATTTTCTTTTTTGGAAGTCGGTTGTTCTATTTTTTGTAAAAAAGTTTTTTATAAAGGATTGTGTATAGCAGCTGGTTTTGGGCTGTCTACTTAAGGTTTCTGTTTTTAAATCAGTTATCAATCATCACTTAAGTCGACAGACTCATCCACACCCAGCTGCTCATACCCTCACATCTACATATACCTAAAGTTAAAATTTTGCACAGAGGTTCCCTTTTTATGTGGACAAGTAACGTGACTGACTTTTGTCCAAATTGCCTGGGAATAGTGAATAAAGGGCAGATGAATTCGTTGATTAAATAAAAGTTAGAATAGAAAAGTAATATAAATAATTACTGTGTTACCCTAGATCAGTATTTCCCAACAGTGGGTCGCAACTCACTGGTGGGTCACGAGCGAATATTGGATGGGTGACCCTAAAAACCGATGCTGAAGCCTTATTGATAAAAAATAAGAAACAAATATATATTTTTCAATAAAATAGCACTGCTAGTATTTAATTAAATAGTAATGATGAGGGTGCTTATAAGATAATCGATTGTAACTTTATTTTTCATATTAATAGTTCTTCATTCATAATAGTTATGCCTCTTTTTTCTTCATCACAGCCAGAGGTGAGTCCCGTATTTGGTAGTATTTTGTTAGGTGGGCCACGGCCCACGGTCCAGTTAACTTTGGGAGCCACTGTCCTAGATCATTGCGTATAAATGTAGGTATTAAGTGATCCATGATATGCGTTGCTTATATTTATGTTACAAAACCATTTTGCTGACACAGTGCATGTGAAGGTTATTTTGTCACCAATAAGAGTGCATTTACTGCACTTGCTTTAACGTAGTCGTTTATAGTGTCAGAACATATCGGGGCGTAGCTCAGATGGTAGAGCGCTCGCTTAGCATGCGAGAGGTACCGTGATCGATACCCGGCGCCTCCAAATTATAATATTTTGTTTGGGAATGGGGGAAAGTTTTTGTATTTAGACACTTTTTGCTCCTCAATTTAGCCATGGACACGCTAAGAACCAGAAGCATGCACTGTAGGTATTATTGCCAGAGCTAATAATTAGAATACTTGTCATGTTATATTATTTTATTTGATTTTAATGATTTAATTTGAATTTTTAATTTGATTTATTTATTAGGTGTATGTGACTTGCCATGTTATTGGTGAAGTTCCCTGAAATAAAAGAATTATTATTATTATGTATTGCCATAGGCCGTTGCGATCAATCTTATAAGCTGAGCAATCCTACGTCTTATCCTACTAATAATATGAAAGTTTGGAAAATGGATGTTTGTAACTCAATCACGCCAGAACGGCTGAACGCAGCCTTTAGACAAAATACTTTTCTGTAAACGTTAACGCTAACGCTTCGTGCAAAATGTATTGGAACGACATTTTGCACGAAGCGTTAGACAGAGAACTGTCACGTGACTCACGCCCAGTAATGTCGTTGCCATACATTTTGCACGAAGCGTTAGCGTTAACGTTAACAGAAATGTATTTTGGCTAAGGGGCAGATCTGGTTGAAATTTGGCGCAAAGATAGATTATAGTATGGAATAGCACACAGGCTATAATGGGTTAAGTTCTAAGTCCACGCAGGCGAGCTACTGGCAGAAGCTAGTGATATAAATTATAATATCATCATTCTCCTGCCCTTATCCCAATTTATTTGGGGTCGGCGCAACATGTATTTTTCTTCCGTACTCCTCTATTAGTCGTCATCTCTGTAATCACCCCCTTTTTACCCATATCCTCTTTCACACAGTCCAACCTTCCCTTCTTTTATTATATAAATTATTATTATAATGTATATGTAATTGGATTGGATGTCTCAAGCCACCGACCGCGACCATTGGTCATCCCTGGAGGAGGCCTTCACGCTCACCACGTGAGAGGTTCATGCATGCCATTTCATTAAAGTTTTAAATAGTTAAAGAATGCAACTTTATTTTGAATTACGCAATTGTTTTATTAATTATTTTTTAACTTGTTTTATTATTTTATTATGTGATTGTTATTTTATTAGAATTAATTTTGATATATTGTTGTAATTTAATTGATTTTTTAATTTAATTTAAATTATTTGATTTGAATTGATTTTTGTTATTTCATTTTATTTAATTTTAATTGATTTTGCTATTTTGTTTAAATTCATGGTATTAATCTAAATTTAGCATCCAAAATTCAATGTACGAGTATAACTAGGAATTTCAAAAAATTATAATTTAACTAAACTGTAATTAATGCATGAAATAAAAAGGCTTTTTTATTTTTATTTTATTTATATGTAATTGGCTACGGCTAATGTTACAAAACTGCTGTATGTACACAGCGGTGTGAAAGTTATGTTGTCACCGAGTTAGAGCTTTTACTGCACTAGCTTTACCTTTACAGTGTTAGGACATATCGGGGGCGTAGCTCAGATGGTAGAGCGCTCGCTTAGCATGCGAGAGGTACCAGGATCGAAAACGGCTCCTCCAAAAAACTTGCTTTTGCGTGGGAAGTGAGCTTCAGTAAGTTAGCTTGCATTACACTCAAACTTCATAATATTTGGTCCCCACTTATGCAGTCAGCGTTTTGTATGGAGAATTTTAAAGAAGTTGCATTTTTCATACTAACATTTTCTTAATTTATTTAACAACTATGAACACTATTGTTTTAAAACTTTTATGCAATAATGTATAAAAACTAAGATAACGTATGCAACTTAGATTAAGCAACAAAAATAAGGTTTGGCTAAGTTAAAACAAATATAGTGGTCCTATCTGTTAACAAAAAAAAAACAACCCTCTTCCAAAAAAGGTACTTAAAGTACACTAAAAATTAAAAAATAACTTTAATTTGGGAAGTCGGTGTTTAGTGGTGGTGGTATTTCTTCGTTATTTAACACCGACTTTCGAAATTAAAGTTATTTTACTATACTCCTTTTTCGAAAGTCGGTTGAAAATAGGACTCATTTTTAAGGTATTTTTTTTTTGTTTATAACACTATAAAGTTATAAGGTTTTTTTACTATTGGCAGTTGACTATGACGGTCGTAATTCGATATAATATCAAGCAATTGATGAATATTTTAATTCATAGAAGTGTCGAGGTTCTCTATTTGTGGGAAAAAAACTCCAATTTCATATGTAAGGACCCAATATAATATTGCTGTCCTTCGTTAAATCAAACAATTTTATTTTATTTATGCTGTTCTTATTACAAAAAAATAATCAGCATTAAAAGCCCATAACGTTACCACTGTCTCAGCATTGGAATCTCTTTAAAAAGAATGGAAGTTGGAGGCACCAGGTATTGGTCTCGGTACCTCTCACATGCTAAGAGCGGTTGCGCACTACGTCCGATACTTATCCGATACTTACAGATCTATAGAAAACTCGGACCGAACTCGGATAGGTAGTGCGTAACCTACCATAAAAATTGTTCTACGACCACGCCGGACCTTATCACGGATAAGTATCGGACGTAGTGCGCAACCGCTCTAAGCGAGCGATCTACCATCTGATCTACGCCTCCCATATAATTATGTTCTAACACTACAAATCGCATTATGTATTTTATCTAGTGCAGTAAGCACTCTCACTTGGTGATGAAAAAACCTTTGCAAACACAATGTCTGCAAAATAGTTGTGTAATAATCAGCAGTTGTGACGTAGGTACCCATATCAGGTAATGCACAAACCAGTGGTTTTGTTTAAATAACCATTCTGATGAATAATAATAATTAATATAATGTACATAATGTAAACTGTTTATCTGTAATATTGAGTATGTATATATTTTTATTATGTTTTATAACCATTTAAATTGCAATGCCTTTTTTTTTTTTTAAAGGCAACTAAGTTCTAAGAACCTACCTATTGTTAACATCTTCAAAATTCATGTACACTTAGTTCGCAATAAAGAATTTGAATTTGAACTCCATTATTTATTAAATCGTTCATTTACTTATTTAATTTACCAACAATTATACAATATCTTCAATTATTTACAAACTTGTTCAGCTAAAATTAGCACGTGATAGGGATAGTGCATCCTTTAAAAAAGAAAGACAGTTGGAGGCACCAGGATCCTGGTACCTCTCGCATGCTAAGCGAGCGCTCTACCATCTGAGCTACGCCCCCGATAAATATTCTGGAAATATGTATCTTGCAATGTAGTACTCGTAGTTCTAATACCGAATGATTTCTTCCTGTTACCTTACACGTATAAAACTCCACGAGCCGAAAAGCTTACTTACGAATACTGATCCCATTAAGAGAAGAGATATTACCCATGATAGTAAGATACACTATCTATAGAGGAGCTCGTGGCTAAAGTAATAACAGCCGCACGGGTCGATCCATCAGGTTAAGCTACGCTTGCCGGGGTTGGTCCATGGATGGGTGACCATCTTTACATACCGAGGCTCCTCTGTGCCTCGGAAAGCACGTTAAGCCGTTGGTCCCGGCTGTCAATCGTGGATCTTTGACGTTACGGGTCGTCAGAAGCCTGAAAATCTGACAACCTGTCTTACCAAGGGGTATCGTATTACCCAATAACTGGGTTGTGGAGTTCAGATAGGCAGTCGCTCCATGTAACATACTGGTATTCAGCTGCATCCGGTTAGACTGGAAGCCGACCCTAAGATAATTGGGAAAAGGCTTTGCAGATTGAGTAAGTTACACTATCACCGATTGTCAAAGGTTATATTAAAAAAAATCCCAAAGGCCTATCCCGCAGGAACCGTACATTATGTACGGTTCCTGCGGGATAGGCCACAGGAGCGGAGACGCTGCAAAAGGTTTAAAGGTAAATAGTCTGCAATCACATTGACGTCTGTACTCGAGTAGTTTTGCAATGTATAACTGACCATTTCTTTCGAAATGCTTACAATGCATTCAAAATGTTATTTCGTCACTGAGTGAGTGTTGTAAGTGCATAATACGCTGCTTTTTATAGTGGTAATATGTACCGGGGGCGTAGCTCAGATGGTAGAGCGCTCGCTTAGCATGCGAGAGGTACCGGGATCAATACCCTGCCTCCCCTCCCTAATATAAAAAAAAGTCTGGACTTTTTTTATATTAGGGAGGGGAGGCAGGGTATTGATCCCGGTATGATGTATGTACGGTATGAGTCCTCCTCCCTGTAATACGCACCGTGCTGACCGAGTGCGGCTTGGAAGATCTCATAAATATCTTAAAAAATTGTTAATTTTTAATAAATCATAATTTAGTGTTGAGTGTTGACCAACTAAAGTTGTCTGCTTACTATAATAATTATCATAGTTCATCTCAAAGAAAAATAGCACCTATATCATTGACAATAGAGCAGTAATGAGTTCCATCTTCACAGGTGGACAAATACGGCACCCAACAACCCATAGCTCTACTGAAAATGCTGTTTGAGAGGAAGGGCTTCTACGACCGCGGAAAAGATCTTAACTGGAAGAATATCAAGGACGTTGGCTTCTTAGCTGCTATGGGCAAAGCTGGCGGTGGGAGAAATGATGTAAGTTCAACGGACGGACGGATGGACAGCGGAGGATTAGTAATAGGGTTCTGTTGGTTACCCTTCGAGTACGTAACCCTAAAAGGTATTCCTGACCCTCCAGGCTCGACTATGATAATTTCAGTCGTTATGTAGGTAGATGTAGGTCACGGGAGGCCTTCCATGTGCTGATGGTGATCACCGGGGTGGATTTAGTAAGGTAAAAATCTCATATTCGGGTGAATCTCGTGGCGTTAAAAATAAAATAAAATAAAAATAGCCTTTATTTCCCAAAAGAAGTAAGTACATTAAGATTTGAGTTTACTATATTTAAAAAAAAACTAAAAATTATGGGTTAATCCATTCCTGGATGAAGGCCTCCTCTATCTGTTGCCACTGGTTCCTTTCGTTTGCCGTCCTGGTCCAGATATTCACAGCTATAGCGGTGATGTCGTCTCGCCATCTTTGTATGGGTCTACCGCGCTGTCTTTTTCCATCTCATGGGTACCAATGTAGGACACGTGCGCTCCATCTGTTGTCTGTGATCCTCGTGATGTGACATCGCGGTGTGACATCTCCATTTAAGTTTGCCAGCCATATTTAGAACGTCTTCTAGCTTGGTCTTTGCTCGAATATCGCTGCTTCTGATGCGATCTCGTATTCTTCGACCTATCATACTTCTTTCTACAGCTCTTTGAAAGGATCTCAGTTTCGTTCTCATGTTTCTGGTCATCTCCTGGCGTTGTGCAGAAAATAATGACGGAATGTTGCCGAAAATGACAAATCGTGGGAAATTTAAACTTTAATACAATAGTATTAAAGTACACTTTCTAGTACTACTAGACAATGAATACTACTATTGTACTTTAATAGTAGTGTGTTAAAGTTGAATTTCCCACGATTCGTCATTGTCGGCAGCACTCCGTCACTCCGTCATTATTTTGTCGCCTGTTGAAGGTTCACCCCGATCACAAAATAAAAGTTGTACTATAATACTTCTAAAAGGTTCCCTATTGCAAACCGAGGATTTTTTTTTTATTGTTGATAGGCACGCGTTTGACCACTATCTCACCTGATGGTAAGCGATGATGTGGTCGAAGATGGAGCACGCTTGCCTGGAAGAAACTTATTCACTCTTGACTTAAAGGCTCCCAGGTTGTAGCTATTAGGAAACACACACATAAGCGTGATATCAAGTTACGTCATCTAAAATATCTCGCTTTCTTTTTCCAGGTCGACCCTCGTTTCATCTCAATGTTCTCCACCTACAACCTGCAGTTTCCCTCAGAGAACACGCTGCGCCACATCTACGTGTCGATCCTGAAGGGGCACTTTGACATCTTCCCCGATGAGATACAGCAGATCGTCTATAAGATTGTGCAAATGACCCTGGATCTATACAAGGTTTACTCCGTTCCGTTTATTTCGCTTGTGTTAAGATAAGCAGTAGTATTAGTTGTTTGGAGGTATGCGGAACAGGGTGTAAAGTCCCGTAAACCTCCATTGAAAAGGGAGGTTCCTCCCACCAGACGGGTGTTGTGTCTGGTCCGGGCAACTGCCCGATGGTTGATTTCGGACTGTTGTCTATTTAGGTATTTATTTAATTAATTATTTTATTGCACACAAAAGTACAGATGCGGACTTACT
Source organism: Polia nebulosa (assembly GCA_951329385.1). Taxonomy (NCBI): domain Eukaryota; kingdom Metazoa; phylum Arthropoda; class Insecta; order Lepidoptera; family Noctuidae; genus Polia; species Polia nebulosa. Next base: position 11,519,568 of record OX589605.1, read on the forward strand.
GCCTCAGGCATTTTCTACCAGTCAACCTTTGGGTAATGTAGAAACAAGTGGTAGGTGCAATATGAAAAACAGTGCGATGTAAATTTATTTAAATGCAAAGATATACATAAAAACTACAAATGAAATAAAAATATACACCGTGTAAGGCACATAAACGCTAATACGTGTACCAGTGATTCAGTACATGATTCTGGAACCTAGCGTTGGAATTTTTCGTCGGCGTTTTTCTGAATTTTTTAATTATTTTTTTTCAGTTGTTTTACTTGAGACTGTTCAAAATCTTTATTACTATCCAACCCAATGAGAAAGTTTTAATTAAAAAGTAATAAAATCGCTAATCACACTAAAAACAGCAATGTATATAAAATACGTAGAGACAGCTGTTTCGTTAGAGTTCATTCACGTCACCGCGCCGTCCTAAGCACCTACGGGTGGTGTGGCGCGCTCGGCCGGCGCGAGTGTAGGTAAGTAGTAGTGCGGAGCGTTGAGATCGCATTATTTACAATAAATTGCGCGCTCAAAAATGACGATTTCTGTAACCGATCATTACCGAGATTAAAGACTTATCATAATTTTGTTTGACGGGGCCCATCGTGGCCGGTGCCTGCATGCCTAGGGGTAACGGATAAATTCTGAAAATGAGTAAGCGCACCCCTGGGCACTCAGGCAGGGAAGGAACAGGGGTGGGTTTTAGTCAGTAAGAGTCTGACACGCTCCCTCGAGCGGGAGAAGTAATTAGATGAATTCCCACCCCACAAAAAAAAAACATAGAATAGAATACTCTTTATTACTTTATTTAGGTTATATTTTTATTGTAATTTATATGGTGTACATATAAATTACAATAAAAATATAACCAACCTAAACCAAACCATAACGTCGCCCTAACCCCCCCCCTCCCCCCGCGTAACCTTTTCGCGAAGTTTGCGGTATCTTGTTCCTTGCATACTCATATGAATAAACATAATACTTACACAAATTTACATAAAAAAACAATACAGGATGTAACGGAAAGCGTGGTCATATTTTAAGAATCGGTTTTGCCCATATAAATGAACAACTTTCTCTAAAAAAAATAGAAAATTTCCAAAAAAATAAAATTGGACTTTCCATACCAAGTAATCATAAGCTGATACATATTTTGTATGGCTGGTAAAATTTTTTTTTGAGAATCACCTCAGGTTTTCTTGAATAAAGTTGTTCATATCGATGGCCAGATGCAGTTCTTATAATATGCAGTTCTTATAATATGACCACACCTTTCCGTTACATCCTGTATAGGTACAAACAGATAATTGGAAAAAGAATTAGCGCTGTGAGGATAGATAGATAAAACATTTATTCAGTGCACACAAAAGACACACAAAATCACAATAAAATTATTTAAACCTACGTATTTATTATTAACAAAGTGCCAATAAACAAAAAAGGAAAACATACTTATAGAAATAAAAGTGACACTTGCTACATTTCAAATACTAACGATACCACTGCTAACTTCTTATGAATCTGCTCGCGAACTTTAATTTTGAAGGTTAATCGGTTGGTTGGTGGCCATATTATATCATTATTGCCGGAGAACTCTGCTTGCGCGATGCAGAGTCGCCCTCACGCCCCCAGCCGCAGGCGCCGCAGGAGACGCCCTGGACGTAGGACGTCGCGAGACGATCTCCGGCCATCGTAGAACCGGCTGCGGACGGCGCGTAGTGTTCCACGCGCGCAAGACTCTAAAACAACCGGTGTTCCCTCGCACATTTTCGTCTATAGCTACGGATACGTGTGTGACTTCCACTGCCCTAGACCGCGTGGTTTGCGGACCTCATACCATAGTGGGGATTTAGGAGTTAACTCCCGTTTAGGTCTCATAAAAGAGGTGTGTTTGGAACACTACGTGCCGCCATCTCGGGTCCTGATTGAACCCTGGCTGCACCTGACGTAACTGCTTAAGAATTTTCATACAATGACCGGATCCTATTGGATTTCGAAGAATGCCGATGATATCAAAACAGTTTCAATATTACTATAATCAAGATAAGACATATTAAAAAAATATATATTGGAGGCGCCGGGTATCAATCCCGGTACTTCTCGCATGCTAAACGAGCGCTCTACCATCTGAGCTACGCCCCCGTATGAACTTGTGTATAGATTGCTATGTTATACATACAGAACGTAGGAAACATAATCATTTGACCGTAATTAAAGTTGGGCAAAATGTCACGTGCTACAATTATCTCGATTCTTAAACCATGTTTTTCACTGCGTTATTAACCCATATTGGTGAATATAGAACGTTCAAAAAGTGATGTATGATGTTAACTAGCTTCGCCCACGTGGTATTAGTACTTCCCCCCATTATAATTTATAGCCTAAGTATGTGTTATTCTGATGTATAAGTTAGGTATATGTAAAGATTCTACAAAATCCGTTCATCAGTTTTTACGTGAAAGAGTAAGAAACATCCATACGTCCTCACAAATTTTCACATTTATAATATTTTATTAGTAGGATCTACTTTAAAACTTATAACTTTTGTTGGGGTGTTAAATAACACGCCGATATTCTCAGTGTGCGTTCCCACTGAAGCAATGCAGAGCCTTGCAGGAATCGACCAATCACAGACATGGCGAGAGACGCGTTTTGGAATTTTAGTAATATTATTTGTCCATCATTGTTATTACACGTTATGCTTGTACACGCTCTGCTAATCTGCTCACATCCGTTTCCGTGAAAACGCACCTTGAGAACGCGGTGACGGACAAATTGCCCATACAAACGTAATACCAAAATCATTTGCAGTTGGAGCATATTTCCACCGTATTATGCTGATATTCGGATTTAGACAGTATTTATCTAGGTTACTATGTCTTTTTTTTAAACTTACCTAAAATGAAGTTTAACCGAATTGCATTTCGCACGTTTTTACTGCGTAAATGGCATGTTTTCTTTTTGTTTTTTTCATAAACAACAATATTTCTAATATTGTTTTCGCAGAAATATAGGTAGCTTATATTATCAAGTTACAAGTTATCGAAAACAATTGGAATAACATTAAGTTTTCATTCATCATTTTTGGTGAATATTATTGGTCCATCGTATAAGCTCGTACACGCTCCGCTACGCATCTGCTCACATCCGTTTCTGTGAAAGACCATTATGCTCTCTGATCATTATGTGTTTGTAGGTGTTGGTAAAATAACCAATCAAAATACTTTTACGTACCAAATTCTTAACTAAGATTGTATACCCTTACAGATAATAATAGTAGACTTACCCCCAACGCCAACGAAGTTCCACTACATATTCAACCTCCGAGACCTCTCCCGTATAGCGGCCGGCATGTGTCTCACACACCCCAACTTCTTCAGCGAGAAGCGCTGCGTCGTACGCTGTTGGCGCAACGAGTTCACCCGAGTCATCTGTGACAGACTGATCAGTGTGCGAGTAAGTTAATCGATGATAAATAGATATCTCTTCCTTATAGCGACTGGCATGTGTCTCACACACCCCAACTTCTTCAGCGAAAAGCGCTGCGTCGTGCGCTGTTGGCGCAACGGATTCACCTGAGTCATCTGTGACAGACTGATCAGTGTGCAAGTAAGTTAATAGATGATAAATTCTCTCCCATATAGCGAAGCGCTGCGTCGTGCGCTGTTGGCGCAACGAGTTCACTCGAATCATATGTGACAGACTGATTAGTGTGCAATTAAGTTAAGTGGACACTTCCATCATCATCCACCATTGGATTTTGCCAAAAAATGTTTCCCAAAAATCTGGGGGTACGGTAGTGCCCCGCCAAGACGAGCCAAGCGAAGCGTAATGGCCAACCTACACTTTTTTTCCAAGCGCTTCGTCGTTTTTTTTTAACTCTCATAACTTGAATTTGATTTATACCAGATAAATAAAATTTTCGGGATATGAGATCATTAAAGTAGTGGACTTATTAAACATATAAAATTTCAATGGCATAGCTCTTATACTTTACATTTTATGACTCACTCACTGATCATCAAACTTGTTTAGTACTTCCTGAAGTCCTATAACGCTGAACATTGGTATGTAAGCTACTATTAGTACACAAACAATCTAAAACTTGTAACTTTTACCCCCAACCCCTTAAACTAAGGGATGGAAGTTTGTATGAGACTTCCGTAAATTTTGATGCTAGAGGTCTGAAAATTGTTATAGGGACTCCTTTTTATAAATAATAAAATACATATTTCAGGAATTTAGTAAATCACTCCAAAACACAAAAAAAAACTGAACAAAATAAAAAATATTGTCATTATAAGCAACATACAAATAAAACTTTTTTCAAAAAAAAAAACAACCGGCTTCCAAAAAAAATACACTAAAAATTAAAAAATAACTTTAATTTCGGCAGTCCGTGTTTGTATTTTAGTTCTTCGTTATTTGACACCAACTTCCAAAATTAAAGCTATTTTTTTTAGTGTATTTTTTTTTTTGGAAGTCGGTTTTTTTGTTGTTTTTTTGTAAAAAAGTTTTTATTTTTCACTTTTTAGTTGTTATACCCCAGAACTAAAAACCCCAATAACATGGAACGTGGAATTTAAACACAGTCGTAATTGGAGAACACCAAAACGTCATCTAGGTCTACGTATTTTTCGTTTTTGTTCAGTTTTTCAAAAAGCGCTAAAGCAATTTTGATAAAATTTATATGGTAAAAAATTTGAAAATCGGTCCTCAATTGACTGAGAATTCGGTAGATAAAAAAAATACATACAGTCGAACATAGAACCTCCGCCTTTTTCGAAGTCGGTTAAAAAGAAGTGAATTCCCACCAAAAACATTTTCATGTAAAATGTTGCCAAGACGAGACCATAATAAATGGCTCGCACTGTCAAAAAAGTTATCAGATCTAATGTAGAGCCAAGCTTCTAACTCTACACGCAATAACTCTACAAGCCCTAACTTCACAAACTCTACACCTTAGTCAAAAGTGTGGCTTGGCCGTTTCGCTACCGTCACATGGGTGTAAGGTGAAATATGTATTCACTGTTCATTACTTTAATGTTATACATTAGTTCTTGTAGTAACGAAACGGCCAAGCCACATATTTTGACTAAGGTGAAGATTTTGTAAAGAGCGTGTAGAGTTAAGGTGGATGCGCCAGGTTAGCCCGCGAAATTCAAATTTTCTTACGTTTTTTGCAATTTTCAGGTCAGTGTCAGGTTGTATCTTGGTCTCAATTTGATTCGCGGCCGTTAGCAAGTATGTATTTATAGAATTATAGTAATTAAAATCATCAATACAACTCTCTCAGTTAGAATTGATGCCAAATGTAAGTATTTAATGAAATCCATGACATTTGGCATCAATTCTAAGTAATTCTGTAAATACGTACTTGCTACGGCCGCGAATCGAATTTTGACCAGCATACAACCTGATATTGACCTGCAAATTGCAAAAAACATAAGAAAATTTGAAATTCGCGGGCTACCCTGGAGCTTTCACCTTAAAAGCTTGGATCTACATGATATCTGATAACTTTTTGACAGTGCGAGCCATATGGTCTTGGCAACATTTTACACAAAAATGGTTTGGGTGGGAGATAGTTCTTACTTATTTTCAAAAAGTTTGCCTAGAAAGGATGACACATCAACATGAGCGAAAATTACTGCCGAGCCATATGTAAGCGTATGTTGCTTATGTTGCTATTAGTGGCTATCTGCCAGTAAACCTTGTAAAATTAATAATCTTTTGTATTTTTGTTGATAGGATAACGAGCTGATGCGCAATCACATTCACGAGCAAGTGATGATATACTTCCCCGAAGAGGAGCCCGTCGTTCTTGAAGAGATCGTGGTGGCCGAAGAAGAAATTAAAGTTGAAGAAGAAGAAGATGGTATGTTCTAACACTCATTTGCAGATTCTACTAAGAAAAAAAAAACTTTTTTACAAAATATAGAACCGACTTCCAAAAAAAGTGCAAAATAACTTTAATTTCGGCAGTCGGTGTTCCTGGTTTTGTGTCTTCGGTTTTTGACACCGACTTCCGAAATTAAAGTTATTTTGCACTTTTATTGAAAGTCGGTTCTATTTTTTGTAAAAAAAATTATTATTTTTCACTTTTTAGTTGTGGTTCGCCATTAAACTGTGTTAACAATTCATAGACATACGATAGCAGCAAACGCGGTTGATTTGCTGTCAATTTTTGAAGAGTTCGGTTGTCTGTCTCCGAAACCCATCATCAGATTTATATGAAATTTAAATGGGACCATTTCGGAACAAACTCCTTTCGAACAAAAAAAGAATTTTGCAAATCCGTCAATAAATGACGGGAGTTATGCCCGAACATACATAAAAAAACTTTTTAACAAAAAAATCAACCGACGAAAAATCTGATTATTAAATTTTAATATCTAAATATTATATGTACGTAGAAATGAAGAAGGCTAGATGTAGGTAATTAATCGTTTTATTATTTGGCGCCGACTCAAAATTAGTTTATATACAATTTGATATTTTATGTAGGCAAATAAGCTTAATACTCAAGACTTAAAAGGTTTATTTATTTTTTGCTTTTTAGTTCTTTTTCGTCGGTTGATTTTTTTGTTAAAAAGTTTTTTATTTTATGATTTTTTGTGACTCGCATCATCTTTTAATACTCTGAGGCTAATTTCTAATCCTTCATCATTCCTCTTGGAACTGAGCTGATGATGTAACCATCCTTCCATGAGGTTCCCAGGATATTGACCAGTTGAGGTTACCTCCAATATTATAAAGACGTCTTTTCTTCAAAGCATATCTGTCACTAAAACCAGTTTTTTATATCTAACTTCTATTGTTTAGGAAAGGTATGGTTTCCATCATCAGCTAAGTTTCTTTGTGATGATTCCTAAATACAAATACCTGATTAAGTTATGAAAAGTAAACAGAAACAATATTCGTACCCAATTTTCGAGGTTTTCTCTCAATTTTATCAGGATTCCATGATCAGATCCTGATATCCTTGACATGGAACCACCCTTGAGGTATAGCTCATCCCTATCTAATAAAAAAAGAATCATCAAAATCGGTTTATAAACAACGGAGTGAGGGCCGAACATACGTACAGAAACGCAAACGTGCCCACAATTTTCGAGGTTTTCTCTCAATTTCATCAGGATTCCATTATCAGATCCTGATTTCCTTGACATGGGACCACCCTTGAGGTATACCCTATCTAATAAAAAAAGAATCACAAATCACCGATTTTGAATCGGTTCATAAACAAACAACGGAGTGAGGGCCGAACATACACAAAAAAAAAAAAACATACGTACGGTCGAATTGAGAACCTCCTCCTTTTTTTTTCGTCGGTTAAAAAAAATACAAACATCCGAATTGATAACCTCCTTCTTTTTTGAAGTCGGTTAACAAGTTATCATCATCATCAGCCTTTTTATGTCCCCACTGCTGGGGCACAGGCCTCCTCAGGAAACAAGTGTCCTAGATTAATGCTGACACTAAAACCTGCACTCAATTTCGCGAGTAGTGTACTCGCGAAATTGATCGAAGTTGAGCGAATACGATAGTGTAGAAGGGCACTTCGGTTCGCTTCGTGCCACCTCGGCTCGCATACTTACATACTTCGGTCAACTTCTAAGAGTACTTCATGAAGTAACTTCGCGAGTAGTGGAGTGGCTGCATAAGAGTTAACTTAAATCGAGAGGCATTGTGACGCTGCGGACTCTTTTTAAAATAGCGATGCAATATAGAACTTCATGCTTGGGGTCTCCCCCAAGCGCAGCAGTTGTCGTCTTTCGACTGAGATGATTAGTATCATCATCTCAGTCGAAAGACATTGACTTTTTTTTATTTTGGCTGCGCACGGTTTGTATAGCCAGTGGTGCCGATTCTCTAGTTCAATAACTAAACTAAAATTAGAGAATCGCTATCTTTTACTAAAAGGCAGTGCGAGAAAAGGACGGCTATAGCTATGAACTAAGTTTAAACATGTCAAACTAGTTTACGCCTTGCGCTTTACCGTGTTTCTAGTCGACATGTTTTTACGTATACCCTTAATTTGTATGGAAGTATTAATTTAACTAAATTTGACAGCTCTAATTTACGTCCGTCTCTTTTTTGTTTCATTAGAGAGAAAAAAAGCAATAGCCTAAATTAAGTTTGTTTTGTGCACAACAGAATCGGCACCAGTGTCAAGCTTATTTAAACGCTAAAAACATCTGATTTACTTATTTGGCAGAGTTTGGGATGTTAGGAGAGAAGGCGCCTGAGGAGCAGGTGTCGGTTGTGGCTGAAGCCGTCGAGGAAGAGGAGGAGGTGGAAGCCGAACAGGAGGTCACGGTAAATACCAGCTTCTATTATGATCTACTGTATCAATTGACTATTAAGTCTTTAGGCACCAAATGTATCTCTCTTTAATTTTTGTTTCCCCTTCCACCAAAGGTTGAAAGGTTTCTAACTTACTAAATTTAAAAAAAAAAAACCCTTTTATGTTACAGATCTATTACTCTTCTTTACTTTTCATTTCCGTATCTTTTCGTTCCTACATTAACCGCTGATCGCAGATGGAAGCTTATGTATTCCGCGACCCGCTGCTGTTCGGAGATTACCGCAACGCGCTGGACGAAGAGGAGGTCAGATACTATGAGGACCTACTCGACTATGAGGCTGTCTACTTTCTGTTCCAAGAGGTACCGTTGAGTTGTTGATACATAAAGTTAAGCACGAACCAAAAATCACGAATAAAGCTGTTACCAGACATTTACGTTCGTATTACGAAACTCGACAAAATGTTTGGAACTGCTCATATTTATTTTCCGGGGTTGTGGGTTTTTTAATAGAAGTTTTTGATAATTCGGTATTATAATCCTGTGTTTTATATGAAGCAAAAAATAACACAAAGTAAACTTCTGCTAAAAACAGCATTAAAATTCCACTTTGTCCTGTTTGGGTTTCACCTCTTTGTATACGGCGCAGTAACCGAGGACGGCGATCACGAATTTTAGGAGACCGTAGCTGTGGAAGTGGGAATAGGCTGTGTTTATTTTTGTACAATATTTTATATAAAACAACCAATAACACAAAAAATATGTTTTTCTGAAAACAACTTAACAAATTAGTTGCTGCTTCATTTATTAACCTATTTTGATTGGTTATTTTATTTTATTTATTTTTTAAATTTTACTAGCTGGCCCGGCGAACTTCGTACCGCCCAAAATCCAATAAATGAATCCATTCTCGGGATATAATATGTGGGACTTTTTTTCTTTTTTTTTCGTGAAATTTTCTGATATTTTAATAGTTAATCTGCTAGACAAATCCAACAATTAAAAATGATTAAAATCGGTCCAGCCGTTCTTGAGTTATAAATGGTGTAACTAACCCGACTTTGTTTTATATACAGAGTGTAAGGTACATGAACGCACATACGTGTACTAGTGATTCAGTACATGATTCTGGACCCCCTAGCGTTGGAATTTTTCGTCGGACTTTTCCTAATTTTTGAAAAAAAATTTTTTTTTTTTTCCCTTTAAACTGTATAAAATCGTTATACCTATTTTCCTTTTGTAAACTTTGTGACAGTTTGGTTGTTTATCTTGTTACCGTTGTTGTAAAAATAATTAATTAATTTTTTTCATTTAAAATGTCTTTGGGGTAGATAGGTATAACGATTTTATACAGTTTCAAGTGAAAAAAAAATTTTTTTTTTCAAAAATTAGGTGAAAAGCCGACGAAAAATTCCAACGCTAGGGGGTCCAGAATCATGTACTGAATCACTAGTACACGTATGTGCGTTCATGTACCTTACATCCTGTATATTTTATTTTATATGAAACAGCCAATAACCCAAAAATAAAATGTTTTTCTGAAAACAACTTACAAATTAGTTAGCATTTCAAATATTGGTATGAGGAGGAGTGGGAGCGTGGTGGGAACATCTCAGTAACATTTTTTTACGCGCGTAACCAATGGTGGTGACGTCACATGTCAGTATGTGCATTCTTTTTCTGTTACCTACTTGACAAAACTGTCAGTTTACCCTTCCACAAAAGAAAGTTTTCAAACTTAGTTAATTATAGACTGATAAACGACGCATAGAGGCGCGTTGTTAAGGCGTGGATAGCGCGTTTTCTGCTTTGCACATAATCTACACACCGCTACAATGACGCATGCGTTCGTAGGCTTTCAAGTTTAAGTTTAGCGTTTAGACTTGTATTTAAGGTTGTATATTTCCGTTCAGATCCTAGACGAGTACAACGACCGCATAGGGAAGATGTCGGTGGTGCTGTTCGAGGACTGCCTGGAGCACATGACGCGCACGCAGCGTATCCTGCGCATGGACCGCGGGAACGCGCTCATCATCGGCGTCGGCGGCTCCGGCAAGAAGTCCATCTGCAAGCTCTCGGCCTTCGCGGCAGGTGGGTGGTAAACTATCGAATTTTTAGAAGACCTATTACATTATAATTATATCCTTATTACATACTTGTTATTGTAAATGTGAATGTAACTCTGTCTGTCTGTTACTTCTTAACGGCTGGACGGATTTAGATGTAACTTGACAAACGGGTTTTTTTTTTTTTTGGGGGGTGGGAAATCATCTTATGACTTCTTCCGCTCTAGGGTGGAGCGGAAGGGCGTGTCAGACTCTTACTGACTAAAACCCACCCTTGTTCCTCCCTGCCCTACGTGCCCGGGGGCGAGGTAACTCTTTCGAATTTATCCTCCACCCCCGGGCAGGCATTGGCCGTGGCAGGCCCCATCCTTTGCTGACAACTCTTTGAGGCGCGCGTGGAACACTACGCGCCGTCGACTCTCGGGCCTGGTGCTGATCGGACGGCGAGTTACCCACTACTCGCCGTCCGCAGGCCCGAACTTGACAAACGGGTAGACCATATCCTGGACTAAGACATAGGTTATTAAAATCCGGTGAGTTTGTTCCCTTGGATATTGAAAAAATAAGCCGTGTCCCCAGTGAGATTTCCTATCGATAATAATTAATAACTTGCATACAATAGTGAGCACTAAGTGTGCTCATTTTTATTACATCTATTATCAATTCTTCGTCCAGTAGTTTATGCATTTTCTGAGAGGGCTTTTATATTCAAGGCGGTGATTCCCAAAAATGGTCAAAAAGGAAAGAAAGAAAGAAAAAGAATTTATTTGCCACAAATTAACGACATACACAACAATATGTTTTTTTTTTTTTTTTTGAAAGGTGTTTTCTTACAGCAGTGTATCTCTTAAACCGTAAATAACTTTAACAAACAAAAAAAAGATATTTTCAAGTCCTATTTGAATACAGTGATGGAACTCAAAACATAATTTAGCATACTTTAATGCAACAATTATCTTTACAAGCAGTTTATCCCTTCATTAACAATTATAATCATAATAAACAATATACTTACCATAAAGGTTCCAATGTGTAGATATCAATGGTGTTAAGTCTTCCGGGCTACCAGTTTATTTAGGTGTGCCTCAAGGCTCGATATTGGGACCATTCTTGTTTTTGGTGTATATTAATGATTTACCATATTTTTTAAAGGGTATCTGTGACGTAGTACTGTTTGCAGATGATACCTCTCTTATCTTTAAAGTAGATAGGAATAGAAATTATTTTGATAACGTAGATAGCGCTCTCTCAATGGTTACGGATTGGTTTACGACAAATAACTTAGTTCTTAATGCTAAGAAAACTAAATGTATAAAGTTTGCCTTACCTAATGTTATAAATCTAGGACCTAATGTCATCTTAAATAAAGAAGTGCTTGAAACTGTGGACTCGGCAGTTTTTTTGGGTATAACTGTTGATTCCAAACTTCAATGGGGCGCACATATATCAGGCCTATCAGGAAGGCTCAGCTCTGCCGCCTACGCCGTCAGAAAAGTTAGACAATATACTGACGTTGACACAGCACGGTTAGTCTATTTTAGTTATTTCCATAGTGTTATGTCTTATGGTATTCTTTTGTGGGGTAAAGCTGCGGACATACAAAATATATTTGTTTTACAAAAACGTGCTGTACGAGCAATCTATAGGTTAGGGTCAAGAGTTTCTTTACGAGAAATTTTCAAAGAGATTGGAATTCTCACGGTGGCATCTCAATTCATTTTTGCAAACATATTATACATTAGACAAAATATACATTTGTACAAAAAGACCAGTGATATCCACAATTTTAACACCAGAAATAAGTATAAACTTCATGTTCCTTCCCACCGTGTTCGTAGGGTTCATGGTTCGTTTGAGGGTCTCGGTATCGAATTTTACAATAAGCTACCCCGTTCTTTTCTTGACTTGCCTTTTAATTCATTTAAAACTAAAGTTAAATCTAGTCTCTGTTCGAAAGCATACTATTCCATCAACGACTACTTAGAAGATAATAATAGTTGGTCGCTGTGTTGAACGCAAGACAATGTTACACTTGATGTTCTTTCTCCATATTTAGCTTATGCTTATAACAAATTATATGAGTTCATATAATAATTGTCTACCAAATTTAGTGTGATGGCCCTAGTTCATCACTTGTGGCTTCGAATCACAGCCCTTTGATAGTTTCAATCTTTGTTCTTGTAAGCAGGCACACCAGTTATGTATGGAGGCTTCTTTAATTTGGTTTAGTGTTTATGCTTGAGTTGGTTTTTAATGGCATGATTGAGTGTGCTAGCTGGCAAGTGGCGGATTATTTAATTTTATGATTATATTTTAGACGACATATATTTATTTTTCTGTTTTACATAATGTTGAGATTGTTGCTTAGAATTATATAGATTCAAGTTCTTAAAACTTAACAGACAGATGTGTTGCTGGGGAGTTTGTTGGCCACTTCTTCTTCACAGCTAAAACACTAGGAAGTGGTGACGGGCGGGCGTTTTTTGGGGGACTGTCTTTATGTAGAACTTTGACGTTCAAAAAGTGCTGGTTCTCAGCCTAGTTTGAATAAATGACTTTTGATTTTTGATTTTGATTTTGATACAATTTCAAATGCTAAACTGCATCCAGTGATGGATTATTTTATAAATTTATTAGTAAATCCCAAGTAAATCGATAAAATACTTAATATTTTACAATAAATGGCGAGTATTTCTTTTTCGTTTCTATGCAGTCCGAGTGTGACCGCACATAAGGTGATGTTTCGGCCTTAAGGGGGCCTCAAATTAGCAACTCTGCTGTAGCTTTTTTTATATCCACAGAGTTGTGCATTTTATTTCACGATAGATTTTGACGGAATTTGAAAAAAGAACTCGATCGCTATCGCTTATCGATATATCAACTTAGGCGTTGTGATGTCGTGCGCTGTGACTGCACTGCTGCTGAGCAATTTAATGCGGCTTATTTGTAGACGTCTCGTCCTTTCTTCATGAAAATTTTGTTAAACGGGTCTTATCAAGCCAACAGAGCTTTTTAAGTATTATGTTAGTTAACCTGAACAGTCGCAATTCTGGACAAAGGAAAAAGAAGAAAGAAAGAAAGAATATTTATTTTGCACAGATTACAAAACGCACATTAATTTTCAAAAGCCTAGTATCCAAGCAAAAATAAAATAAAATTAAACTAATACTAAAGGCCACTAAAGGCTACTAAAGGCTTCCCCCAGAAGAGAGAGAACTGGAAGAAATACCTTGCAGTTCTCTTTAAGTTGTGCTTCTTCACGTCTATTCGCCAGGACGCCTTTCAAGGCGTTCCGCCATCTTGTCCTCGGTTTGCCCGACCCCGTCTAGCTGTCTCAAGGGTACAGACTTACCCGGGCCTACGGACGGCGAGTAGTGGGTAACTCTCCGTCCGATCAGCACCAGACCCGAGAGTCGACGGCGCGTAGTGTTCCACGCCCGCCTCAAAGAGTTGTCAGCAAAACATAACGGGGCCCGTCATGGCCGATGCCTGCCCAGGGGTTGTGGATAAATTCGAAACAGAGTTACCGTGCCTCTGGGCATTCAGGGCAGGGAAGGAACAGGGGTGGGTTTTAGTCAGTAAGACTCTGACGCGCCCTCACGCTCCACCCTAGAGCGGGAGATGTCATTAGATGATTTCCCACCCCCACAAAAAAAAATTAAAAAAGGGTACAGACTTGCGATATACGTGCCCAGCTTTGACGGCATCCGACAGACATGACGTGTTCAATACCACTTCAGTCTTGTAGCTTTTTGAGTTAAGTAATTATAACAATATTTTATTCCGAAAGTCAATCTTATTTGTTATTCAGGTTGCGACGTCTTCGAGATAGTGATAATGCGCAACTACAACGAGAATTCACTCAAAGACGACATGAAAAGGCTGTACAACGGGCTCGGCGTCGATAATAAGAAGACAGTCTTCTTGTTCACTGCGGCACAGGTAATGTTGGAAGATCAGCTTATTGTTCACACAGCTTAGGGAGTGGAATCCCCTATCGAAGTCTGTGTTTCCTGATAGCTACAACCTGGTTGTCTAAGTCAAGAGTGAATAGGTTACTTCTAGGCAAGCGTGCTCTATCTTCGACCACATCATGCCTAGCTTACCATCAGGTGAGATAGTGGTCAAACGCGTGCCTATCAACAATAATAAAAATAAAAAAAAACACTGCTAGAATACACGGAAGGGACATCGATTGCAAACTTTATCATGGATCGTTCGTGCGCTGAGAAGATGCATCAGTAATGTTATAAAACAAATTCCCCCGGAGTTTTTGGCAGTATTTTTGCGAGTGAAGTTCAGTGCCTGGATTTAGGAATCTGTAACCAACAAGGAACCCTTATACTTTCGCCAAGTCCGTCTGTCCATCCGTCCGTCCATCCGCAGCTTAGCTCAGAGACTCTGTACTAGAAAGCTATAATTGGGCATGGATATACATATTAATCACGTCAACAAAGTGGTAAAATAAAACCATAAAAAAAAATTTTTTTTAGGGTGCCTCCTGTACGAGTAAAGTCATGTTTTTGAAGTTATACTTCTTTTGGCGCGTTAGAGAAAAATGAGGAGAGTAAATTTTTACG